>OY735215.1:20732767-20880267 GCA_963457665.1 Thysanoteuthis rhombus | reverse complement strand
GAGTGGCTTCCCCATAGAGCTTCACAGTGTTCTCTAGTTTTCCATGTGGTCAAATGAAATGAAATCATATAATCAGGTCCCTTGATTTATACATACATATGATTATGTGGATTTAAAATGTATAAAAATCAACCAATTAGTCAGAGAGAACCAGAAGGAATTATATCACAGCTTGAGGTCCCGGTTCGCTGAAAACCACGATACAGAGCAACTTTCCTTTCGCTCACTAAGAGAGGATAAATTCTTTTGTCAAAACATGGTATTCTTCATCGACCGAAGTGATTCGGACTTTTAAAATATTTCCACCGTAAAAACATTATTTTTACCGATGTTTGTGTTCTCAGCCAAAAAAAAAACCCAACTGTTAACGGGTGTCCTCCCTATGCTTGATGTTCTTTCCAATACCGAAGTTAAACTTTCTTCCGCTAAATGATACATCTGTTTAGCCATGTTTCTCGAGAAATGCTGATAAAATTGGTTTCTTCAAAGGTTAACAGCTGTCAGCCACTACAGCAGGCAATAGCTATGAGAAAGTTTACCCAAGTGCTCACACACCTACTCTCTTCCTCGTCGACCATCGTGGCATGACAGCGATGAGAGATTTGGCCGTGATATCTGGCAATGAGACAGAGCGCAGGGATGAGTGGATTCATGTCTTTCCGGAAGACATTAATGTGAAGTTGATGGGAACAGTCACAATCGGAATTCGAACCCAGTTCGCTGATTCATTTTTCCTATAGCAACCGTTACATCACACCGCACATCCAATGCTTATCATCGTCATTATAAACCCACTGTTGGGCGATGGACTTTTTCGCCCCCTTTCCATGACGACTGTGCTTGTACTGAACTCTTTCTTACGTCATCCCTTCATCTTGTGTTTGGTCTTGTTTCTGCATTTAATGTCCTATGTGCAGTGAGCAGTAAACATTTTAGCCAATCTCTTGTCATTTCTTCTTACTAAATGCATGCTTACTTATACTGCTCCAAATGCAATTTGTGTCATCTTGCAAAATGTTCTTGTTTTCAACTCTCAAAACGAAGTGATTAGAAGTAGAATGTCTATTTGCCCAAATACTTTTAGAAGCTGAATATATATATATATATATATATATATATATATATATATATATATATATATATATATATGTATATAAATACTCGCACAAGTCTATGCATGTGTGTATATTTGAGTGTGAGTGTGTGAGTGTGTGTGTGCATGCATGAGTCTGAGATACGGACAAAAAGAAAAAAGAAAGAAATGGGAAGAAAGAAAAGGAAAAGGAAGAAATTAAGCAAGGAAGAAATTGGAAGAAAGAAACTGGGGAACAAAGAGAAAGAAAGAAATAGGAAAGAAAGAGAAAGAAAGAAATGAGAATGAAAGAGAAAGAAAGGAAAAATGAAATTGGAAGGAACCAGGAAGAGAGAAAGACTTTTAAAGGAAAGATTGAAATGAATTAGAAAGGAAAGGTGAAGAAAGAAAGAAATCAGAAGGGGAAAAAAGACAGAAAGAAAGAAATCCGAAGGAAAAAAAAAAAAGAAAGAAATTAGTAAGAAAGAAAAAAGAAAGAATGACGGAAAGAAAAAAACATTTTTCTCGTCCAGAATTCAGTCGAAAAGACCTCATTTACATTTGATGAAAAATAGTGAACCAAAAAAAAAAAAAACCCCGAAAAATAAGCTATACAACATCAACAAAAAAACCCTCACAAGTAAAAGTAATATAAATTAGAATAAAAGAAAACATCACTTTCATTTTTCATGCTGGGATGCCGTCCAACGCATTCAGGAGTCTCACCAACCGAATACCTCTAGAAAGAAATACAATCGTTGAGAATAATTCCCATGTAAGAACGTTGACTGCAGTCTAACAGTGGGTGATCTCGTTGTGTTTTGTTGCTGTAAGCCAGCGAACGATCAACATCCATCATCGTATGCTAGGCCGTCTCTCTGCATGTCCCTGCCCACATTCCCTTGCTGACCAGATCAGCTGACAAAATAAGGCGGAAAAACAGTGAAGGTGGAGGGCCAGGCTGTTGTCGGGAACGATTCCATTAGTTTCACAGCATGGGTTCTTTCCCGACCTTGCGTTATGGCATTGGCTTGGGAATAGCAAGCTTTGCCAATCGCTTTGATAACAGCAGGTAGTCATTGGACCTCGGAGGTACAGATTAAGGAATTTATTATTATTATTATTATTATTATTATTATTATTATTATTATTATTATCAACAACAACAATAGTAGTTGTAATTGTATTGGTTAGAACTATATGAGTCACAAGGCGGGCACATCAGTAACAATTTCAATTTTTCTTCCTGCATCGAGATTCAGCGTGAGGAACCTGTACAGCATCAAAGCCAAGAGAGTCGGTGCTACATGATCTTCGTGAAAACTGTTGCCGTTGGTAACCTGTTGAGAACGTCGAACTATGTGTATGGCATTCCATGAAGTTGTGACAGAAAATACAAAGGTGAGACCAGCTGTCCTCTAAACATAGATCTTGAGGAATATCTGGAAACTGTCATCTGTGGTCAGGTATAGCTCATAATTTATAGATGGAATAGGGAGAATGTAACAGTAATAATAGATATAGAAAAAAACCCTGGAGAATAAGACGATTTAAGGGATCAGAGCAGATACTATCATCACAAGATAAGAACCAAACAAGCAGGTGAATCGAAATTCCCAGAAGTTTACTGAATGCCACGGACACTCGATGGTTGCCGGAGCATTGTGAGAAAGACAACAAAATTGAACCCTAAGATCAAAAGTATAGTAGAAACAGCGCGTATCATTCAAAAAATTAATTCGAGATAAGAACTCGAATTCTGAATGAAATTTCAGACGAAACTTAATTGTATACTCAACCTGCTCATGAACAGAATAATCATTTATGTAGTATTATTGGAGATGTTCAGGTAACAGTAGAAAGGGAGTGATCAGTTAATCTATCATGGTTTGACGATTAACTTTATCGATATTGTCGGCGTATTTAACTAATGCGAGGAAAACCTAATTGAAGTGTCCACTTTTGTTATTATTATTATCATTATTATAATAATATTATTATTATTAAAATACGTCCATCGAAAATGACGGCGTTGTTATATACATATGGATCAGTACTAAGAAGTCTAAAGCTATTTCATTGGGTAGTTTTTGGATGATTCAAGAATCCTAATTCTGAGTCTTGTTTAAACTCTCAACCAACTCAGGCTGTTGTAATGTGTAATCAGACATAACATTTTAAGAGTTTCTACGACGTAATATTCATTGTTTTGCCATAATAGGAAAGATGCGATTCGTCAGAGACAAACAAGTAAATAACTTTGCATATATGCTCATTATACCAAGGGATTATTATTATTATTATTTGCAATCTCACACCAGTTGCCTGGTGATAACCGCTGGAGTTTGAGTGACAGCAAGTCTCCTCAAGTCTCCAGCCCTCCTCTCCTAGTACTCATAGGTCGCAGTAATACTGCGATTTAAAGTTTCACACCGGTTGCCCAGTGGTTATCGCTGAAGGCTGAGTGACAATAAGTCTCCTCAGTATTATTATTATTATTATTATTATTATTGTTATTATTATTATTATAAAACAAATAGTTCTCATAAGATGAGACCACACAACAGAAAACAGTACATAGTTGTGTGAAAGACAAAATAATATTTACATGGACATTGCTTAACGAAGGATATGGGCGCTGCCTGTGAGAACAATTTTCTGTATCTCATAGATGTTTGGGTTACCTGGTATTCTACCTAGATATTTGCTGACACTCTTCTTAATGGGCCCAAGGGTTACCATAACAACAGGGATTGTTTCAGGCTTGAATTGCCGCATTTTTGTGATCTCAATTTCCAGGTCTTTGTACTCAGAGAGTTTCTCAAACTCTTTTACAGATATGCTCTTGTCTGATGGAATGGTTGTATCTATTAATAGGCAACCCCTTTGCTTCCTGTCCTTAATTATTATGTCTGGGTGGTTGGCTTTGATGGTACAATCCACATGTACCGTGAAATCTCATAATATTGCCATATCTTGGGTTTCAGTCTCCAGTTCTGGGTTATGTTCATACCAATGTGCAGTGTGTGATGCTCCATAGTACTTACAAACTATCAAGTAAGCGTATTGCCCCACTCTATCCAGTCAAAGTTAGCATTCATTGAGTGCAAGAACAGGGCATCAAGTTGTTGTAGTAGTATTAGTATTAGTAGTAGTAGTAGTAGTAGTAGTAGTAGTAGTAGTAGTAGTAGAAGAAGAAATAGTGACGTTCAGGTTGCTCGGGGAATATATATTTAAACAAACAACACAGGAAAACAAATGATATTTTATAGAGATTTCATAAAATCAAATGAAGGGAATGGGGCGGTCGATTACCTCAAAAATATTTCCCACATTTTTTTTTTTACAGTATACGTTCTTCATAAATGAATGAATTCATGAATGAATGAGAACTGAATTAATTTTTTTTCTTTTTTCTTTTATTGAAACCCGAAAACTAGATGACTTTGAGGGGAGATATTAAGAGATATTGCTCAAAGAGAAATAATATTTTTAGAAATATTGGTATGGTCCAATTGTCACTGTTGTCAATAGAGCTCAACAACGTGCTAAAACGTTTTAAATGAAAACTGGGTACGATAGGAAATTAATCTTATCGCAACTAAAATCATTTTGAATTAACCTTTCATTCATACACAAAGTCGAATATTCGTGCACATTCCCGGGTGTACTTCAGCATTATAGTAACTTTCTTAATATAAGCCTAATCTAAAAGCATAGAATTGAATTAGTTTGAAAGATAAGAGAATACTTGCGAAAAAAATTTTTTTCAACTTTTTTCGACTAGAACGAATATTTGCGCGCGAGTCTGCACGGGTGTGTGTGCGAGACAGCTCGGAGTGTGTGAGACTTCAGATGAAAAAATGTTCGCAAGTTCTGAAATATCATTCAAAAAGACCACGTGTACACTCAAACCATTTTTTGGCTTAGTGGTTTGTGTAGTGGAAGGAAAAATATACAGAGAAATATATTTTTTACCGTGTTTTCAAATTTGAAGTTATTTTCCCGGGAATCCATGCAAGTATTCAGTAAAAATATCTTGAAATATTTAAAAGATATTTGAGTATAATGAAAAAAATCATAGAGAAATTTTTAAAAGATGTTTAAAAAAAGTAATCATGGAAACAAAAAGTACAAGAAACTGTTAATACCCACTTACACATTATCGGACTCTACATACATTTATTAGTTGACAGTCTTTTGGAAGACAAGGCCTCAAATGACATAAATTCTTTTTCCAATTTTGACCAATCCAATTTTGGTTAAATCTGCGGGAAAATGAAATGTCTTTCATATATTTTCTTAATAAAAATTAGAAATACTCTTTGGTGACCTTGAATGACCTCAGAGGTCAACCGAACATGACCTCCTCTGTGAAAAATGCACCCATTTGCCAAATATCAGCTTCATAGGTGCTACACTGCGGTCTACAATTGGTTAGAAATGACTTCTGGTGACCTTAAATGATCTCTGTTGTCAACATAACATGGCCCGTATCTTTGCTCTAAAACTTTTGCCAAATTTCAAATTCAAATTCAAATTTGTCTTAATAAAAGTTATAAATGAATAAAAATAACCAAAAATGACCATTGATGATCTTGAATGACCCCTGAGGTCAATTTCATTGCTCATAAGCATAGCTTGGAAAAATGCACCCCTTTGCTAAATTCCGGTTTAGTGTTTACAAAATTGTAGTCAATTGGCTGGAAAGTACTACAATTACTAGTGACCTCGAATGACATCCAGGATCAGCCCCGCATAGCTTATGTCCTCTATTGTGTAGAGATGTATCCCAATGCTAAATTCTATCCTCCTAGATGCAAAATTGTAGCCTCCGAAATGCAAATAAAAACTTTCGTGTAGGATTATACGGTTTCATTAGGATTATCCTTACTTTCACACCAAGTATGCGGTGATTTTTGCAGGGGATCGAGTGACAGCAAGTCTCCTAAAATTTCCAACCCTTCAGCATTTTTTCTCAGTGCTCCTGACGGTTTCAAACAATGCCATAATATGGACAGTCTAACATCTTCTTCGTTATACGGCTTGTTCGTTTCGTGGTTAAGATCCTGGTATTCTTTCTTCGTATTTTTTTCTTTTCGACTCCTTTGATCTTCACCATGTTATTTGCCGGAACAGCCACGCCCACGGTTGGGAAGCATTTCATTTCTTTGTTCAGAACAATCATGTCTGGACTTCTTGCTTGTATGAGGTGACCAGTCTTGGTCTCAAAGTCCAAGAGTAATTTACGCTTTTTCTTTTTTTTTTTCTTTTCCAGAACAGACACTGCTTTGTGCTCACATCATTTGTTTACGTGACCGAACCGAAGTCGTGTTTATAATTCCCAAGTCTATCACTGACCTTGCTCTGTTGGGTTTGTTATTATATTCCCTTTCGATCAGTTCAATGCATTCATATTATTATTTGCAGCCCAGTCTCTTTCTCCATGAGTCTCCTGCTTCCTTTTCATGTCATAATTAGAAACCATCAACCAAAACTGTCACCCATACTGTCATTATACATTTTTTCTCTCCAGTTTTTAAGCTAGTCTGATTGGCTGGCTTTGTATGTATCACGTGCATAGGTCGCACCAATGGAGCGAGAGGATTGAAAAATGAAACAATTCACTCCTCATTATGACCAGAAAAAAAGATTATTCCAACCTCCTTCAATAGGTTTTTCAGTAAGGTTCAATATGCAATGTAAGTTAATGCTAAATTCTTCCCTTAGTTTGCTTTTAAAAAATTTAGACATTTTTAGTGATCATTCTTCCGACTGGAAGAATTTATTCATTGGTCACCTCTATTTTGCTTTTTTTTAAAAATTGATTCTCCCTACACAGCATGCTACCAAAAGACGTTGGTCACGTGACGGTTTCTGTTGAGTGACGAGACCTGCAATTTTCATGTGGGATTTCTATGCTACCAGTTTTTATATAAGATTCTTCAGGAAGGTTCCAAGCTCTTCAATAATGATTGGCAAAAAGCACTGAGATAATGACGGATACCCAAAAGTTGGATGAATTTGGGTAGCGAGTTCGAACTGAACAAGGTACAGATTTTTTCCACTTTCTTACCCAGCAGTTGCCGATGTGGACCAGTATCCTCTCTGATATACAGTAATAAGAAACTCATTTTTCTTCACCTCTACTCAACATTTTCTCCAGCCCAACTACCATCCGGGCATCTCTGCAATTTCCATTATTTTTCTTGAACAAACCCTAGATTTCTAAGCTCCGAGAAAGCCGTGCACGGTGAAACGTACGTAAGAAATTACACTTTTTGATGAAATTTCGAGATGTCCTAATTAGTTCCGAGTCTTTTTCTTTTCCACATTGTCAACTTTTCCACAACATGCTGTCTGTAACAATATTTCTGAGTAAAAATGATCCAAATAGAGGGCATTGGCAGGCCTGTCTGACGGTTGTGAAGGAGTGGGCAGAAATGTCCATTAATGAGAGAGGGGGTAAAAAAGAAAGAACAGGCCTGGCCGATGGTCCTGAAACTTGATGGATTGGCCTTTTTTCGACTAGATTTGGCCGATTTTTTCCCAGTTTATTCAATAAAAATCTACGATAGCCGTTCATATGAAAGGGTTTTGCTCAAGATCCAGTTTATTTTACATCACTTTTTTATGAGTGCTAACATTATTAATGTTGAAACTGACATTTATTGTCAACAATGTTTTGGTTTTTAAGAAATTACCCAAGTTGACTTTTTGACTTCAGTTAACAACATATTCGAAAAAATGGAGTAGTTCTTTTAAGCTTTCAGGCGTCAAAAACAAACTCTGTAATTATAATACTTAACTAGACCGTTATTTGTGAAAAAAATATCGTTTAGAATGGAAATAAGTCGTTTTTATAAATTTCATATTATCGGAATCTGAAACCCAAACCAACAAACATATTGATAACGGTGACATGAAGAGCTATGCGAACTATGTTGACCCGTCTGACTCTGCGTGCGAGCCTACACTGTAATACCTGTGAATGTGTGCCAACCTGCCCAAGGGTGTGCAACATTCATGCCAAGATTCGATCGCACAACCTGCCAGTTACAGCACTGAATACACTCAAACAATTTTTAGGTTCCCACTCCTCCACCTACATGGTTATGTTGTGTTAGGAGACATTTAGTAAAGAACATGTTTCATTTCTATATTGTAAGATGTTCAGTTATTTTCCCCCAGGCAACTCCACCACGATCCTGCACAAGCGCATATATATATA
The DNA here is from genome assembly GCA_963457665.1 of Thysanoteuthis rhombus. Lineage (NCBI taxonomy): Eukaryota > Metazoa > Mollusca > Cephalopoda > Oegopsida > Thysanoteuthidae > Thysanoteuthis > Thysanoteuthis major. The sequence continues at coordinate 20,871,964 of OY735215.1, read as the reverse complement.
TATATATATATATATATATATATATATATATGAAGCATTACACACACACACACATATGCACAAACACATGCTCATACATTTATATGTGTTTGTGCATGTGTGTGATTGCTACGTACTTATAAAAACTAGATAAGCCTTAACGCTACATGCGTCTGTTTTGTTTAAGGTCTGCATTAAAAAATCGTTTATTAATTGCGTAGTTTATGTCAGCTTCCATAAAATGTGTTTGTCTTTCTTCATAGTAATACAACTAATAAAACGTTTTGTTTACAAAGATTCGGCAAATTGATCGCCTGAAACGCGGATAGCAGAGACACCTGTCGGCGCTCATCGTAACAAACAAAATTGGCGGGGAAGACTCTATCCCGCTGACATGTGTTGCTGACGTCTTGGTGGTGGGTCTTATTGAAATAGTACCATCAGGAATGAATGGAGCGGGGTTGCAAATGGAAGAGAAGACAAAGAAAGAAAGAAGGAAGTGATGAAGGAAGGGAGGGAAAGAGGAAAGAAGAGAAAAGAGGAGGGAGGAGACTGGATGATGGAACAGAAATGAAGATAGAGAACTTTAATAACTGGAGGGAGAGAAGGAAAATAAAACGGATCTGGTTCAAAAGAAACCGTCAAGTGACCAACATCTTTTGGGGGAGATCAATTAAATAAATTGGAAAAAAGGGTGGTCAATGAATAAGTTACTTGTCTCGCCTTTTGTTGGGCAGTGAACACTAAAAATAAGTCCAAATTGAACCTCCGCCAAATAACAACAAGAAATAAAACAAGCGTGAACGCTGCCGGATACAAACTAAGAAACCAATTCAATATGACCCCCCCCCCACTAGAATCCTGTTTAGAGGGGCATTTTCAGTCCTCTAGCTCAATTGGTGCCGTTGGAGCGCGTAATACATAGATAACGAACCACTCGGACCTTTTTGAAGGTTCAGAAACTTACGTTGACAGTCTGGTATTCTTTGTTGTCCGATTTGGTTGAGAGAGAGAGAGAGGAAGGAATGAAGAGAGGAATGGATGAAGGAAATAAAGGAGGAAGGAAGCAGGAAATGAAGAACAGACTGAGAAATGAAAGAAAAATAGGACCAATAGAGTTTCAGGATTGGGAAGACGAGGAGAAAATCAAAAATAGAAGGAATCAAAGAGATAACACAGAAGGAAGTTAGGAAAATTAATAATAACAATGTATAAAGAACAAGCCGAAAACTACCACAATATGTATATGTATGTATCTATATTGAACGGGAGTGAAGATTCAATCTAGCATTATTGTTGGATTGCAAATTGATCCCACTTCAAAAACCCTAGACCCCCCCCTCAAAAAAAAATTGTCACTTTAAAACCTATGTGCAATGGGTATGCATACCAATTTTATGTCAGCTGTAGTTTAGCTGTGTCAATGTTTAATTTGGATGGCACAGAGACAAGGACGGTCAGTTTATATACATGATATAGATACATTGTAAATAGAACCCACATTTGAACCCCTTGAATACTCAAAACATCTTACTTCAAAAACTTCCCCTAGGTCCATTGGTCATGAGTGCCAAAATTGTGTCAGATTGGTTTGAGCCGTGGCATTGTATATAAGTGGTTCACAGGGACAGAAAGTTGTTTTATATCAGAGATGCATTTGGAGAAAAGAAAAAGAGTAAATAAAAGAAGGGAATGATGAGAGATAAACCGTCAAAGGGAAACAAAAGAGGGAAAGAATGGGTTAGTTTTCGAAATGGAAATCATACATACAAAAGATCTACTGAAATAGAGTAAACATGTAAGACGACTTAAGACGACTGCTTATGGCGTTCGGAAAATAAAGAATATAACTATATAGGTAAATCTGAATGGCTCCTACTGGTTGATATTCATAGCTTAATCAGTAATGCACTGTCACAAATTCCATTTATTATTTCCGATCCTCACTGCATATAATAATGATGTTGGAATCATGATAAAAAAAACGAAACAAAAACAAAAAACAACGGAAATAAGATTAAATAGATTGTTGGTTTTTCCAGTTAAGACTAATCTTACTGCTGTTTTCATGTTGCCTTCTCTCCTTTCTATTCGAATAAGGGTCAGGGTGTATAAATAGTTGGTGATCGAGTGCTCGATTTGGTGTGTCAAGACAGAGTCGGCACGAAAGACTAACAGAGGGAGACGGATGTTACGGTTCAAGTAACCTGAAGGTTTTGTCACAGTAACAATTAGATAAAAATACATTCACGGGAAACAAGTGGTGTCCAGTCAACGCTGAGAACATTTCATTACAACCTTCTCCACGTGAAGAACAACTGGCAAGAAAGAGAAAATAATGACGCCTATATAGCAGAAAAACTAATAAAAAAATCAATAATAACTGACAATGCTTCATATGATAGATTCGAATACTTTCAATCATACAAATATATGAGATGCATTCAGAAACATTAAAAACGCTATAATATTTTGATTAATGGAAGCTGGGTTTAATTATGAAAAAATGCTTACTTGGTATTCTTTCTCAAAATTTGTGATTTGAAAAATTGCATTCAGTAGATTTTTTTTTATTGGAAAATTGATTCATAACTCTTTTGATTTACTATAACTTAGGTCAAAGTATGAGTATTACAATAGCGTAATAATCATCAGCATTGTCATCATCAACCTCATCATCAACTGCAGCCTTTTAGCATCTGTCGTTGGACATAGACTTTCTCGAGGTTTCGCCAGACCTCTCTATCATGGGGGTCGCGGAGCCAATACTTTCTGATCTCCTATTTTGCCGGTCGCGTTTTCTCATATAACCATAAACTGGGAATCCATGTTTTGAATCATGATGTCCGGCGGTTACCTGATATTTTTTTTCACAACACGGTCAGTTCATCGTCATTTGAGCTTTCTTATATTTTCTATGATTTTTCAAACCTCGGTATTTTTTCTAAAATAGTGTCCCGTCTTGTGATCTCTTCATGTGAGGTTGAGCATGATTCTCTCATGTGCACATTGCATGGCACTCCGTTTGAGGGTCAATCTTTTGGTAAGATTCAATGTTTCAGTCCCATAAGTGACTATCGGAAGGATGCATTGATTGTATACCCTTCTTTTGAGGATTAATCAAATTTTCTTGTTCTTGAATGTTGAGCTAGCCCAACCGAAGCTTGCCAACCTGCTGTGATTCTATGTTTGATTTCTAACCCATCAAAAATTACTGGTAATGTTTTTGCTGTATAATGGTATCAAATCGACAAATATACACACTTTGAATCTCAATGTGAATTCAACGCGAATGTTGCTGTACAAAAGCAGGAGGCATGTCAGTCTTGGTGTTCGTGCGTTTTTTCTATTATGTGCAATAATTATTGCAGCAATGAGAGGACACAATGTGTAGCTGATTTTTAGCTACAAAAAAGGGCTAGCATTAATTTCAAAGCTGCATTGTACTTGAGCAAATAAGATAACAAATATCACACATTAAATTAATGAAATCAAATTGATGAATATTTTATTATATGCTTTTTCAATCCACTGGTAATTTGCTTGACAAAGTGATCTATGATATTTTTGTTTATATTTTTGATAAGGCCGTCTGTCTAGCGACTTCCACTGCTTTGTTATCCCCCCCCATGAAATCCTGATTCATTTATTCTCCCTAGAGATGGCTCATGTGTACTTCAACAGTCAACGTAAACCCCAGCCAGGGGATCGAGTCGCAGTTCAGGGAGTGTTTTGTAATTTCATAAATCGGTTTGGAATATCGTGACAAGCGAATAGACAAGGAAGTGACAGTGGTATTTTATGTTTGGATTAATTGAGAAAGCCCACACGTATAGGAATTCAAATTTATTTTTCTTTATCGATGTACAATCTGGGTTTTCCTTAATAATGGTGATTCATCTAATAGAATGAATTATTTTTTATGACTATAATTAATTCAACGCTAAAACAAAAGTATGTGGAATAAGTCCGTCTGCCGCAAGGCCAAATTCCACTTTGTATTGTATATGTAATTAAAGAAAATATATTTATCATAGATGTATTTTGCGTACATCTGATCATATGCAGAAGAAGGAGGAGGGGGAAGAGGAAGAAAGAGAGAGAAGGAGAAAGTAAGGAGGGACATGAGAAGATAAGAAGGGGCAAGAGGAAGAAGAGTAGGGTAGAAGAAGAAGAAGGAAAACAAGGAAAACAAGGTAGCTGATAGAGATTTGAATTTAGGGAAAAGGAAACGAAATGTATTCGTGGCGATAAAAAAAAAAATGAGAGATCGTAGCAGTCGTAGTTGGGTGATAGCAAAAGAAAGGTTATTTCAAAAGAAAACTGAAAAGCTTTCACAGAGGTTGCAAAAATGCCATCACATGATTTGCAAGTTAATCGAATGAAGTGTATAATGGACGAAAAACCTTTCACAACTTTTCGCTTTACGATCGGAAAGCTGAATGGAAGGGACGCTGATCTAGGGGATAATAAATCGAATAATGTTGATATTTTAAGCTTTATGTTTTTGTTTCATTTAATTTCGTTTTCTATAACATTTGCCTTTTCTTTTCTTTGGATAATTTATAATAACAAATGCAATCAATCTTATGACTCGAAAACAGAGAATGTATCCTTTAAACTTTAAAAACGTATTAACATTTACATCCAGAAGATGGTGGATATAGTGAAAGTTGGCATTCATATAACTCTCTTTTATCGTGAGCTAATTTGATTTCATTTGCATTCAGTATTTCATTTATATTTTCTACAGAAGTAAATTGCTTAAAAATTCAAACGGCTTAAAGGCAATATCATCATGGCTTGGCTTCGCAGACAATAATTTAGGAAGATTTTTTGGGGACAGTTTTCCTCGTTTGTTGCAAGCTATCAGGTGGTCAAGCAAGGCCTGGGGGAGAGGCAGGCCTTTCCACATTGGTTGCAGGAGGAAGTCTGGCAGCTGGTATGAATTCTTGTCATGCAATGTTGCCTATTTTCTCCTGCCCCTGTTCTGTATGGAATACACTGAGAAATAGATAGATATGAACAACCTGAGACAGGTAGATAGATGAATATGAAGGAACTGATAGATACGTAGAAAATGAGATAGATATATAAATTGATATGAACAAGCTGATATATATATATATATATATATATATATATATATATATATATATATATACATATATAAAGGAACTGAGATCGATATGAAGAAGCTGATAAGTATATATATATATTTTTTATTTATGCAGAGAGAGAGAGAGAGAGAGAGAGAAGGATGTGAAAGAATTAATCTGACTTGAAATTGAAAAAATTGTGTGGAGATGGGTGCTCTGCAATGGAGCAAGGGTTACTAATCTAATCTCGCAGACCTTTACAGTAGCCATGGGGTCAAATTTCACTGAGTACTCATCACATGTATCTTTATGTTGTACTAAGCCTAACTTCATCATCATCATCATCATCATCATCATCATCATCATCATCATCATCATCCTTTTAACGCCCGTCGTTGGACATAGATCTTCCCCAGGATTTGCCTCAATTCTCTATCATGGGCGTCGCAGAGCCAGTATTTCCTGAATCTCTCTAGTTCGTCTCTCCATCTTGTGTTCTATCAGCCTCAGGTTCTTATGTGATCTTTGGGGATCCATGTTGTGAGACGTGATGTCCATCGGTTGTCTTTCATTCTTGCAACATGGCCTGCCCATTGCAATTTGAGTTTTTAAAAAATATTTTCTATGATGTCACGTTTTCTTTCTTATATACTGTGCTCTCCATGTAAGGTTGAGCATGATTCTCTCATATGCACATTGCATACTTCTCATTTTTCACCTCACATTGTTAAAAAATTCATCGATCACTCCAACTACAAGCAGCAAGAATTTATCTATCAAGCGTAACTTCGTACACATCAATATAGTATTAGTGATAATATGGAGATACAGGTATAGACCAGAGACTGCGCAAAAAGAAAGGTAGGGAATTGATAGATAGATGCACGGTAAGTCCAGAAAATAACTGATCATTTTGAATCTACCGAGAACCATTGGCCCCGATGTAACTAATCAGAAGGTACCTGACTGCAAATGTGGGGACAGACAGTAGGATTATCCAGTTGGCAGCGAGACGCCATTGATTGTCGTAATCACTATGACCGAACCTGTCCATTCTTCACGTCTCGTGCAGTATTTTTTATAAAATATCGCACCATTCATATCTGTTTTCCCTTTCCCAGCCCCCATCCGCTACAATCTATGTTTGACCCCCCCGTGTATCCTGGTTTATCGCTATTGATAGGGAGGGGATATCAGAATTTAGACGAGATGAAGGAGAATGCACCGAGGAAGCTGATGGAAACCTCGAAAAAAGGATCTCGCAGACTTTTTCGGAAAGTTTCGAAGGGGCAGTAAGACAAGTGTGAGAAGCACCCGAGGGGGATACTTTGACGGGGACTAAGTCGCCATTGTCCCAGGAATGTTTTTTTATTTTGTAAATAGCAGGATATTCTCCAGACAGACTTCGTGGATAGATAGAGGGAGAATTTTATGAAAATACTAACAGAAGGAGAAAACAATTTAGGTTGCACTTGGGTCAAAATTCCTAGCTTCATTAAAAAGGTAAACAAAACGGACCATTATTAAGATTTTTTGGTACTATTCACCCTCATCTAAATTGTTGCTTTTTATCACAACTAAACTCAGATTGGTACCCTTCAGGAGCGAGTAAATGAATTAATAACGCAGAGTAGAATTATAAGTTTCAGGAGAGAATCGAACTCACAACCCTTTGTACGGGAGGGTGGCTCGCTCAACACACCACCGTTCTTACCACTGAACTCCTGGAACTTACTGGCAATCGTCACTCCTAATCAATCTGTTAAACTCACTCCCCATCCACGATCTTCTGTGCGCTTTGTTTGTTATTAGCTGGGCGTTCAGTTCAATCCAATTTTATTTTTATTCTTTAAGCAGATGAAGTATTCTAAATCATGAATCAATAAAAAGCCAAGACAATTAAAATGAAGGTAAAAAGTAGCACAAACCATTAAAAATGATTAATAATACTTCATCTACTTAAGTAAATAAAAATGAAGAAATAAAAAAAAAACAATTCATTTCTCCAAAACGACGTATCCTATTTCAACTCCTTTATTAGAAAATCAATGTTTACAAAAAAATAAAACACCTTTTAACTTTGAAACGAACAAAATACAACACGGTTTTGAAATAATTAATCATTTTCTTAAATCGATCAGTTTTTAAATCTACGAATAGATATGCGAAAATTAATTTATCATTGTAGTTTGGTAAAATAAATTATATATTCTATTCAATTTTATTCTGCCATTTTTGTTTTTATTCGATGACTCGTCATCAGTTTTTGTTTACATTATGGTTTTGCGTGTAAGTCTGTCCGGTTTTTGGTGAGGTAAACCTGTTTTCAATACGAAAAATTAAGTCAGCTCTAGAATTTGATAATAAAATATACATTGAAAACCTCCCTGCCTAACAAAACGAAGGGAAAAAAGACCGGAAGTGGTGGTAAATAAATTGTGATAAAATTAACAAAGATGCTTATTATGACTTCGGAGTTACACGGAATCGGGTTTCTAAGAGTTTACTTGTTAAACGGCGTCGATTCAAGCAAAGAAAAACAGTTATAATAAATTGTATTGAAAAAATTGTCACGTTTTGAGGAAGTCTCACGAAATGTTTCTTATTGAAAAAAAAAGGGGAGAAAGTAAAAACGTACAAGACGAAAGTGGAATGAGCAAAACAAACAAGGTTTGCCTCGATGAATTACGGGGACAATGATTAAACTCTGTCAAAATGTAAGCGAACACTTCTTTGGTGGCAAAAATGGGAAATTCTAATGCAGGGGTTGATAACCTGACTCATTCAAGGAAAAGGAAGAAGGAGCTGGAAAAATAATAGATAAACACGTTTGGTTAGTAATTTGATAGAAACTGTAACATTGGTGTATGTATGCGTGAGTGGATGGGGGTGATCAATTAAAAAAATTGGAAAAAGGGATGATCAATGAACAAGTTCCTTCTCTCGACTTCTGTTGAACAGTGATCACTAAACAATCAGGATTTTCAAGAAACAAGCGTGAATGCTGCTGGAACAATGGGATCAATTTAGCATAAACTTACATCGCAAGTCGAACCCCCAATAAAAAAAAAAATAGGAAGGCAATTTACCCCCAAACCCTAAAACGTTTTTTCTGGACGATTAGCTAACACCAGTGTTGGCAGATATGTATGTGCGCATACGTGCGTGCGTACGTATATGTACATGTGTAGCGCATGTACGTGTACTGGATGGGATAAAGTCTATAGCCACACTGAAGAGATGTAATACATCGAAACAGCTATCTGTGGATGACACAATAATTAATGCTCCTCTATTCAGGGTTGAGCACTCTTTAAGTGAGGTAACTCATCCATTGTAAGCTTATGCAATGCTCTTCCATAGGAATAGAGCACTCTGGTAGATAGTAGATGAGGAGTTTCTGCGTAAAATTGAATATATCGCTTAAATTCAGCCTTACTGACCAGAGGTAGGATATCAGCCTCCGGCTCCGATGTGAGAGTTTCAATTCTGCCCCACGGTACTGGATGGGATAAAGTCTATAGCCACACTGAAGAGATGCAATACATCGAAACAGCTGTGGATGACATAATAATATATATATATATATATATATATATATATGTGTGTGTGTGTGTGTGTGTGTGTGTGTGTGTGAGTGTGTGTGTGTGCATATCGTACACATGTATGTATGTATAGGGTGGGATGTTTGACTGTATTGTAGATATGTATATATGTATAGAGTATGTACATGTTTGTATATATATATGTGTAGGCGTATACACACATATGTACATATATTACTATAGTATGTGCACTTGTCAACATATGTATATGCGTACGTACATGCACATATTTATATGTGTAGTGTGTATACGTGCCTACAAACATGTGTGTGCATATATATGTCTGTGCATAGCGTATTTACGTTTATCAATGAATGTGTATATGGGTGTATATGTACATATGCATATGTGTATAATGTACGTACCTGTTCATATATATGGGGTATGGGCGTATGTACATATGTACATACGTGTCTAAAATATGTGTATGCATATATATATATATATATATATATGCATGCTTACATATGCGTGCTTACATGTGTACTGTTTGAACTTATCTATAGATGTAGGTATTTGTTTATACATATGATCATGTGTTTAGTTCATGGGCGTGTCTATATATATGTATGCGTATTAAAATAAGATCATCCGTGTATATTGTATGTACATATCTATCTATCTATCAATATCCCTCTCTTTCTGTGTTTCTCTCTCTCCTTATATATATATATATATATATACATATATATATATATATATATATATATATATATATATATATGTTTGCATGTGTTCATGTTCACGTCTGAGTGCCACTTTATACCTGATATGACGTGTATAAGAAGGAAAGCACATACCCTTTTCGCCTCAGGGGAATGTCCTGCAGTTTTACATTCCCTAAAAAACAACAGACATCCAAGAAGTGCTGTTGGGTACAGCGACCGAAACGTTGCAAAAGAAATAACAATAACAAAGTCGATGAAATTAATCCGACTAAACCAAAAACCAAAAACCAAATGTAATTTTCAATTTGAAAAAAAGTGTTTTGTTGCAAATTGGAATTTGTCACAGTAACACTGGGATTCCTCAAGATATTTGTTCTGTCTAGCTTGATACAATGCAAGGCTGAATGAGAGGGATTGAAATAGAAAGAGTGCGTAACAAGAATCCAACAAGTGGGTTGAAGCGTCCTGTCTACCACAAGTATGAGCTTTTATCTGGGCTTGAACACCGACCATTGGTGCTGGAGAGGAATTAACAACTACGTACGCTTTGCAGCTTGGTGCAGACGTTTACATGTTCAGAGGAAGACCACCTACAAATTCATGTACATCATTTCTGAAAGGGAATCGTTTGTATTCATTATCCAAAGAGGAGAAACAGAGTGTCAGAAATCGTTTCCCCATCTTTCGGGTTTCTGAATCTCCAGTTAGAGATGGCCACTCATCGCAATCACGCTTACGTGAACAAATAAGTTCATGGAAGCTTGAGTAGAGCGTAGGCCAGTATAATGCTTATTAGAATTGCATGAAGACACATTGCTGTAACGGCTGCAGATTGTGTGATATCAAAAGTTGTTGTTGGTCTGCTCGTGTGACCACGTCTCGCATTTTCTGTTTCTGCACACATTTGCAGGGTCCATGGTAGCGTGAGGTTTGTTTCAGATCAAAGATTGACTTAAAAGGGATGCGCATCATGTAATATTACGTGACCAGATGTAAGATCACGCGAGTTGACGTGACATCCTTCTGTTGATTTCCATGGCCTCATGAGCTTGCATGTGCTCATGCGACGCGATAGCAATGTGTTCCCGCCTTTAGAGCTGCATAACAGACGGGAAGATAAATATGTCTACCTTTGCTCTCGGTCCCTTGTCCGAATGACCGAAGGACATTCCACAGACAGTCATTTAGCAGAGTTGACAAATAGTCGTGTTGACAAACAGCCGAGTTGACAAGTAGCCAATAGAGAAATTGCCAACTGGAACAAATTAATAGTTCCTTTTGATAGATTTACAAAATCTAGGAATCTTTATGGCACAAAAGGTTTGAACGGAGGATAGGAATGACTCAACTAATTGTTATACGGGTAGGAAACTTTAATGAAAAAAACGAACACTTCTTGACTCAATGGTAATAGCCAGAAAAGATCATTATTACTTGCTTCCATTTCCTTCATTTCAGTTTAACTGGTGGATGGATGCAGTTGCTCTTCAAAGGTTGTAAAGGGTCACACATTTTAAAAAGTAAGTCGTTTATCTTTATTTTTTGCCTTCGTTCATAAATCATGATTATTTTGTGAATTGTTTTTATTACCACCTATGAATTATATATTGCGTTGTATCATATAGAAATTTATTTGGAATGATCTCCCGTCGTTACACGGTTAATATATCACTCAATTTAGGCAACGTAAATAGAATAAATAATTAAAGAAAATGGTGCTGCTGCAGGAAATATATATATATATATATATATATATATATATATGTAAAGCAATTTATTATCAATTCTGTCGGATCAAATATGTCCATTTCTTAAAAACATACTTTCGTGTTAAAAGAGATGAAAAAGACCGATAATAAACGAGATGAGAATTTGGGTTGAAAGCAGTTATTTGGCCTTCGCATTACCGGCGGCTGTTTAGCTCACTGGTAAGAGCATCGTTCCGTTGAAGCGGCTACCATATCGGTGGCAGGTTAGATTCCAGCAGCAGCCCTATTTTCTTTAATTGTGCATTCTATTTATGTTGTCTAAATTGAGTGGTGCATTAATCGTATAACGACAGGAGATCATTTCAGACGAGTTTCACAATGATATAACGCAATTCGTAATTCATTCAGTCGGACCAAATATATCCATTTCTTAAATACATTCCCACCCATGCTAATTTGAATACCCGTGGGTGAAATGCCCGTTCAGTGTAATGTCCACCACCCAAAAGTCCGTTGGTCATCTATCTGGCTAGGGTCTAACCATTTAGCCATCGAAAAATTCAAGAGTACACAAATGAACGGTCAGCTAAATAAGTAAGAATATCATTTCGTGAATAAATCAGACGAGTATCCCCCTCTTTGTTTATTCCATTCTCCCCGTTTCAACCAGATCAGAGAGAACTTTGTACAGTTCCAACCTCCCTAATTAGGAGCAGCTAACGTTGAAAATCTACACTTAGAACCCGACCATTTACCGAGAGACAATCAGTGACTGTCTGTGCCTAATGCAAAGCTGCAACTATTCAAGCTACCAAGCGAAGTCAATAAACGCGTAAATGTCTATATCATTAAGTTACAGAAAAGCCTAAGCTGTGGTGGGACTATGGAATCAGGCATAATAGATCACATTCGAATTGAGAAGAGAATGCAGCCTCTCCCATGGAAGGGAGTCAAAATAATAGATAAGAAACCACACTGGAAAGTGTGTAAGGTGAAGGAGGCAGTATAAAAAAGATAAATGTAGTTTTGATATTAGTCATTATCTCTCTAGTATGTATCATTTTGAGTATAGATATAAAGAGCAGACAGGTGCGGAGATCAGTATAATATGAAGCTAATACACAGGAGAACTATTAAGTCGAATAAGACCAACACGCGAGGGGGAAATACGTGAAGATAATTTTGAATGAAATTCGTGAATAAGATTAGTGATTCTGTCTAGTTTCTCTTGAAGATTACTTGAGGTAGTATCCGAGGTAGGCCGGAGAAGGCTTCGGTTGAAACATGGGGATCGAAACAATGGATATGAAGGTATTTATCCGTACGATTCATGGAACAAGAAAACTGTTGCTTGCTAATCACCCTTAGTACTAAATAAGGCAAGTTTTGATACAGTTTGAAGTTGATTATTGCCAGGTTCATTTAGGACATAATGCGATATCGACTAATCATTTTCACTTGCTGTTAAATAACTAAAATGAATGTAATATGTAGAACTAATGCCATAGAAACCGTGAGTTGACTAATGTCTTCTGTCAGCATGCTGTATTGGGGGTGATCAATAAAAAAGGGGAAAAGGGATGAGTTACGTTTCTCGTCTTTAATTGGGAAGTGATCACATGTTGAGCGACTTAGCCTAACTGTGCATTGCTAGTGAAGCGAGCCGGATCGTTATTGAGTACTCGCTCTTGTGACCCTGCGCCAGACTATACTAAGCTCAGTAAATATCTTCATGGACTTCTGCTATGGAGTAATAGTGAGCGAAATAGTCTCACTGACTAGTTTTAGTGTAGTGAGTACGATTCTCACAGGGTATATCATTATTGCGACCCTCTGCCAGATTATGCCAGGTCAATATCTTCTGGGATTAAGTGCTGTATCCTCAGAAGAAAAATAAATCAAAAGAAGAATCACTCTGGATTGACCAGCTTTCGGTTGAGCAAGCCCAGTCCTAAAAAACATGAAAATCCCATTAGTCCTCAAAGAAGGGGTATACCACCAATGCATCCTCTTCTTAGTCACCTATGGAGCTAAAAAATGGGACCTTAACAAAAGACTGGCTCTCAAACTCAGAAACATGTAATGGGCACTGGAAAAAAAACCACGCACGACATCACATGGAGAGTTCACATAACAGCACACTATATCCGAGAAAAAACCGGAGTCATGTCATCAAATCAAAAGAAAACTTGATTGGCAATGGGCTGGTCATGCTGCAAGGATGTTAGATAATTACATCTCACAGCGTGGATCCAAAGAGATCAAATTCGAAATTGTGACCGACTGAAAATAAGATGGCACGACAAGTTTAAACTGGTTCCACAACGCCCATGAGAGAGAGAGAGAGAGAGAGAGAGAGAGAGAGGTCTGGTTGATATTGGGGAAAGTTTATGTCCAACGACGGACGCTAAGAGGCTGCTGCTACTGCTAATGATGATGATGATAATGATAAATATAAATAAGCAACATTCATCACTTATGGAGCTGAAACAAAGAACCTAACCAAGAGACGGACTTGCAAACCGAGAAGAATGCAGCATGCACATGAAAGAATCATACTCAACCTTACATGGAGAGATCACAAGACCGCACAATATATCTGGAAGAAAACGGGGTCCGAGACATCATAGAATCTATTAGAAAACTTAAATGGCAATGGGCAGGCCATGTTGTAAGAATGAAAGACAACCGATGGACACCACAACTCACAACATAGATCTCCAGGGATCACATGCAAAACTGAGGCTGACAAAATACAAGATGGAGAGATGAACGGGACGGATTTAGAAAATACTGGCTCTGCAACGCCCATGATAGAGAATTGTGGCGAATCCTGGGGGAAGGTCTATGTCCAACAACGGACGTTAAAAGACTGATGATGATGATGATGATGATGATGATGATGATGATGATGGTGATGAATACCAGATGAGCAATATCAGCCAACCTTGTCTCCACGTGTTGATTTCTTAGTTCCTGAATTCTAAATCAAATTTTTTGCCTTCTTACTGACTTAATGACTCCCACGAAGAAAGGTCTCCTTGAAACAAAAATTCTTCAGAACAATGGAGAATGTATTTCCGCCCAAATGGTGGCAACCCTCGTCATCCCACCTCGCAAAACAACAACATAAAAACACAAGGAAACAAAATGCAAACAAATGAAGCCAAAAGAAAAGACGCTGCGGCTTAGTTTAAGTAATTGAATATATTTTCTTTCAAAACTCTTTCACTTCCGTGCATTGTAAGTAAATAGGAAGCAGACAAGGACATCGTGAGGTAGGTAGACACACAGAAAGATATATGGTGGGGGTGGATTTACGCTTATATAGACATGATATAGACATGAATGAGACTCGCCATCGCAGTCAAGAATTGAACAACCGTAGCGTCGATATTTGAAGTGATGTCAAAAAAAAAAAAAATTCTGTCGAAGATTATATGTGGTCAGAATGACTTCTATTTACGACATCAGTGGCATTTTCTGCTGGAAAACATCTAAAATAAAGTTTTTAAAAAGATATAGAAAAATCTAGATTCTAGAGAATCTAGACGTTTTTAATAAACCCATAAAATATGACCCCCAAAAGGTAAAAAAAAAGATTACCCACAACCCCCCCCCAAAAAAAAAAACAAAAATCCCAAAACAAAACAGTTTTAGAAGGCGTATTGATTCCAAATTTCAAGCCTGGACAAAAAGGTATGGCCAGGAGCGCTGGAACACACAGTCACAAAAATTATAAACAAACGAACACACAGACACATGCACATATAAAAAAAGGATAGAACCCTTCACTATCTTTGTTGTCTACGATTGGTTGATAGATATGAATAAGGTTATTAGGGGTGGCTTAGTCTGGCACAAGACTATAAGTGTGGGGCACTCAATGGAGATTGAGCTCACTAAGATAGGAGAGTATAATTGGGGAAAATACTAGTATCAGAGATATTATAATATCCATAAAAAAACTCAACTGACAATGACTGACCTTGTTGAAAGAATGTCAAGATACGGCTGACCATATTGAGTCTCGATGCAGACCTCCAGAGATCATATGTGAAACAGTGGTTGGCAGTAGGAGAGCAAGATGATTTCGACGAATTGAGATATTGGCACCGCGACTCTCGCCATTGAGAGGTCTGGCGAATTTTGGTCTATTTCAATATATCCCCCCTTCTTGTCGATGCACTTAATTCAGTGGTAAATATATAGCTGCGAAAATATCCGATCAAAATTCAGCTAACACCTACTACGTTTATCCATCATCAGGAATTAATAGATAAGTACATAGTTGAAAAAAAAACCCAACAAAACAGACGACGGTATGAACAAATATAAATAGATAGATCTATTGATAGATAGAAAAAAGATCGATATAAACAGAGACAGACAGACGGAGATAAAAGAAATAAATATATAGCTATATATGAATTGACATTGGTATACAGACAGATGAGGAACTGAGTGAGATAGATGTGAATAGACGGAAAAGATAAACATGACTGGAATAGCGTCATGAATGTTTGATAAGAAAAAATATGGGATAGATGTGAAATGAATGGTAAAGATACTCTATCAATCTATCTATCCACACACACACACATATATATATATATATATATATATATATATATATATATATATATATATAGAGAGAGAGAGAGAGAGAGAGAGAGAGAGATGAACAGAATAGATAGATATGAATTGTTACAAACAGACTGAGATTAGGAAGACAAATGCCACGAGTCGAAGATAAGATGGAATGGTGGTAATTATTCATAAAAAAATCGTGTTAATCTAACCCTAGGCCACGAAAGCAGAGAAGGAAGTTTGACCCTAAATTCCACTAACAATGCAGTGTGGTCAAAAGTGATACGTTTCTGCCCAATTCAACCAGCATATTTGCTGTGTGTAGGATGTAGATACATACACACACGCACATATGTATCAATGCAGAAATACTTACATATACACATATATTTACACATCAACGCATAAATACTTACACACATTCATGAATGCGTTATATCATTCGAAACCATTTGAAATGACCTCCTTAGAATGAGTCACTCGGCTTAGACAGCATAAATAGAATAGACAATTAAAGAAAAAATGAGTCTGTAGCAAGAATCGAACCTGCAATCAATAAGGTAACCTCTTTAACGTTGCGTTGCTTTTAACCGTTGAACTAAACAGCCTGACAAAAAATAGCCTCTTTATATGAACACCATAACACAAGCATTCAAGCGAACACCATCACATACTGAAACAAAGATACACTCACTTATCTCATAGAACTACCTTTTACACGCAAGCACGATCACTTTCCTTTTAAAACACAGATACTCACGCGCAATTCTGCGAGATTTCCCCAGACGGATATGTCATTTGAATATTTCAAATACCGAAACATTGACGGATATGGATTCTGAATCCCGACACTATTCTGGATCGTATTCTGGATCGTATTTCCGTCGGTTATCCATCGAATCGAAAATCATTTTCGGTTTTCTTTCAAGATCGTAAAGAGTAAGGTGGAAATATCCGAGGAAGGGGAAAAGTTGGCGCAGAAAAATGAAAAAAGGAGTGGCGAAGAAGGTTGGGAAAAGGGTGTGTGTGTGTGTGTGTGTGTGTGTGTGTGTGTGTGTGTGTGTGTGTGTGTGTGTTAGGAGAATGAAAAGAAAAAAGGTGAACTCAAAAGAAGGAAAGAGAACTCAAGGAAAAGAAAGAGAACGGGCAGAAGACAAAATAAGGAGGAGGAGGAGGAGGAGGAGTTGGAGAGGAAAATAGGGAGAAGTAGAAAATAGAGAAGAAGAGAGGAGAAAGAGAGATACTGAGAAGAAGAAAGAAGTACCAGGAGAAAAAGAAGGAAAAAAATAAACAGAACAAGGTGGGGAAAAAAAGGGGGTATAAAGAAAGAAAAACAAGGGTAGGAGTATAAAGACAAGATAGAGAAGATAAGGGAAGGATAGAGAGAGGCGGGGGATGAGGAGAAAAAAAGAGAGAGAAGGAGGAGAAGATAGAGGAGAAAAAGTATGAGAAGAGTGAGATGAAAAAAGAAATTAGAACAAAAATAAGGAAGAAAAATAAAGAGGAGAGAGAGGGTACCAAAAAGAGGGAGAGAAGAAAAATGTGGGGAGTAGGAGGGGATTGGAGGAGTAGGAGAATAGAGAGAGAAAAAGAAAAATATGAGAAGGAGGTTGGTGACAAGAAGAAAAAGAAGTGAGCCATAGGTTATGAAGAAGGAAAATATTGAAGGAGAGAAGAAGGATTGTGATATGGAGAAGAATATAAGAAAGAAAATGAAAAATAAAGTGGGTATAGAAGGGAAGAAGAAGAAGAAGAAGAAGAAGAAGAAGAAGAAGAAGAAGAAGAAGAAGGAATTGGAAAAGAGCCACAAAATATGAAGAAAAAAAGGAGGGAGAAAAGAGGATCAAGAAAGACGAACAAATGCAGGATAGAAAAGAAATAATACGAGAGGAAGAATAGAATGGGAAGAAATATAAAAGGGAATTTAGAGAAGAAATCAAAAGGAAACAAAAAATTGAGAACAGGCAGAAGGAACGAGAAAAAGATAAAAGAAGAAAAAGTATAAAAAACCAACAAAAACAGGAAGAAAAAGGGTCAGAGGAGGGAAAGACAGAGAGGGAAAAACGAAGGAAGAATAAAAAGAAGAAAAAGACAAAGAAGAAGAAGAAGAAGAGGAGGAGGAGGAGGAGGAGGAGGAGGAGGAGGAAGAAGATATGAAGGGAAAGAACAAGATAGAGAAAAAATAGAAATGCAATAAGGAAGGTAGAGAGAACGAGGAGAGGGAGATAGAAAAAGTCGAAAGCAAAAGGAAAGCAAGAAAAGAAGAGACTGAAAGTAGGAAAGAGAAAGAGAAGATGGTGAAAAAAATGAGAAAATAGAAGAGAAGATGTTGAAAGAGAGAAAAGAAGGTTGGTGAATAAAAAAAACGATATAGAGGATAAAGAGAATATTGAGAGAAGAGGAAAAGTAGAAAAAAGGAAGGAAAGAAGGAAAAAGATGTAAAACAAATAAAGAAGAGAAAAAAGATGAAAATGAAAACAAATCATAGAAAAATCAGAGAGGTACAAAAGATAGAAAGCAATATATATATATATATATATATATATATATATATATATATATATATATTGACTCTGCGAACGAATATCCAGAAGGGCTTTCTATAACTTTCCAAGTCCCAAGTTGGCGGGGCCAGTAGGTGAATGGAGTTTCAAGGTGAAATACGACGTATTCAGTATATATATATATATATATATATATATATATATATATATATATATATATATATATATATATATATATATATGTGTGTGTGTGTGTGTGTGTATGCTTGGGTTTTGTCTACTCTAGAACAGTATCACAATGATGGGGCACCGAAAGAAGCTTGAAACGTCTTGTAAAGAGGTAAATCATTCGTTTATGTATGTATGTATGTATGTATGTATGTA
The DNA here is from genome assembly GCA_963457665.1 of Thysanoteuthis rhombus. NCBI lineage: Eukaryota > Metazoa > Mollusca > Cephalopoda > Oegopsida > Thysanoteuthidae > Thysanoteuthis > Thysanoteuthis major. The sequence continues at coordinate 20,853,426 of OY735215.1, read as the reverse complement.
TCAATCTATCTATCTATTTTTGTAAATCTGTACATAAATACGCACATCGATACGTCCACATCATACACTCTGACATAGAAACCCGTTTGTCCATGACAGCGCCTACTCGCACTGGATATTGTGTCTTGAGGCAAAAGATTATCTGCCTTGCGAATCGTTGCCATGGTCCCTTCTCATTAAAGAGTGATCTGTGCTGTTGTGAATACTCGTCACGTCATTTGTCCGGCTATTCACAGCCGGCATTAACGTTAATTCCGTATCAGTTTTTTGCCGATAGCATAGCGAGAGATCGGCTTTGCAATAATCAAAGTTGACGCCAAAATTCAGTTCTTTATCTCGTTTAATCCTTCACAATCAGAAGAAAGCGAGATTTTTTTTTTGCTCTTCGCTCATGAAAATTTCACACCGGTGAGATTGAAAAGGAAGCAAAAAAAACAAACCCCAAAACTAAAAATAAAATCCAGGTTCTACCCTCACTGCCTAGTTCGTAGTAATGGCGGATGTAATTCCATCTCAAAGAAAAGAGGCTGTGCTGACTTTAAATACAAGTGCATGATATAAGCGTAATCAATTGTTGGGTGAAATGGAACCTGAATTAGATTTGGTTTTACTGCAGAGAGTAAAAAGATGAGGAGGAAGCGGGCGAGGGGAAGAGAAAAAAAGAAGAACGAATGCAGAAGAGAAAAAAAGAAAAAATGAAAGAAAGAAGAAAAAAAAGCCAAGAATATAAGAAAAATAAAGACAAGTAAATAAAATCATCATCAGAAAGAAAGAACACGGAGATATGAAAAGAATGAAAAGAAGGAATAGAAAGGAGGCAAGGAAATCGTAAATAAAAAAATTAATAAAGAATGAAAGAAAAAAAAGAAAGAAAAGAATGAAAAAGGCAGACAAAAAGCTTTTCGATTTTTAAATCAGAATACACTCAGACAATAGGCACAAAATTCATAAAACCATAAGAGATACTTACACAAAATTATATCTATCTATCTATCTATTCATCTCTCTCTCTATATATATATATCTATATCTATCTATCTATCTATCTATCTATCTATCTATCTATCTATATATATATATATATATATATATAAATATATATATATATATATATATATATATATATAATTCGTCAAATATGGAGTGATGCAAAGCTGGGCATATTTCATTGTCATTAGGTATTTGTTAAACCCCAAAGGCCAAAAGTGTGGAGAACTAAGAAAGGATCGAACTCACACCATTGATAATAGTATGCGATTAACGTAATGCGATTGTTAACGATTGCTCTACGACTGGCATCATATGTACTTACTCGTGCACTTGGTCGGATACAAGATCACCAGTCAGGGGTATCCAATAAGCATTGAACGCGATGGTGTAGTAATAGTGTTCGAACATAACTTGTTAACCATCGCTCTTCGACGAGGCATCATGTTATCAAAAGGCTTAGTTTACTTGGTTACAAATCACATGCATGGAGTACCTAATGAACGTTGAACTCACTATTGTAGTGATACCAATGGATACGCTTGCGAAGTCTAATTTCACAAATCGTACACCATCCTGACTCCGAACTCCATTGGACTGGCAACATTTGATGCCTGAGGCATCAATGGTGAAACATCAACCCGCTGCATATATGGACACATAATACTTTGATATCATCAGTCTCCAAGGAACTAAAATCGTTAAAATGGAGATGCTAATGTCAACGGGCACAGACAACTTTCTTCCCTAATTTAATGATTCAGAATCGATTTGAATAAAATGACAATAATTTTGGAGTGAAAACCAGACAAGCAAGGATCAACAAAGGGGCGGAGAGAACATCAATGCGGACTCTCCAACAAACGATCATTCCAAAAAGCAACCGAAATGATTGATCAATTTTATGACCAGTTGGAGAGCCGTAACACGACGATGGTAATAACGCAAGAAAGATTCTACTATCATATATGGAGATATGAATGCCCTGATAGTGAAGAAAAGTAGAAAAGACACGAGAAAGAACTAAGGAGCGAGGAAATGACTTCTGAAAAGGATACGTGATGTCCAAGCAGGAGCGGTTTTGCCGTACTCAGTATGAAAATAAAGATAATGACAATGATGATAATGACGATGGAGATACAACAACCTCTACATAAATTGAGGAGAGTACTGGAAATATGAGATCTCTGACCTCCAGCTCTTAGCAATGACTTAGCAGCCAAGAAAAATACGGATATGGTACAAACCTCACTTAGGGCCCCAGGGACTGGGGACTGCATGAACACTGAGGAGAGTAATAGGAATATGAGATTTATGATCGCCAGTTGTAAGCAATGGCCTGGGGATCATAGATCTTATGTTCCAGATTCTCTTACTCCAGTGATGACCATCAGGCAACTGGTGTAAAAATGAAAATAATAATAATGATAATAAAAAAAAAGAAATGACATTGGATTATATTCATATAAAAGAATATGGAATGGATGAATTCTTCGATTCAGAAGTTAGTCATGTAATATTAACCTAACAACATTTATTAAATGTATATATTTTTAATAGTACAGATGGAGTATTCCCAATCTGGAATGCCTGGGACCAGAAGTGTTTCGGATTTTGGATTTTGGAATATTTGCATATTCATAATGATATACACCTCTGTTCGGTTTCTCCGAATCTTTGATTTTCTGTGCAATGCATGAGCATAAACGCTATTTTTTCTTATCACTGTTACTCTCAGGGGCATCTGCACTTCTTTTAACATTTTCTACACATTCTTGGGGCAATTAGCAAAAATGCACCAATCAGGCCATGACAATAATTTGTTTTGATTGTGACTTGTTTAGTCGTTTGTGATGTAAATATAGTTTCGAGTTGCTATACAGTTAAATACAAATAACGAAGCCTTCACTGTAACTAGAATGAGTTAAATGCCTTTGAAATCGCCCTCGTTTGACGTATTTGAATCAGACTACAATGAGATCAAATCAGGAAATTTCCGACTGCGACTCCATGTTGGCTTTTAGAAGGTTTTGGATTTTGGAACATTTCAGTTTCCGGAGTTTTGGGTAAGGAGTCCTCAACAGCAGTAGTGTAACCCCCCACCAAAAAAAAAAAAAAACCCACCAAAACTGAAAGCTTATATTCGAAAAAAAAAAGAAGTAAATTTGTATAAAGAAAATATAAACAAATATACTTATTGGATTCGAAGTAAAAGTTGTCATTTGTAAAAGAATTCAATTTAAGATAGAAAAATAAAGACCGATGAATATTTTTACGAAGATTTGCTTGGTGCAACATAGACTTATGTTGAGCAATTCTTCAAAGACACAACCTCGAAAGTCAGAATTCGAAATTTCTTGATGTAGACTCTAACACCAATCACTGGTTCAGGTATTTTGTACAGCACAAAATTGCAGATGGGAAGGGCGTCTAATAACAGTGTATCAAACTCACAACCGAACTAATGGTCTGCATGACTAGTTTATTAAACACTGCTCTAGGGTGAGGTGTTCAAAGGTCTAGACATTTACGAATAATAGCTTATTCTGGCGAAAGTCACAACAGTTAGGTGCCTTAGTGAGTACTGGAGTCATAAGTGAGTGTAAAATTTCCCCGTTTTACGAGATCAAAAATGAGAGAAACCTTTTCCTTCTTTTAAGGGATTCAAAATAATGAGTGACACCCTCTCTGAGGGCTTAAAACTGAAGGTAAACTTCTCTTTTAAGGGATCAAAAGTGAAAAAAACGTTCTTTTACAAGTATGGTAACTTGTCCTTTTTTTCATTCCTTAGATATTCAACCCGGCATAGACAGGTGCGTCAGCTAGTCATATCTATATTCAACAACAATTCAAACCTTATATCAGGATTAAAACTATACATGGTTATTCCGTTTAGGTTGTGATGTTAACATCTGCCTAGGGCACGATTTCCCTCTATTTTGATTATAGTAATGAATCCATCTTATATACTTCGAAAGATACTTCTAAGATTTCCTGAACATTCTGGGAAAGATAGGGCTAGGAACTGTTTTGCATCAATCTAATGTGTGTGCAACGTTGAAAGTGAGATTTCGATCAAAACCCTGTGCATGTCCACATAAAGACCATTTGCCAATTGAATTCAGTATCTCTGCTCTCTTTATTAAATTAGAAATTCTCTTTATCTGTTTTGTTAAAGGCATTTGCAGCCAGATACAAATGCCTCATAAAAGACCTGAGAACCTCCTTTGCTAACATTGAAATATATGCGTTCCTAACCTGCACCAGTTCAATGTTTTTAGTCCGTGGTGAAAATAGAAAAAAAAAGCAACCAACAATTATCTAATGCATTCAATATAGACCTTTGTAATTGCACTTTTACACGTAGGTATATATATATATATATATATATATATATTATGACTGCACTTCTATACTTTGGCATATATATATATATATATATATATATATATATATATATATATATATATATATGTCATTGTGCTTCTATACGTTGGCATATGCACGTATATATATATATATATATATATACAATGACTTGGCTTCGAGGACATAGATTTTGGGAGTGATTCCACAATTATAGGATCCTTAGGCGGCGTGGTACCATTTACGTGAAATAATCTTCCGGTCTGCGCAATGAAAATTATATATATATATATATATACATATATATATATATATATATATATATGAATGTATGTGTGTGTGTTGCATGTTCACGTTTATATCTACTCACAGATGTATCAAATTTATCAGAATGTTCGCGTATAGAAGCAGACAATCGAATATAATAACGTTTACATAACTAATGAGTGTCGAACTGCCTATAGGCTCTTGTACACATATGAATATATAACGATCCTGACATGCAAATCGACCATATTCAAAGATGGTACGCGTGTGCATCGGCAAATTCGTGCGTGCACATGTTAGCGCACTTCTGTGAATAGCGAGCAAAAATAATGGTCTTCTCCGGAGACGCTCAAAGCCAGAAAGCGGCTTGCGCAAAGAGGCTGAAGTAACTGAAGTGCCCATGTGTCGATTCTCTTATTGGCAGACTTCCAGGTGGCTAATGTCAGGTTGAGGAAGTGAGAACTGAACGAATGGAAGAAGAACAAGAATAAAGATGAAGACGAAGAAAAAAAAAATGAAAGAAATGGAGGATGAGAAAGAAATATATTTGGGGAAGTATTAAGTTGAAAAAGAAGGATAACGAGAGAAAGGAGGATGAAAGAGAGAAAGAAGGCCTTGAGAAAATGAAAAAGAAATATAATAGAAGGACTAAAGGAAGGTGAGAGGTCAGGGTGATGAGAAAAGGAGTAAGGTGGTGAGATGGAGGGAGAGAAAATATGAAAGAGAAAATCGGAAAAGAAGAAGGAATCGAACAGAGAAGAAATCATGATATAAGAGGACAGTGAAGATAAAAGAAGGAAATAATGAAGAAGAGGAAAAGAAAAAATAACTGAGAAGAAGAAGAGGAAGTGGAAGAAGAAGAAATGATAAGAGAAGGCAGTGTGAAAAACGAACGAAACTTATGATAGTAAAATATGAGAAAAAGGAGGAAGTGAACAGTAGAAGAAGGTGATAAGAATGAGGGACAGAATATAATATACAAAATAAAAGAAGAAGAAGAAGAAGAAGAAGAAGAAGAAGAAGAAGAAGAAGAAGAAGAAGAAGAAGAAGGAGAGGGATTGGAAAAGGCAAAGGTTATAGATAAGTTGAAAGATAAAAGTTTGAAGTGAAAGAAAGTCTAGAAATAGCAGTCTAGAAGATAGAGAAGAAAAAGAAAAGAGAGAAGGACGGAAAGAAAAGAGAGAGAAGACAAAGAAAAGTAGAATACGAAAGCAGGAAAGAAGAGAAAATTCACACACACATGTATAGAGAGAGAGAGAAAGAGAAAGAGAGAGGGAGAGAGAGAGGGGAGAGAAAGGAGAAAAGAAAGAGACAAAGGGATGTTTTATTTCCTCAGGGTTTCACGTAACGTGCCTAACACACTGAAAACACATGTAGAGCTCTCGTTCGACAATGCCTGCCAGCCAGAACTTCCTCATATCCCGTAGTACTCCACTGGATTCTTCTGGAGGTTCCGGTTTGAAGATGGAGTTGTGGGTCATGGAAAAGCAGATGGGGTAGATCGGAATTATAGGCTCTCAAGTCTTCCAGATATTCAGAATAGCAAATATTTCATTCTTTGCTTAAAAGATCATGGATGCCTTTCGCTGGTTTATATCAAACCATTTTCTACGGTGCTAATCTTTAAAGATGAACATTGCCAAACTTTGGTGTAAACTATTGGTTCATGAGGTCACATTTTCCCCTTTTGTGATTCCGGGTCTCTTCAATTCCTCCCTCAATCAAAATAATCTTGTAGACTTATTTTTGAGCAAAATTCAAGTATCACAAAAGGCAAATTAAAAAAATGCAGTAATTATAAAAAGCTACGGCATGCAAATTAAAGACTACTGCAAGCAAATAAAAAACTACAGCTAGAAAAATTTAAAACTGCGGCATGCAAATTAAAAAATACTGTGAGCAAACAGAAAATTACACCAAGCAAATTATTCACAGCAATAAGGAAACTGAATCGATGAAAAGAAATAATCGAATAATTACAGTTACTCCTTCAATCGCCGAAAAGGTATCTTTTTACGTAAATTAGTTGGAACTTGCCTCTTGATATAATTCATGAGTCTTTTTCGTTTGCCCTCATCTAAAGTTAAAGCCTATAATTTTCAAGTACGACCCACATTCCCTGAAATAATTGCTTGCCGAAAAAGACATGAAATGCAAGGTCTTTGTTGTTGGTCTCCACCAGAAGAGCGGAAACCATACCCCTTCCATAGCCCCTAGAAAATGATGGTTGACAAGCAAGTCTCACAGTTCATTGTTGGTGAGTTTGTTTTTTTTAATTGTCTAACAATTCTGGCTAATGCCAGGCAAGGTCAAACGTGGTAAATTCTGTCAAGTGTGACTGAGCAGCAAGATTAAAAAAAGCCAATGATATTTGAAGGAAAATAATTTTCAAATTTGTGTGGATTCTTATGCTTTTATTTCTCTTCTCTTTTTGAGTGTAACCTCTTATGAACAAAGCGTCCTTAAAAATTGACACCTGATCGTCGAGTTGTTGTTAGCAAAATGGTTTCATTGATTTTTTCTGTTAAGATCTATACTCTCGGGTTGGTCTACATAAGTACTATTTTACCGGATCAAGTTATGTTTCGTGACTGAGATATATACGTATTTCGCACCAAAATCGGTATTCGTGGTCAGAACAACGCTAGGATTTCGGTAACAGATTTTCAAGGCAGGTTTTATATGCGTGTAAGATTGACGTAACATAATCTTTTAAGTCTTATTTTACCCCATTTGTGCCAGACAAAGGTGGGCTTAGTAAACATGGAAGTTCTCCAAAGATCTCTTCACACACTGTATATTAGGAACATACTTTTGTGGGAATCGGCAGGCAATAAAAATATTTTGTGCTTAGCTTAATCAATGTAACATTTCACGTTTCCGCTCTTTTCATCGTCAATTATCTTAGTTTAGAGTGTTAATCAGCTTCTGTTTTGCTATGAAGCCCCTGTGGCCGGATGGTTAAAGACACCTTCTAGTTAGAGAGTGTGAGTTCGATTCTCACCGTGGGCTTGCTCTTTATTCCCGGTCACGCTGTTAAATCATTGCTATAGAATTGTGGTCCAATTCTAAGTTGTGATAAAAAGCTGATAAAAAGCTGATTAAAAGTTAGGATGAAGATACAAACTAGTCAAAATTGATTATGATGTTACAGTACTTTATCCAAGATCAGTTTTCAAAGAATACCGTTGAGTTATTGTAGTAGTTCCGCTTCCTCCAATCTATTGAAGAGCTATTTATAATACCGGTTGGCTGGCCATGTTGCAAGAATGGCAGACAATCGCTGGATATCGTGACTCACAACATGGATCCCCCGAGACCACATGCGCAACCGAGGCCGGCAAAATGTTAGATGGAGAGACGAGCTAGACAAGTTCAGGTAGTACTGGCTTCGTGACGCCTATGATAGGGAAGTGTGGCAAATCCTGGGGAAGGTCTATGTCCAACGATGGACGTTAAAAGACTGATGATGATGATGATGATGATGACATAAGATTGCATGAAAAGTAATCTTGCAATTTTGGGAGGGTATAAAACCCGTTCAAATGTAATACAAGTTAATCTTATTCACAGCAAAATTCAAATTCAATCGTAGAAAACAAATTTAATTTTTATAAGCAAATTCAACATGATTGGCAATGATAAAAGCCTAAAATGAAATCGATCTTTTTATTTATTGTTGAAAGAAAAGGCTATGTTGGTGTATATACCAAAGTTCTATACGATTTCTTAAAATGAGGCAATATAATCCAAGTGCATCTTGATAGGCAACCATAAGAGCTAGTGAAAAGGAGAACATTACGCTCTGGATCTTCCACTGTGAAAGTCCATATTCAGTAAAATAAAATCAGAAAATCAAATTAGGTCAAGTAAGGTTATGATATTTTACCACATCCACCCAACTTAATAGTTATTGTTTATCAACTTCCTTATCATAAACTCAATTTGTGATATATGGATTTAAAAAGTCCCAACGATCCATAATTTTATAGACCAGATTTTGAACTTTAGGAGCAAACATGTTTGGGTTGGTAGAACAGATTCCAGTTCTGTAGATCTCTCTTAAAGAAAAAATGGCAGATATTACAACTCTTTAAAAGAGAGGTTGTAAATCCCGTCAGATAGTTCCACAATATCGGCCACCTAAAGTTTTGTCAGTTTGAGGACTTGGCACGTTTAATAGGACAAATTTATTCAAGATCCCAATCGAAAGGTCTCATTTAATGGGAGTAATGTAATGTTTATGTCAACATTGATTTACAGTGATCGCTTGCTTAGTGTCACTCATTTTTAATCGTTACATAGTAACATTTACCCTTTTTGACTTATTACAAGGGTTAACTTCAAAATTTGAATTCATTGATTCAAACTAGTATCCATTTACTTTCTTTATGTCGATATTTTTCCTCAGAGCTTTTACCCAAATTCACGAAGCCTCCCTTTAAAGTATATATTTGATGCCGATATTAGGGTCATTCTATGATAAAAAAAAATGACTTTGTGAATTTGGATAAAAGCCCCCACCCAAGAGAAAATATTAACACAAATATAGTATACAGTTGGTAGTTTGAAACAATAAATTCAATTTACACTTTGTAAAACTGCAACTCTTATCGTTAAAGAGGGGAATTGTTACTGTGTAACGATTTTCACTGAATGAATCTAAGCAAGCGATCACTGTTAATCGTTATCAACAGATATATCCGAATACCTCAGTTAAATGAGACCTCTTGACTGGCATCAGGAATAAATTAATCCTATCCTAACGTTTCAAGCCCCCAACCTTCCAAACTGTTGCTGGTCGGTATTAGGAGTTGGCCGATAAACGACCCTGAACGGCATATTTAATCAGATCACTGAAACACTTTCTAATTAACAAAATCTTTGAAAGAAGTTACAAATCCGACATTATCAGAATTATTTTCTTCCAGAATTCTTATTTTTTCAACAAAGAATAAAGAAATTAGTGGGTCGTTTATCATTGTTTAAACTGATGGGCTTCTTGAAAAACAGATTTAATGCTTGTTACATTTGAACAGATTTTTTTTACTCGCCCACCTGAAATGTGACCTTACTTTCCAAGCAACCTAATATTTATAAGGTCCCTGTTCCCTCAGGAATTTGAAAATGGGACTAAATCTAATTCAGGGATTTAAATTGTGGCCTCCTCACTTTACACCATCGTCATTTAATGCTTTATAAACTTTTATTTAGTTGATCGTAGCAGCTGGTTGATATCTAGCTTCACTTAATTTACCCGTAATTCAGAACTTCCTTTTTCTTGGAATATCAAGAACAGTCATTCTTAAGAGGGGTAATATTTCCCCGAGGGGCCAAAAGTTGAACAGAGGGAGGCGATAGATTATCACATAATGGATTTTTCTTGGAAAAAAAGGAAAAAAAGGTGATCTTCCGTTTTATTTCAGTGAAGCCAAGAAATATAAAGAAACTACCCAAATTACAAAATATTGATTTTGAAAATTGTTTCTATTATCAATTTCCGTTACTGCTATCATGTTATTCATAATGCAAGCAGGCGTAGGTCGTCCTGAAATTCCAAATATCCACTTGAAACAATTCATTATGTAATGTACTTGACTTAACTCAGATAAGACATCCGAATGTAGAGCAGTCCTTCACAACGGGGGAAATATTAACCCCAAGGGAGAGATAGTTGAGCTGGGGTGTGGTGATTAATTTAAAAATAAACGGAAGGGGGTTATAAGGAAAAAATTGAAAAAAAAAAATGATGTAGAAGGGAAGTGCACTTTAAGAAAACTTTTTAGCATTCAGGTGTTTTTAATATTCCATAAGAGATAAGCGTCCTGTGCTGCTATCTCATAATGTTTCCCAAGACATTGATTATACTATTGGATAACCCGAAATGTTCGTTCTGTTTTAGTTGAAATACAGCATTTAGTTTTTACTAACTTCTTAAAAAAAATAGCATCTGATTGCATCGAAATCTCTCATATCAGCGTGATTTAAAAATCTGTCAATTTATTCATTTTTTTTTCAATCTTTTAAAATCTATTTAAAAATTGAACAAGCTTGGCTACTGCTGGGTAAAACTCCACTCTTGCATACACATATCTTGTCTTGTTTATTCACTGCCCATATCTGCTCTTCATGCTCCTCAATGCAGACAATTATATTATAAAGACACAGATATAATCCAACAGAATAATTATAAATGCGTTATTTTTATTTGGATCGCTATTTGAACCCGTTTTTACACAGAGAATATGCCAATGGGCCTAGACTGCGTAGATATGACATATATACATATATATATTGGTGTGTGTGTGTGTGTGTTTGTGTGTGTGTGTGGTTGTGGGTGTATTATGACACGACCATAAAAGCTAAATATCAAAATCATAGCTTAAGGGAGGGAACAACATTTGATTAATTCTACATGGGAGTCGTCTTAAGATGACTAGTTTATTTTTAAATCCCTCAAACGGTAACTTTCATCAGGTATATATTCTCGAAATACTTATCTTTATACAGTGATAACTCTACTGTGTCAAATATTGAGAACTGTGATTGAACATCTTCAACGGATAAAATCTGTTTTCCATTTCTTTTTCTTTTTAGTTCCAGTTTAGTTTAGTTGTTAGAAGTGTCGCCGTCTAATCACTCTTGGGAAATATCCATTTTATGCATCGATTTAGTTTAACGTGACGTGATTGATTAACAGTGAAACTTTTACTGCCCTAAATTTGGTAAAGATTTTTCTTTTTACAGGGAAAACATAAGGTCACGTCTAACTTGGACTTGAGTTCGATGGCAATATATTATGCCTTTTATTTAAAGAAATTAAAAATGCAATTGAAACGCAAAAAATTGTTTGTGCAATCTATGGAGAATGTATTTGAAATGTGGTTGCAAAGTTTTGTTCTTGAGATTCCTCGCTTTGCAATGCTCCGTAGTTGAGTGGAAGTAATCAAATCAAGACATTACTTGAGAATGATCAACGTTATCAGAGATGAAAGATAGTCAACATACTCGAGATATCTAAATCAATCATTAAACATTATTTGCAATTTGATGTGTGGCTTTCATATCAGTTAGATTGAAAAAAAAGTACTGGCAAATACATATTCAAAAGTCCCGTTTTCTGAAATAAATTGAGACAGGCAATGAAAACATATTGAAAAGCGTCAGTCGAAAAATAGGAGAGAAAGCGTCATATCCCTAAAGTATAACGCTGGGACACGTTTTTATTTATGATCAGTCAAATATTGTTACAGCTTCAGTAGTGAGTTTCCTCTCATCAATCCTATTCTGTAGATACAGCAACTTCAAATTGCCGTATATTTCAACCTTTTCAAAATTTTCTTAATGAAAAAAAAAAAAACAACAAAAAAAAAAACAAAACAAAACAAAAAACGAAAAACAACCACCCCAGAGCACTGGGGTAGATCTTGTTTTGAAAGATGAAAAGTTATGAAAGGATAGAATTATGAAAGTTCCCGAAAGATCGCCCAGGATATTGGAACGTTAATAGGTTAGAAACTGCAAACAGAAGGTGTCATCAAAACAGTATACATAGGTTTCTTCAGTTTTTAAGTTGGTCTTGCTAGCTAAGTATGTACGTATGTATGGATCGCAGGAAGTACCAATGGATTCAGAGGGCTGAAATTCAAACATTTACTCCTTATTCTGTCCACGAAAATGTTCTTAGTGGGGCGTTCAATTTGCAATGCACGTTTACGCTAAATTGATCCCTTAGTGTTTCATTTGCGTTTTTTTTGGGAAATTCGGACTTTTTAATGATCACGGCTCAAGAAAAGGCGAAGAAAGTAACTAATTCATCGACCACCCTTCTTTTCCTATTTTTTTAATTGATCAGCCACAGTATCTTGCCAAAAGACGTTGGTAACGAGACGGTTTATATTGAGTGACTAACCAGACCTATTGCTCAATAAAGTTAATGTCAAATGTAACAAAAGTGTCTCATTCTTATTTCATAAACCGAGTTTCTCTACGTTACCCAATACAAAACGCAGTTTACTAGTATAATCTTTGTCGACTAAATTATTCGTCGAAAGTTTGACCGGGAAAAGGCTATGTGCCTTCCAGCTGCTTACAAGGAGAGCCAGCTGGTCCAATTCTGTACAAGATAATCTCACGCTACCTCGCTTGAATCCAGATACTTATGTTGTCTGAATTGTCACACTGCATTTATCCGAAACAAAACATCAACTATTTTTGAATGACAGAATGATGTCAGAAACGCTTCTGCCTGAAGCTGTTTCCTCCGGGGAGCAATAAAATGTCTTATCATTTCAACATAACGTGCTTCTTCTTGGCTATGATTCATGTTATTTTCCTCTCTGCCAATTTCGACTTGAAAGGGAAGTAACTCAGATAAGTTTTGCAATCTTATCGCTTTTCTGCCATATAATCAACTGGGTACACTGACTAAGTTCATGCAAATTTATGATTAACGATGTGTAAAAATTGTTCGAAAGTGTTGGCTCCGTGGTAAGATATTGAGATATATGCCGCAAAGGCCGAAATTGAAATCGGCAGGACTTTTCTTGAGATATTCCAGCAAAATAGAAGCGAGAAATAGGGAGATGCCATTTTGTTTGTTACAGAATAATTGCAAAACTTTACATGGAAATGCATTACATTTATTAATCGATGTATGTAGAGAAACATATAAGATTATTCACACATACGCATTTATAAGTAAACAAACATGTGTATAATATTTTTAAGCTATTCTTCCACGTATTTAAATTCGCACCAATCTTCCTACTGTAACGATTTAACACACACCCATACACATACATACATACATATACGTATGTATATATATATATATATATATATATACAGAGAGAGAGAGAGAGAGAGAGAGAGAGAGAGAGAGAGAGAGAGAGAGAGAGAGAGAGAGAGAGAGAAAGAGAAAGAGAAATAAATAAAAATAAAGATAGATAGATATGTAGTGAATTTGATAGACAATGTGGAAACACAAAAGTTTGGGAACCGGATTGAACTTATTTTCAATACATGTTTCAAGAGACTGTTTCTTCTCGTCAAGTGTCAAATGAGGACAAATGAAATTTTGCTAAATAACTAAGTTTGGAAAAACGGAGAAGATGATGCAAGGTCATTGTTTTTCTAAATTTATAATGTTCATTGGCGAAAAGGTAAATATCTTCGTGCCAAAATTGGAATCATTTGAGTAGATGTGAAATTGAGAAGAGTTTTGGGTGTATTTACGTAGTTTAGTGACTGTTATCGAGAGAAATATATGCATGTATAAGTGCGCATTGTTGTAGATAAGTTGTTGAGAGGGGGAGGATGTATCTACATAGTTACATCCTGTGAGGGTACCTGGCGTTGCCCGTGGAAAAAATCAATACTGTAAGATCATGCAGTGAATTCTAACGTAGCTTCTCAAAATAGCGATCACAACCTTTTTTGGAAAATGCCCCAATTGACCTGACCTTGAATTAACCTTCAGAAGTTATCAGAAGCCAGCGCCACATTTGATATGTTCATCCTGGGGTCAAGTACACAAATTCGCATCCTGTAGGGTGTAATCGTGTTCCTAAGATCCGAAAAAGCCAGGCAAAATTGACTCCAATTTAAATTTAGGTCATCAAAGGTCAGTGCTTACTATCCTATGTTCACCTTAGGGTTAAGTTTCCTATTGTACACATATTAGCAACCTTTACAATGTAGCCACCTTCATTAGATTTGAAGATACCAAAATACACCTGATCCCCTTAAATTGACTTGAACTTGAATCGACTTTGGAGATCATCAGAGGTATCATTTACCCTTGTATTCAAATCTGTAGCCTATAGATTGTAGCCCTATCCATTACATTGACCTTTCGAGGCCACCAGAGGACATCCCCATCTATTCTACGTTCATCCTTGGTTCAAGTTACCTTCATACACACCCTTTTAAATAGTAGAGGAGAACTGTTAGTGAGTATTTAAAAAATTTAGAGAGAAAGTAAGAAACTGAGAAAAAATCGTCGCCTTTATATATATATACATATATATATATATATATGTATATATATATATATATATATATATACACAGACATGCACATATACATGCAAACACACGTGCACACACACACACACACACACACACACATATATATATATATATATATATATATATATATATATATATATATATATATATATCTTTGAACTGGGCAGAATGTAAGATGGCGTGACCGTGACGATTTAGACAGGTTTTGCAGTTATTGGCACTGCAAATCCCACGATCCAGAAGTCTGGCGAATCCTTGAGAAGGTGTGTGTCCAACAATGGACGTTAAAATAGCACGTTGGGTCAGGGTTTCGAATTAAAATATCATTTTAAATTTCTTTGATTCTTGAAAATCACTTTCTAATTTGGAAACTTGAAAGACAAAACACATCTCAATTGACAGCACTGGATTTTTAAAGCAAAAAACTTGGAACAATCTAAATATTGCCGACACTGAACATACAAATTCAAAAAAAAAACAAAAAAAAAACATCAAACAGAACGGCACAAAACAACATCTTAATTGGCAACCCTGGGTTTGGTTGGTTGGGGAACAGCTCTAAAAAATCATAGGAGCTGATGATTTAAAATTTTCAGGTCTAAATGAGTGCATTTTTGTCAGTCGCTACACTGTAGAAAATGGTGGAAATAAATAATAGTTATTTTTATTCTATATGCCAACTTCTCTGTTATTTCTGTAAACAAAATCTTCCATATCAGATTGTGGCTGCCACCTAATCTGTGCAGCATTAGATATAAGGCGAAGGGTATTGGATATGCATACTCAAATATATTAATAAATATATGTTCACATATTTGTCTTTAGTGTATGTATATACATATACATATTTATTTATGAGTTATACAGAAGATAGATACGTATATCCACTTATCTATACATATGCACACACACATATACACATATGTATACACATGATACATATACACGTATGTATATGGATAGATAAATATATCTTAATGAATATACACATAATATGTATATATATGTATTTATATACAAATATTTGTATTTATGTATATATGTGTCTGTACATATGTGTTTATAAATATATACATATTGATAGATATATTTATACATACGTGCATATATATATATATATATATATATATATATGTACAGCGATCGTTTCAGAACTACAATTTGTCTAGGCAGCGGTCCAAAATTATTACTTGACTCAGCTATCTTTAACAGTTTTTCTGTCCTCAGCGCCCCATTTTTCGACAGGTATATGAATTACACTCACACGTATATGCTTACGCTTTGAATACACACATATATATATATATATATATATATATATATATATATATATATATATATATATATATATATATATATATATGTAACAACACTAGCTCCTTTTTTGCTCTCTCATTTTCCGCCTGTTTGAATGATATCGTTTACGGAAGTGTTGAAGATATCATGAAGGCTTAGCGTTATCAGCAAAAAGCAATCATCACTTTTGAGGAGTCTTAGCGAAGGGGAAAAACAAAAATGGTGAACACAGACACATAACCACTAATACCAAGGGAAACACAAGTTGATGCACAAAAAGAGACTCAGCCACAAGCAGTGAGTGGGTTACATAAACATACGATTCGATCAATGTGATTTATATTCATCGCACTACGCCTCTGAATGAAGTGCATTGACAAAGAATCACATATATATAAGAATAGCTAAGTTAAAGTTAGGGTATAGAAGACCATCACCTTGATAAACGTCAATTTTGACGTTGTGCCGCATTTTTTTCTGATATTTTTGTGAAAATATCAGTGATTATAGATAACAGTTTGATGGTTCAAATACTTATGAGCAAAACTTTATTCAGGGCACTACTCATTAGTATTTGAACGAGCACAAAATCTATTTCCGATTGCCCAAGATTGCAAGGTCCGTTATGGATTTGAAGCAAAACGGGGCCCAAATTACCTTACTAGTTTGATGACCTTTCCGTATAGCAATGAAAGTTCCTTTTTCAATTTCCTTGATCGACTGAATAACATTTCAGAAGAGAGGAAAACTTTTTTTTTTTCGCTGAAGAGGAGTCAGTGAATATTTTTGTGTTTGGTTGTTTAGTTGGAGCGGGTGGGGAATTGTTTGTATCTTTGTAATTGAGGGTAACATTTGGTTTGAAATGAGATTGATCTGTCAGAGGTGAAGTCAGGGTGTGTGTTGTTTCCTGTCTCTGTGGGTGATTGGCTTGTCTTAGATAAGAAAGGCTGTGAAGGGCTAGAATGGTCATTTCCCAGGGAAAGGTGGATTTTGTTATTTCCATTATTGGAGAGGTGGTGTCTAGCATTTCATGAATAAGTGTTGGTATATGCGCAGTACGATAGAAGTTGGTATGCTGTTTTCATTTAGTCTTTTTGGTTGTTGATGGGTAAGACTTCTACTTTTCTCAAGGGGGATGGTGTATGTATGTCTGTACCGTTTTTCGGATGGACTGTCAGTTGCAAGCCAATACCTTTTATGTTGGTTTTGTATGGATCACATCACATCCACAATATATATATATATATATATATATATATATATATATATATATATATATATATATATATATATATATATATATATATATATATATATATCATCCTTCTAACGTTCGTTCTTGGGCATGTACCTCTCCCAACTCATCGTCACGATATCTTATATTTTGTTGGCCCCATTTTCTCATGTGATCTCTAGGGATCCACGTTGTGAATCGTAATGTTCATCGGTTGTCTGATATTCTTGCAACATGACCAGACCATAGCCTTATATACACATAAGAAGCATTTATGCTAATTTCCTCTCTGCGTTCATGCATCTCATTAGCTGATTTATCTTCCTGTTATGACGTAACAAAGACGTCATAGGAACTCTTGTGACTGTGTTTGGTCACACAGTGAAATAGCTTGGGTTGAGACTTAAAAAAACTTGAAATTAGAATACTTGAATTATTCAAAATTGAATCACCGAATAAAATAACTCCATGCATAAACAACCCTGGTTTTTATAACAGGTATATAATATATATATATATATATATATATATATATATATATATATATATATATATATATATATATATATATACATATATATATATATATATATATATATACATATATATATACATATATATATATATATATATATTTATACATATATATATATATATTTATACATATATATATATATGTATATATACATATATATATCTATATATATATATACATATATATATATATATGTATGTATCTATATATATATTTACATATATATATATGTATATATATATATATGTATATATACATATATATATATATATATTTATACATATATATATATATATGTATTTATACATATATATATATATATATATATATATATATATATATATATATATATATATATATAATGATTAATGATTGTGACATCCATAGACAGCTGTTTCGTTGTATCCCGTCCAGTACCACGAGGTAGGATCGGAATCTCCGCTTCAAATGCTGGCATTTTACCCCTGCCCTACGCAGAGTTGGATGGTGCGTAGGACCAAATATAAGTGATACGTTTACTTACGCACAATTCCACATCCACTAGAGTGCTCCATTCCAGAATTGGAAGAGCATTGCTCTATAGCTTATAATGGACGAGTTGCACAACTTAAAGAGAGTTGAACCCTGAAGAGGAGAGCGTTAATTATAATAATAATCTAATATTGTCACATCCACAGATAACTGTTTTGTTGAATTACAACTCTTCAGTGAGGCTATAGACTATCAAATATCCTGTCCAGTATCATGAGGTAGGATCGAAACCTTCGCCTCAGAGGATATATATATATATATATATATATATATATATATATATATATATATATATATATATATATATATATATATATATATCCGACAGGACTATTATAAATTGAGCTATATTATATTGACACTCTTTTTTGAAATGATCTCCCATCATTACTCGTTGATATATCACTTGGATAAGACACCTAAATAAAATAAACAATTGAAGAAAATGGGGCTGCTTCAGGAATTGAACCTGCGATCGATAGCATTAAGCTAAACAGTCGTCGGTGAAGCAAAGGCCCCAAATAACTGTTTTCAACCTAAATTCTCATCTCGTTTATTCTGGGTCTGTGTCTGCTCTATCCGCTCCTTTCAACAGGACACTTACGCATTAAGAAATGAATAAATATAGTTGTTGCCGATGTTGTTATTGTTGTTGTTGTTGTTCTTGATGATGATGATGATGATGGTGGTGATGGTGATGGTGAAATTTCAACTTCTTAGGTAAAGCAGAAACACACAAAATTGTCAGGGTTCATATATTCTGCCAATGATGTCATCTATTTAACCAAAAAAAAGAGAAGTCCCCCGTGTCCAAACTTGGCCAGTGTGCATTAATCCTACGAAGTTATTTGACAATTTTATCATTTTTCTCAATCCTTTAGGCAACTATCTTTTATTGTGATAAGGAGGAGAATAAATGAAGATCTATTTCTGTTTTTCGGAATACGCAAATATTTGCGGTAACGTCTAAAAACATGCGATGATATTGCTGCATCGAGCCTCAAATATATGAATGAATGCAGTGACTAGCAAAAGCAAGTCTGTAGTATTAATAATAAGACCCCTAAATTTATATTGCTGGGGTACGTATCAAAATACTACATAAAATTTGAGAAATATATAGGAAAAATAAATGGATATCATTGAAAATAACTCATCTGATAATATTGAAATGATACTTTAAAGAGGATGTTGAAAAAAAATACGAGATGATTGTGTTGAAATATATTAAAATGATATTTGTTACTAAGAACGAAATATTGCATTTATATCCGTTAAATTCTAAAACATGCGTTCATATAAATGTTACATTTTTCATTTGCTAAAGTAAAACGTTTCCTTTTTGAAAAAAAGGGGGATTAAAAATGTGATCTCCTTATTCACTCTTTTCAGAAGGAAAATGGTGCTCATACAGGAGTGGGGTCCAACGATTAAGCCCCAAAAGTTTTTCCCCTTAAATGATTTGAAAGAAAAATTAGAGGTCGGACATACACGAAAATAATCGCTTACGAAATTGTTATACATATTTGGGCGTTAAATAAAGATTTTTTTCATTTATTCTATTCGATGAAATATTATAAATTGTTGTTATTAATTTTTTTTCATCTTGATCTCAATTTCTTGGTTGCTTTTTTTTAATCGCTCTGAATGAAAGTTACCATAAAACTACCCTTTTAGTAAAATTTGACCCCCCACCCTCAAACCAAACATTTTGATCCACTCAAATACACAGTCTGGAAAGGTTACATAGGTTACATAATGTTACTTACCTTTGCCAAATTCAGCTTCTCAGGTGCAAAACTGTGGCCAACAATTCTGAACATACTTGAATACAGACATAAATACTTGAAGTTATTTTTTGTATATATATATATATATATATATATATATATATATATATATATATATATATATATATATATATATATGAGTGTGTGTATGTGTATGTGTATGGTTGTGTCATTGCATGTGAGCATCTGTGTACATATGTGAAAGCGTTTGTGAACGTGAGGGTGTGAATGTACATACTTGTGAGTATGCTTGCGTATGTGTGAAAGTATGTATGTGCATATGCCAGTAAAAATGAGCATAGAGATAGAGATTCGTTTTTACTGGGATGTATATAGACATGGGCATGCGCACAAACACATGAATAAAAGAACTCTTGCATAACACATGCGTCGGAGACAAAATAAAGATGTTTTACGCCAACGCAGGTACAAACAAATATTTGATTACAAGCAACTCAAACACACATATTTGTATACATACATATACAGATGTATTCATAAATCTCAATCTCTCTCTCTCCCAATCTACCCCTTCACTCACTCTCTCTCTCTCTCTCTCTATATATATATATATATATATATATATATATATATTCATCTATAAAGTCTCTCTCTCTTCCTAATCTCTCTCTCTCTCTCTCTCTCTCTCTCTATATATATATATATATATATATATATATATATATACGTATATATACTTATGTACATATTCATCTCTAAAATCTCTATATATTCATTTTCAGATAGGTCTGTCTATATTCATCTATAAAATCTATCCATGTATCTATCTACTAGTTTGGGTATGACTGTAGGTAAATGCAGGCTTGCGTAGCAATCTGCAGATGCGCACATTTACATATACATATATATATATATATATATATATATATATATATATATATATATATATATATATATATATATCTCCCTCTCTCTCTCTTTCTTTCTCACACGCACACTGGAAAAAAAAGAAAAAAGAAGTGCAACACATACACATACACACTCGTATCATCCTAACAATACATAGATAGACACACTGACATAAAAGCAAAATTCATAGATTTATTCATACGGCTGGAGCGTATAGAAGGGGTTTATAGATGCATGGTTTCACGAACGCACGCATGCGCGCCCACAAACGAGCATTCACACATGAAGATTTTCCCGCTTACCCACACTAACAGAAGATTGCCTAAAGAAAAAGTCGTTCAGTGCAGTGGAAGTGTGGTTACCCGTTGACACCTCGAAAGTGTTTTGCAGCAAAGATTACTCAAGGACATCAAAGTTTAAAGTGTGATAAATGTCTGCTTCGGATAGAGAACAGCAAAATAGAAAAGACTGTATCGAAACACGCCTTATGAAAGTGAAGGCAGAGAATAGTTGTTACAATGAAAATGGTGGGTACAAAAAGAGGATTCCGGGAAAATGAGGAGACAAAAAATGATTATAGAAGAATAGAAAAAAAAAAAAAAGAGCCGGATGAATGAGGAAGAAGATGAGAGAGACTCGAAGGAGAGGAGAACAAAGGAAAGTGATCATAAAAAGGAGAGAAAAATGAATAAGAGTATCATGGAAAAGTATGAAAAAGATACAGAGAGAGAGAGAGAGAGAGAGAGAGAGAGAGAGAGAGAGAGAGAGAGAGAGAGAGAGAGGGGGGGGGGAGGAAATTATATGAAGGGATATGTTGACACCAGAATCTGAATCACAGAGAGAAGAAAAGTTTGAAAAAATAAAGAAGCTGAAGAAAAGAAGAGGAAGAAGAAGTAAGAATATGGGAAAAAAATTGGAAGAATGATAAGAAAGACGGGATGCCAGTGTGGAAGAGGGAGGGAACAGAGCATTGAGAGAAACTATGTAATGGATACTGTGGAGGTGGAGGAGGAGGAGGAGGAGGAGGAGGAGAAGAAGAAGAAGAAGAAGAAGAAGAAGAAGAAGAAGAAGAAGAAGAAGAAGAAGAAGAAGAAGAAGAAGTGGGTAGGAGATAGATGAGAAATAACCTCTGCAAAGAATGGAAGAATTGATAAAAAAGAGGAGGTAAAAGTGTAGGGAAGGAGTGGAAGAGAAAGTGCAATATCATTTCATGTCAGGGGCCATTTTAAAAAACGACATATCAAAATTAGCGTATTACCCTCGGCGCTGGATTAAGCTTCGTATACATTCATATCTAACCACATTCCCACTTTTAATATTCATGATATAAACACAAGGGACGAAAGAAATAATCTTAGGGTCGTCTTCTGAATCATCGTTAGTTAGCTGCCATATTGGAATCATATGCCCTAATAAGGTAATTCTTAAAAATAACTGAATTCGGATCTATCATAGACGACGAGGAAGATTTCTCACCCGACACTATAATCGATAATGCCCTACCGCCGGATTTTCCTAAATCCTGTACTTGCGTAAAATGTTTAAGATCAAATTTATGTCTCTCCAGATTGAAGTACATTTCTTGCTTTGGATTTTAAGATGTAATGCAATATGTCAAATTCTGTGTTGATAATTGATATTCATGTTATATTTTTTGCTCGTTCAAATTCTATTTTATTGCTCAACATACAATCTAAAACAGGTGTAGATCTGAATTTCAACTTACGTGAATTCCTTGAATTGCAAATAATTTGCTGAATATGACTCTAATACTCATTATACATTTTATGATTATTTAATTTGAAAACTAACTTGGTATTTGATCTCTTGGATAGAATTCAAAACTTTTTTTTCAAATTTCACCGGGTAGAAAATGCATTTACTAATTTCAAGTTTTCTTTTTTCTTTTTTCTCTCACTTGTGACCAGTGCCAGTCAACTATTCTAGGTTTATACTACAAAACGTGATGAAGAAATTAATTACATATCATTAATTTCATATTTAATAATAGATATCTTTGGCCTGGTGTCTAAGCGTGAAAAATTCCAACTTCACACCCTATTTTTTTGACGAAGCGATGGATTATAGCTGCTATAAGCGTAATATTTGAACCCTCCATTAGTTTGATCCGACCATTTTTAAAGAATTACTTCATTTGAACATATGCTTCATCTTGAATACAATATGGTGACTAACTGGCGACAATCCAGAACACAGATCAAAGATTTCGGATTCCTTATGCATATGTAATCAATAGCAGAATTAAATATGAGGGTACATATGAATGCACACAAACCTTAAGCCAGTGCCTAAAGGTTTGTTTATTGATCATAACATTGAAGATGGGAGAGCATGACGGATAAGGAACATTTTAAAATTTTATCCAGGATATACGGTCGGGTAATTCAGTCGAAATTGGTAGCAATTAAATTAAGACATTACTTAAGAATAATCAACGATATTAGGACACAGGAGATAGCCCGGATACTCAAAATGTTCAATTTAAACACTGGTGAAGATATGAACCAGCTTGGCTGTATTAGTGACGTAGAATGAGCTAGAAATAATATCTTGAACTATACTCAGATGTTCTGTTTTCAAAACTTTGAATATCGATGAAAAGTGGATACTTTACAATTATATGAAACACACAAGATCGTGAGGCGATCAAATTAACCACTGGTAAATGGAGTATAAAAATGTCCTTAAAGAGAAAAAAGAGTTACGTTGACAGTTATGTAATTCTAAGTCTATCATTATTATAGCTTTTTATTTCCTTTTTTCTCTTTAAGCATTAGTGCAACAGAAATTCAATATAATAAAATAACTGTCTTCTATTTTTACTTGAAAAAACAAATAAATATTTTACGTTTTCTAAATTATGTAATATCAAGTCTGTTATCAGAAACATGGGTCTTTATCTCCTTTTTTTCTCTAAGCCCTAGTGCAACGGATTGTCGATATAATGAAATTATCTCTTTCATTCTTAATAAAGCGTACAGACTTTTTACGTTATCTAAGCTATGTAATGTAAATTCTGTTTATTAGAAATATGTTTTTTTCATCTACTTTTCTCTCTTTAAGCAATAGTGCAACAGATATTAAATATAATGAAATTAACTGTCCTTTATTTTTACTTAAACCGAACAATCTTTTTGCGTTATCTAAGTTATGTAATATTAAGTCTGTTATTAGAAATATGTTTTTTTATCTCCTTTTTTTCTCTCTCTCTCTAAACACTACTGCAATAGATATGATTGATAGGAGTAAGAACGATAAAACCTACAAATTTTGAGGGTGGCTGAACAGAGTCAGGTAAACAGTATTTTACTGTGCTCGTCTCGGATGTTGGGATGCGTTTAAGAGAGGCGAAAAGATGAAGGATAAAATAGAACTAGACAGGACGTTGAATTCGAGTGAGAAGGTAAAGGGTGCCTCACCATAGAGGTTATTGCCCAATTGGATGGCGTCCAGACGGAGAGTCGGCTTTGGTACGGTTCACTTGCTTGAACAATTCCTTATCCGTTTTATAAATTGGACTCGTTCCAAGGGAGAATTGGAGGGAAAGGAAGAAGCGTAGAAAATCCTACCGGCTTCAATCTGAAAGATATTGAAATGATTGTCTAAGCGTATAATCTTGCATTAAAAGTAAATTGGAACGCGGGTCTCAGATACATATTAAGAAAGAAATGTGCACACGAATGCAAATAAACACAGAACCCGTCTACTTATAATTAAATATTATTTATGTAACTCTATATGTGTATACAGTACAACAAACATGTTGGAAATAAACGCAAAACGATCAGAATCGAAAACGCAAAGCTGGAGGAAGTAGGCCACCACATCTACCTAGAAATTCCCAAGAATCCTCAAAAGAGGAAGAAATCCACTAAAGAATCAATCTAGGATAGTTAGCTTTCGGTAGAGCAAGCTCAACCTTAAAGAACAAGAAAATCCCATTAGTCCTTAAAAGAAGAGTATACAACCAATGCATCCTTCCGATAGTCACCTATGGAGCTGAAAGATGGAACCTGACCAAGAGACTGACCCATAAACTGAGAAACACGCAACGTACATATGAGAGAATCATGCTCAACATCACATGGAAAAATCATCTGGCAGCTAAGTATATTACGGGAAAAACAGAAGTCCAAAACATCATAGGATCCATTAGAAAACTCTAATGGCAATGGGCTGGATATGTCGTACGAATGGTAGACAACCGATGGACATCCCGACTCACAACATGGACGCCCACGAATGCAGAACCGAAACCGATAGAATATGAGATGGTGAAACGAACTGGGCAGGTTTGTGTAGCGGATCCTAGGGAAGGTCTATGTCGAACGACAGGTGATAAAATGATACGTATATACATAAGTGCGCAGATATCTGTCACGGTTCTTATCTATTTACTCATAATAATAAATCTTCACTTTATGTGTACACAAATACACACACACATATAATACCTATAGTGACGTAACGGTTAGCAAACACGTCAAGCAGATTAAGTCGCATGTGTGCTGATTTGGAACTTCATGGGGAGCCCAACTATCATACGTAAGTATTTGTGTTCGGTTTACTGTTACGCATCATTTAAAGTAGGCAGGTTTTGTTAACAAGTCATAAAAACGGTCAATCCGAGAATGGAGCATCGCATCAATTTGAATGTTTTGGTAAAATTGAACGCGACACTCACCGAAATCTTTTTACACGCTTGTTGAAGTTTAAGGGGAAGAATGCAAGTCACGTGAACGTGTATCGAAGTGGCACAAGAGATATAGTGAGGGCCGAAAGGATGGTGGACATAGTGGAAGCCCAGCGAGAATGTAAAGAGAAATCTGCCAGGCTTAACATGAGGATGGTTGCAGAAATGTTTTCCATAGATAAAGAGCGGAGGGGGGAGGAGAGCAAGTTCGTTTATTATTATGAGCAATAAACTCTTTTTTAAGATCTCGAAATACAAATACTCGAGCACTCAGTCACATGTTATGTCGCTCTAATGTATGAAACACACATACTCTCTCTCTCACACACACACAGCACACACACATAATGTCTGCCTCTCTCTTTCTGTTTTCTGTTTATCTTTCTTTCACGCAATCACAATCATACGAAAACTCTCTTCCAAATAACCGCTACACATTAATTTACGCACCCTGGATTCCACACTAGATCTTTCAGACGCTTATCATTTTTTTCTGCTTCTATAAATATTCAATCTTTATATGCAAGCTAAATTGAGCGTATCTTTATACGAGGTTTGTCTGGAAAGTATCCGGTCATTTCGAACATCACGAGTACTGGTTGCTCGGCGTAGATTTATTTTTGCAACCAATCAGAGGGGACCTCACTAAGCATGCATGAACAGACACTCATGACCGACCCGGTGCATTGTTTCCGTCTCTTGCTGGGTTTTCTGATAAAAAATGCAATAACTATGTCTGTTAGCACAAATTACAGTCCAGATTCAGCGCCGTACGTCTTCAGGCCGTGGAAGAGATTAAGGACAACTTGACGAAGCAGTTGATGTTAATGTTGAAAGAGGTCTTTGCGGAATGTTTTGAAAATAAAAGTGACGCTGGGATGAGTGTGAGGTTACAAGGGAAGATTTTGGAGAGGGCAAGGGTACCATTGCGCTGAGTGGGCTATTTTTGCTGGCCATGTTGCAAGAATGAAAGACAATCGATGGATATCACGACTCACAACGTGGATCCCCAGAGATCACATAAGGAACTGAGGCCAACAGAATACAAGATGGAGAGATGAAGTAGACACATTTAGAAAATACTGGCTCCGCAAAGTCCATGATAGAGATTGGTGGTGAATCCTGGGGAAAGTCTATGTCCAACAACGGACGTTAAAAGACTGATGATGATGATGATGATGATGATGATGATGATGATATTTTCCGGGTAAACTTTGTATATTGAAAGAGAAAACGTACAAAAAATAAAGGAAAAATAAACGAGCAAAAACATTGAAGAATTACAAGTTTTTACAAAAACCTCTGTGACTATTATGATTAGCTTCGTATTTCATATCCACGAACCTACGTCCACACATTTAGATCAGTAGAATGGAAAATTCATGTCCGACAGAATGTCTTTAATCATTTATGCAATCTAGGACTGTTCGATATACTGCTTGATTAACATCGGTGCCGAACGAAATATAGTTCCCACTCTAAAGTCTTTATAATCATCACACATTTATATACGCACTGAGACATGTTTGCCTACAGGTGTGTCTATTGATACGTATCAAAAGATTTTCATTAAAAGTAGGATAGCGTTTTTTAGAAAGAAAATATTAATG
This sequence comes from Thysanoteuthis rhombus, assembly GCA_963457665.1. Classification (NCBI taxonomy): domain Eukaryota; kingdom Metazoa; phylum Mollusca; class Cephalopoda; order Oegopsida; family Thysanoteuthidae; genus Thysanoteuthis; species Thysanoteuthis major. The sequence goes on along the minus strand of OY735215.1, from coordinate 20,826,195 downwards.
CTTAAGTTACAAGCACGTGAAATTAACACCTTGGCTGGAACCAAATTCCTATCCAGATAAGACTTAAAATCCTACTGATTATCTGCAAGGTTACAACTTCTATCTATCTATTATAAACGGTCAACCAGAACTATCAAGATCAACAAAGTCAACATCAAAGTAGGTTTCTTCAGTTCTCAAGTGGGTCTAGTTGGCTGGCTGGCTATGTATTTGTTCTACGCACAAGCCATACCAATAGGGCTAGAGGGCTGAAGATTTTAACATTTATTTCTTATGATGTCTAGAAGAATGTTTTTTTCATCCCAAGACAGGTTTAGTGGAACGGGATAATTTACATTGTAGGTTTATGCTATATCGGTCCTATAGTTTTTGTCTGGCGGAGCTCATTCTTTCTTTTTGGAAATTCAGATTTTTTCAAGTGATCATCACCTAACAATAGGTGAGAGAGGTAACATTCATTGATGATCCTTCTTAACATTTTCTCAACTGATCACCCTCAACACAACATGCTGTCAAATGATGTTGGTCACGTGGCTGTTTCTATTGAGTGATAATCTATCCATCTATTTATGAATGCAAGTGGATATGTGTCCAAATTAAAATATTTACGAAGCTTAGGTATTAGCTAGGCTAAGCTTAGGCCACCGGTATGTGACATCCAAATAGATCACTACATTATTTCATTAACCTCTTAACCATGTCAAAGCATCGAAAGTATTTAGTAAGCTTAGCTTAGTTTGGCAATACACGCACTGAGCCCTCCCCAACTCAGTAAAAATCGAATTGCGATGGCGCAGGTGATAAGCTTGCTAATCACTACTCTCCAGTCGTCATCCATCTATCTATCTATTTATCTTATATAGAAATGAATACTTAATCCGACAGAATAATTATACATGAAATAATTAAAAGTAGCCCATTTCTTTAATTGTTTATTCTATTCACGCTGTCTAGGCCTATAGGCATATTCATCGAATTAAAACGGCTTTAGTTAAAAAAGAGTTTCTAATGAAAAAACGTATTTGTTATCTATCTATCTATCTATCCTGATATTCTAAATAGGATCCAAACGCTGAAGGTTTGATTCATACAGTTAGGACTCTGGATCGAATATCATGAGCAGTAATTCAAGCATTTCCTTTGCAAAAAATGTCGGTTACGGACAGGGCACGCTTTACTCTTTCCTTATTCATTTTAGCCGTTCTGATTCTTATACTTTCCTGACCTCCTTACTATGTATAATTTGATTTTGTTCCCTGAATCCGAAAAAAATGAGAGGTAATTGAACGCAAGGGGCACTTTATAAGAGAGTTGTCCAATCTTAATTCAGTTAATAATCGTTTTCAGTCTATATTGGTTTGATATTGTGTGAATTATTTTATATGTTCCCGACTACGTCTAAGAATTTCAAGCAATATGCGTGCTGTAGTTACAAATGTAGTTACACCTGATTGAAAAGAAGAGCCTACAACCAATGCATTCTCTCGATAGTCACCTATGGAGCTGTAACATTTAACGTAACCAGAAGATTAGCTCTAAAACTAAAAGCCATGCAACATGCAACGTGCCCAAGAAAGGGTTATGCTCAACATCACATAGAGAGATCACAAGACGGTACATTATATCAGAGGACAATTGGGGTAAGGGATATCATAGAATCCATGAAAAAACTCAAATGGCAATGGGAAGGCCATGTAGTGGAAATGTCGAACAAACGCTGGACATCACGAGTCGCATCATGGACCCCAAAGATCACATGCAAAATTGTGGCCCGCGAAAAATAAGATGGTGTGACGATTCAGACAAGTTCTGTAAATTTTAGCACCACAAAGCCCACGACCGGGAGGTCTGGTGAATCTTGGGGAAGTATGTTCAACGACTAATGCTACTTCTGTAGCTGCAGATTTCTGACCGAAGCATCTGATATGAGATGGATCTCTACCCCCCCCCTCTCTCTCTCTCTCTCTCTCTCTCTCTCTCTCTCTATATATATATATATATATATATATATATATATATATACGCACGTGCATTTGTGACTGTATACATTTCAGTGCATTTGTAAATATACGCCTTGTATCATTATGCAGTGAGACAAAAATTGCTTTCTAAAAAGAAACAATTTAGCATTGAGAAATAATAATATTTGAATGGTTATGTTATTATGAAATACCTGTGAGGTCCCCATAAAAATACGGGATTATTTCTTTGTACGCGCTCTGCCTAGGACCAAAATATCCCTTCCCGACACTTCTACCAAGAATCAGAGTGTAGTATCTGAGCACCGATAAAAAAAACTGTTACACGCACAATGTACAAATATATTCAAGCAAAGAATAGAATTTTTTTTTATCGTTCCAAGAACCCAAAATGGTGATAATTCGATTGAGTCACCGGACATAATTAAATAAGTAGATGCGATTTTTTTTAGGGGCATGATATAAACTTTAAAAAGCTTTGGCTGCTATGTTGTCTGATCACTCCTCCGAGGGAGTCGCAAACCTCAACATTTTGGTCGTCATTCGTTTGTTCAAGAAATCGGAATTTTAAATTTCGGTTGCAAATTTCTGACAATAAAATATTCAAAGCGAAAACTCGACGCTATTACATGTAATTTCACATTTAACACAGATATCATCATCTAATTATGGGCTGACAGAAAATATATGCAGTCTGAAATAGAGTCAACGAACATTATTCTCATGACCTTATCAGCAGAGAAATAATTATGATCGATTTTGTAAGAAATCAGACGACATTTCCATTGAATATGGGGCAAATCTAAAAGTAAAAAACGCACTTTAACATCGTACAAAATTATGGCTGTACACAAGCATAAATTGGGAGTGCATTTGAAGTGTTTATATCTCTTTTCTTCGTATTCTATCCATGAAAAATAAGTCAATGTGGATATTGATTTCGGTGATGTTAGAGCTTGAAGAGTTCAAAAATAAGTTGACAGAATTACAAATAATGAAAAATATCATCGACCGGAAGTAACTGGCCGACGTTATTACGTCATAAAAAAAAACCCTTACTGTTTGTCATAATTCATTTTTTTTCAAAAACCTGTGACAAAAGCAGTCAATTCTCTGAAATCCCCAAAAGGCCTTTCGTCCAAATCAAATTTGAATCTGTTAATAGCGTTCATAAGAAAAGAAGGAAAGAAGGAAGGAGGGAAGGAGAGAGAGAGAGAGAGAGAGAGAGAGAGAGAGAGAGAGAGAGAGAGAAAGAGAGAGCGCACGCGCGGATGGAGAAAGAGGAGTTTCATTTTTTATCACAACACACTACGTCGTATCATTCCTTCTTAGATCAGTTTTTGAGGTAAAAAATGGAAAGAAAGAAAGAAAGAAAATAGTAAAAGAATAATGAGAGAGAAAAAGAAAAAAAGTAAAGCAGATTATGCAGTGTTCATAATCAATGTACACACTCCATATATATATATATAACTGTTCTCATGTATCATATTGCATTCCGTTTTATTTTTATTTGATGTGTGGTTACGTTCGTTTCGAACGCTGAAAAAAACAAATGGAAACGAATAGTTTTATCACAAAAACAATTATGGACAAATGTTGCAAACAAATCTCCATGAAATCCCAAAAAGAAGAAGAAATCCTTCAAAGAATAATTCTAGGATGGTAAGTTTTCGATAGAGCAAGCTCACCCTTTAAGAACAAGAAAAAACCCATTAATTTTGAAAAGGAAGGTAGAAAATCATCCCCCGATTGTCACCTGAGGCACTGAAACATGGAACCAACAAAAAGATCGACCTTCAGACTGAGAACCATGCAACATGCTCATAAAAGAATCATGCTCAACATCACATTGAGAGATCACAAAACAGCACAGTATATTGAAGAAAACAAAAACAAAACAAAACAAAAAAGGAGTTAGGGATATCATAGAATCGATTAGAATACTCAAATGGCAATGAGCTGTTCATGTTGTAAGAATGTCAGACAACCGATGGACATCACGACTCACAACGTTGATCTCCGGAGACCATATGCGAAACTGTGTTCGGCAACTATGTTCAGAAAGCAAAGCTCCACAACGCCCATGATTGAGAGGTCTGGCAAATCCTGGGGAGGGTCTATGTCCAACGACAGAGGCTAACAGGCTGATGATTATGTGTTTGGAAGTTATTTCAACGTCACCAACTGATGTTCGTACTTTTTCAATTATGATGCGTTAGTTTAATACCAGGACTTGTTAGTATTGATCAGCAAAACCAGCTTATTAACCATTGCTCTATATTCCCTAATTTCCTCTAATTTAATAAGATTACCTTAGACGGACACAAGGCACGCTAATTGGCCATTGGTTAGTAATGTAATCACCACAGTAGGGTGACTAATTAGTCAATACCATAGACAGCACCTTCTTCTAATTTAAACAGCTCAGTCTAGCGCAAGGACACTCTTGTTGGGCATCTGGTGAGTAATAGGCGATTGTTATTTTTCCAATTTTGAAATAGCCGCAGTTCCAGCTACAGAATAACAGACAGCACTGACGAACTAACCCTAACCTTAAAAAATACTAACCCTCTTGACCAGCAGCCATTTTAAAACATGGAAAGTAACAATTGCCGAGTGATGAACTGACTACACTAGCATTGGTCTGCCGGACTAACTAATTAGACCTTACGCAATAGTCAGTACCTACCCTACATCCACCAAGCTTAGCTTAGTCTGGTACCAGGACACACTAGTTGGACACCCAGTGAGTAATGAATTCATTCGTCTAGCATAAGTCTGCAAGAAAAATAAACTTCTGATTGTATCTTTATCGCAGATAGCCTCAAATGCGGCATGATTAGTAGAGATGATTGTCCCGTAACATGAGGTTGCCTGTGCCATAGGTTAGAGGATGTAAGTAAGGTTTGTTTCTTTTATATTAACTCGAAAACAAACATGAATTTATGACAGGTCTGGTTATCCGCTAAATAGAATCTGCCACGTGACTGACGCCTTTTGGCAGAGTGCCGTGTTAGGGGTGATCGATTAAAAAGTTGGAGAAAACGGTGATCAATCAATAAGTTACTTCTATCGCCTTTTGTTGGGCCGTGATCACTAAATTTTCTGAGTATGAATTTTTTTTAGAAAACTAGCGCAAATGCTGCCGGACACTAAACTAAGGGACCAATTTAGCATAAACTTACTTTGAACTTGAATACCCCCGCCCAGTTAAAAAGCTATTTAAGGATGGATTTAAGATGATAAAAATGAAATTTCTTCTCTAGACATAATGAGGATATAAATGTTTGAATTTTCAACCCCGTAGCTCCATTGGTGCAGGTGGTACACGTGATACAAACACAGCGACTCACTTAAAAACTGAAGAAACCTCTGTTGACAGTTTTGTTGGCAGTTTTGTTTGACAGTTTCTATCAACAGCAATACATTGGGATTTCCAAAGAGTTAACCACTCGTAGAGGAAGAGAAGTCTATTTCGGTTTCTGTATAACAGGAAGAGGTGAGAATAACTCAGAGGTTAAACGTTCTTCCTCGCGTTCGGAAGAAGGAAAAAGGAAATTGGATATTTAGGAAGAAATAAGAAAAAGAAGAATAGTTAAGGATACGACAGAGAGAAATCTATGTCGAATAGAAGAAAGTTATTTTGTATCACAAAGCGTGAAACAAGAGAAGGAGAAGGTTGGAAAAAAAGAGCGTAAGAAAAAGAAGCCAAGAAAGATGGGGGAGAGAGAGGAGGGAAGGAAGGAAAGGTTTAAACAGACAAGGTTTTTGGACTAGTGCTCACCGATACTCATCAAGGCTGTCTAGCTGTACAGTTCAGGTTTTTAGTGTCAATCACCTATCCATAAAACCAGATGAATGAAGTAGAGCGAGAAATTCTTTCACATGAAATGACTATACTGAATGAGTTTAAATGAATGAATGAATACGAAAAAAAACAAAACAAAAAGAATAAGAGAAATCAGTGAAACCGGAAATATTGAATGGAGTGAAGGAAGAAATCTGGAATTAGAGAAAGGAGGAAAGATTGAATGAATGAAAAAAAGTTTGAAAAAAAAAAATCGAAAAGTGTAGCGCCGGTTCAGAGCCATAATAATCTTCTGTTTTTTCAAAAAAACTGTTGATTCCTTAAATATCAGGTGTTTGCAAATGTTACCAACGAAACACGGTTCTCAACTGTGTATTAGTCTCTCGTAAAAAAAAAAACCACGGGGAACTTTTGCACACACTTAATTATAAAATACACCCACACACGCACAAGTGCACACACAAGGAGGTGAAAGATGAAAAAAAGTTCCTCACACAAAGTAGCATTCATTTGTATGTATATGTTACGTCGAATCAGCGAAATTGCCCAATTGGCGAAGTTATAACTTTTTTCACAAAAAATAAATACGCAGTTGTTGTGTAATGGTTTGTGTGTTGGCGTAAAACAGCGTTATTCAAAGTTCCGTAGAGCCCCAGGCTTCTGCTCGAAATTTACTGTAGTTCTACGAAATAGAGGAACATGATATATGCAATATACTTGATACTTCTCTATTACATAAATGATTCCCTCACGAATTTTACTTGTCATTATTTTATTTATCTAACATGAACAGTATTTTTTACATAAAAAATGTTGCTTTTTTAATTTAAAACATCTTGGTTATTCACCTGACACGGTCTCTGTGCAGTCAATAGACTTTCATATATCTATTTTCTCCAGTAAGCTTCATTGTTGCTTCTTTACCATTCAAGTATGTATTTTTTTATTTGGGTTTATTCATACACATTCAGACAATTCCATAAAAAGATCATACATATGTGAATGTGAATATATATATATATATATATATATATATATATATATATATATATGTATACTACAGAAGAAATACCTCCCGATATATATATATATATATATATATATATATATATATGTATATATATATATGTATATATATATATATATATATATATATATATATATATATATGTATATATATATATATATATATATATATATATGTATATATATATATATATATATATATATATATATATATATATATATATATATATATATATATATATATATATATTATTGTGTCATCCATAGATAACTGTTTTGATATATTACGTCTCTTCAGTGTGGCTATAGACTTTATCCCATCCAGTACCACGAGGCAGAATTGATCGGACACGGAGGCCGATATCCTACCTCTGGACCACAGAACTGGGTGGTCAATAAGGCTGATATATATATATAAGAAAAAGTCGTTTTTGAAGGGGTTCCCCAGAAAATGTATTTATTTAATAGGGCTCCCCGAGTAGTTAAAGTTTGAGGACCGCTGGTCAAACAGATACTGAATTCTATGATATAGCTCCGATACAAATGCGATGTCTGTGACGATTGTGTGATTGATTAATGTAAGCTTAGTAAATAGATTGATAGTTCATCTACCAGACACTTCACGAAGAAAAGACTGACCCCTGTGGATACAAACCGTAGAGGATGGAGACATAAGCCGAATAAGCTGAATATTTACTCACTTTTAAGGAAGCAACTTCCTCTTCAGTCGTTCAAAGTTGAAGAAAAAGGAATGATTTTACCAATATCTTCACACATGAGAAAATCAGATTATTATTTTCATACTAATCAAATTTATATTTGCCAAAAAAGAACGAACGGAGAAAAATGATTAGTTTATGAGCGAAGCAAATTTGGTTTGCTTTTGGTTCGAAAAGAGGGGAAAACTCTGATTTCTCTCAATCCATCCATTGTCAAGGAAATTTGTTTATCGTCTGTAAATGGTCGAATCGCGCGCGAAAGTTGATAAACGTTCATAATTGAGCAACAGAAAAGGGTTGTGGCGACGCGGATTTCGTTTCATCAATCAATTTGATTATTTTGTCGATCAAACCGGAAAGAAGAAATTATTGAATGACAACGAATAATTGTACGTCTTCTTTTCTCTTATTTCTTGTCTCTTTTTCATCTTTCTTTCTCTTCTCTTTTAATTGTTCTTGGCATTGTTTTTTGTTTTTTTTGGTAGAGTCTACCTTTTTCTCTTTTATTCCCCACTTTCTTCTGCTCTGTTTATCATATCATTTCTTTATTGTTTCTCTTTGTCATTCACTTCTTTCCTTTTTTTTCTCATTTCTAATTCTCATTTGGAATCATCTCTATTCCGCTTTCAAACTACTTTCGTTACTCACCTCGTTCGATTTATTAATCTTCCACTTCTTCAGACGATCTCTGAATTTTTTTTGTGTTCCTCATACCTTCGAGTCTTTCTTTTAGTAACCGTTAACCAAAATGTCCCCCAAATTGCCGTCATAGGTTTTCTGAAGTTTTTTTTAAAAGTTGTTCTTCTTAGCTAGCTGGCTGGCTGGCTGGCTGACAGAGGGTTGAAAATCTTAGAAATTTATCCCTTATCATGTGAAGGGGAAAAAAAAGCTCTTTGTTCAATTTGAAAATTCCCTGCCAAAATAGGTGTTTAGTGTGTGTGTGTATATGTGTTTGTTTGTTTGTGTGTGTGTGTGTGTTTGTGTTTGTGTGTGTGTGCGTATTGGGTATTAGTTGAGTTTTCAATGTGAAATTATCATTAATAGATCCCTTACTTCATTTATGATTTTGGAAATTCGAACATTTTTTAGCGATCACAGCCTCCACCCCCAAAAGGCTAGAGAAGTAATTAAGTCAACGATCACTATTTTTAATTGATCATCCCCAACACAGCATGGTGCCAAAAGACTTTAGTCACATGCCAGTTTCTACTGAGTAACTAACCAGACCCGTTCTTTATCCATTCCTTCTTTTCTGTTTCCTGTTCTATATTTTCATTTGTTATTGGCAAATTTTTTCAATTCTTCTTTCTGTGATGATTCTTCGTTCACCACCATCAACCGTCTTTTTTACATTTGCTGTCGTGGTTATCCCTCGAGAATTGAACTCAGTACATTACTCCAGGTTTTTTCGTGATATTTGCAAAGCTTACTTTTGTGTGCCAACGCCACAAGGTAAACCCAGATGAAAAGATAGGATTTTGCTGATCTTTCAAGTTGGGAAGAACAGTCTGCCTAGAGAATTAGCATTCGAATTCTTAGATTTTACTTCCGGTTGAACATCGACCACTGGCGCTAGCTCGAAATACGTAACTATTTAACCGACTGCATAGGCCAGATATTTACTAAGCTTAGCTTAGTCTAGTGCAACGGGAGGATTCTCGAGAATTGAACTCACAGCATTAGCTGGATTGTGGACCAGTTTCCTAACCAGTGCGAACGGTAGGTGGCCTTTTTGAAACTTGATATGAACCTATGAACGGAACATTCTTAATCTCCTCTTCCTCCTCTTCCTCTTACTGCTATTGCCAAAACAAATGTTATAGATCAATTTTGTCAGCCGTAACACGTCGGGCTAGTATGAAACTTGGTCCCAGCCCTCAGATGAATCATCCTTATCCTCCACCATTTTTTCCGCCTTTCCTTATCTTTCCTCTTCTTCTTGCTTCTACTACTACTACTACTACTACTACTACTACTACTACTACTACAGATGATGGACGTTATCGTTGAACTTATGGTTCTTGTTTTGTTTGTGTCCGCTCTTTCTTTCTTTTGGACCCGATTTTCCGTACAACTCCTCTCTTCTACCAGAGCCATTACTGTCACTTACGATTACTTGCAAAGAAGACCGACCTTTTCCTACACTTAACCGCTTTCTATTTTTATCTTTTCCCCGATCCGCTCATCTACTGAACTTGTCTCGTATATATCCAATAGGTTAAATGACAATTGACCTAATTCAAGAGTAAAATAAACAAAAAATCCGAGAAAACTAATGGAATTTTCTAATCAAAATGTCACACACACAAAAAAATATAATCTGGCTCAGTACATTATCCGCAGCGAAATCTATGGTTGACATCTAATTCAGATTTATGCTTCCAAGATTTTCTCTGGTTCACGAACACTATTTGCGTTGGGTATATAAAAAAAAGGGTTTGCCCATAATTTATATATTTAGTCCAGGGTTTGCTATATCAATAATTTTTGGGGTTAGGGATCAAAGAAATAGATATTTGAATCTGTAAACAGTGATAAATTTACATTTGCATATACAAGAAGTTCTTAGTAATTAAGCTAGTACACGTGCACTCAACCACTGGGCATATATATATATATATATATATATATATATATATATATATATATATATATATATATATGACAATGTAGAAAGAAACAGAAATTGTTTGTAAAATCAACAATTTATCAACATGTTTCGGCGAAAGAGGATAGATATAGCGCAACCATTACTTGCCTGACTCACGCATCTGTCTGGCAACATTTTTCTTCACCGTCCAGTAATGTATGTTTCCAATCTATCACTTACATTTCAGAACGATGCGCTTTTTCTTTAGGAGAGGGTGAATATGTATGAATATGGAATCACCTTTATTATTTGAAGACCCGTGAATAACATTGCAAGCGTAGCCCAATTGGCTAGAAATCGAGTCGGTAAGTATGGTAGCCATTATTTTCTGTTCGGTATGCATCTTAATAAGAATAGAACCCATCTACTCATTCACAGATTGTGTATAGGAGGTTATAGAATAGATAGGCCGAAACATTGAGATTATAAAAACAACAAAACATGAGTTTAACAGTCCGAACGACTCTCAGAATTATCCCTCTCAGAATTATAGACTGTATATTCTTAATCCAATTCTTTTTATTTTATTGAATGAAACATCGTAAATCATTGTTATCAATTGTTTTGCGACTATTTACCTTCATCTAAATGCTCGTTGCATTTTTTATTATCGCAACTAAACTCAGTCCAGTTTTCCTTTGGCAGTGAATCTAGTTGCAATAAAAATAAGAAAAAAGAAGAAAAAGCAACCAAAATTGAGACAGAGATAAACAGTTGCAATAAATTAATATTATTGATTTGCATATTTTTAGCTTTACCGGAAATATGGAGTGGCATAACGGCTACGAGCACAGAAAACAGAAAACCAGCGAATTGAATTCAAATTCCAGTTACGGTAGTTTATATTCCCTCCACGGGGATGCAAGAATCCATCTCTCCCTCAAGTAGGTCTCATGGCTAAAAAGATTGGCATAATAATGTCTCATCACTGGCATGCTATGCTATGATAGTTGACGGAGAAGAGATCGTTGAGTAAGCATTTGGGTAAACCACTCTCTCATAACTACTTTGCCTGTCAAGAAGGAAGTACTAAAAAAGCCGTTACCCGAAAAGTCAACCCTGGCATTGATATCCTTACTGACCTTGTGTCAAATTCTGTTCTAGTGAGCGTCTGCATAAATGGGAACCTTGGTATGGGACAAGAACATTTTCCATTTCATTTGAATGCTCACCACTTTCGCACTTCCATCAACACGATAAGAATAAAGAGCTTTCTGATTGTCAAAAGCTTCATCATTCGAGAAGAAAAGCTGTGATATATTAGGTCAGTAGAAGCCATTATTAGTGGGGTCAGCATTTTTGCAATTTTGTCATAAATCTTCTGGCCAATTCTGACAGAAATATGTGTATTTTTTTATGAATGTAAGAAAACATTTCTATTTTTGTCTGTGTGCTCTAATTTTTAAGGAGGAACAGTTGCCTTTTATTTTTTTTTCCATTTTTTATATCGGGAATAGAAGCAAAATACCATCATTTTTACTTCTGGTCTCTGATTCAACGGAAAGATGATATCAGTCAAAGTGAGGTCCTTCCCCCAATATCGAAGAGCTCTCCATCGCGCAGTAATTCATCGGTACACTGCCTGCCCATTTATGCTTGCTGTTTTTTTTTTCTGGCAAAGGAGCAGATTGTTTTTTTTTGTCTTTTTTTGTTTTTTTTTTCATTTTCTTTTTCTTTTTTAGGAAGCGTGTTTTTTTTCAAATCTGGTCCTTAGAAGAGACAGACAGCAATTACACGGACAAAGAAATGGAAAGTAGATCTATATCAATCGTGATTCAAAATTAATGGAACATATGCAATGTTAGTTGGGAATGTGATTCTAAACTCTTCACCAGACATGTTGATATCGATATTCAGGAATCTTAGTTTAATAGGGCTCAGGGCCAAAGAGAGGTAAATAAGGGTAGGATGGTTGTATTCCGATAATTTTCCAACTGGTAAATGCTGGAAGAGATATAAGAAAAAAATCTACCGTGTTGACGTGTGTTCTGCATGACAAAATTCAACTTGTCTTACAACCACTCTATAGGTCTAAACGACAGATGACAATTTAAATGTGATTTTTCAATTTTCCGATTCTGGAAGTCATTCCCAAACTAAAAAACAAACAAACAAACCAAACAAAACAAAAAATATCTAAATTGGCAACCCTATCCTACACGCTCCAAAGATAGATCCCTTTTTTATAAGTAATATACCAACTTGAATACAGTTTTCATTTTTGGAATTCTAAAATCTAATCCATCGTCTTTGTTTGACTTGACCTGCAAATTAAAAAAAAACACGAATAGGAATTATGACAGGAACACCTTGATTATTAGAAGATCATGTTACCATTGTGGCGACTGTGTATATCTGTCTTCACTTCTCTCTATTTCCTCTATTTCTGACTCTCTCTATTTCCTTCTTTATTTCTCCCCACTCTCTCTTCCCCCTCTCTCTGTTTCTCTCTATATTTTCCTCTAGTTATATCATACCCCACTCTCTCTCTCTGTTACACGCAAAAACATACACCTTAAAAAATAGATAAATATAATTCTATTTTTAATCGGAAGGACAAATCAAGAAAGGTCTCAAATTGAAAATAGATCATCATCATATTTTCAGCTAAGCAGCGTGATAATAGTAAAGGCATTTCCCTGATATCATCTCAGTTGTCTAGATATATCAGCCTCAACTCCATAAGTTTTTTGTTTTTAAATTTTGAAAGATAGTTTCAATTTTGAGCTGTTTTTTTCTTCTAAATATCAAGTACGTAATATGCTAGAGAAGGGAAAATATTTTCTTTGTTTTTTCTTGAATTTATTGATATAAAAATACTCAGAAAATAACTCTCTGTGGAATATCCCGAGATATCCAGACATAGTAAATAAATTGGCAAACAATTTTTTAACAGCCTTGCTAAACCGAGCTAATAAATAGATTAAATCTATACTTATATATATCTATAAATAAAAATCGAAAAAGTTATTTTATTTATGGGATCTTCACAAAGATAATTAAATAGAAAAGTATTACGCATTGCTTGGAACATATGTTGATGCACATATTTTCTGTGCTCTGCTTGGACTAGTATCCTTCCTGATTTTTTTTTCTCTGACGATAAAGCTTCTAGGCATTGAAGATGTATTTTTTGATTGAGCTCTGTTCGTTTCGGTCGGCAGAAGTCCATTGGGGAAAAATGTCCTGGAGCATAGCAGGTAGGATGACGGACAAATGAAGGGTTTTGAGATTCTTGTGGCCAGATGCCAGGATTGTTGCGTTTTGATAGTATCCCCGAATTATCTCCAGTCTTGTAGAAACGAGCACGGAATCTTTTATTTTATTTTTCCCACGAAGAGCTGGTCATTATTTTTCCTTTTTGAAAAAAAGCAACAAACTGCCGTGTTACTTATTTCAGTATGTTCGTAGGTATATTATCCCTTTTCAGTCTCACTGTACCATACTTATCTGTTTGTACGAGCTATAAAGCTGTCAGCTAAATTAGGACAAGTGAAGTATGGAGAGACCACAAGACAGCACAGTACATCCAAGAAAAGACAAGAGTCTGGGACATCATAGCATCCATCAAAAATCTGGTGGGCTGGCCATGTTGGAAGAATGGCGGACAACCGATGGATATCACGACTCACGACATGGATACCCCAAGATCACATGCGCAACCGAGCCCAGCAGAATATTAGATGGAGAGACGAGCTAGACAAGTTCAGGAAGTACTGGTTCTGCGACGCCTATGATAGAAAAGTGTGGTAAATCCTGGGGAAGGTCTATGTCCAACGGCAGACGTTGAAAGACTATTGATGATGATGATGATATCATCCATTTTCAGTCTCAATGTACCACACTTATGTGTTGGTATGAGCTATAAAGCTGTCAGCTGAATTAGGACTAGTGAAGTAATTATCAATGATAAGACAATATCTCTTCTACTGCATTGGTTTCATGAGAGACTTCACCAGGTTGGCAAATTTAGAGTCAAATTGGGTAACTTCCCGATCATATATGATAACCAGCACTAGATTCACAAAGCATAACGTTTTATTGCGAATTTGTGCGCTCCAAAGGAATATGTAAAGCTGTCAGCTAGATACAGACTTCATCCTAGCCTCCCTGTATCCCTCTATAACAAAACATACGAAGTTTATTGTAGTTAATATGTGGACTGAACTACAATAAACTCCGAATGTCTTATTGTGATAAGGGTTTGGGTGAGTAGTTCTCTCATAATGAAGGTATTGTCTTATTTCTCTGTGAAGTATGAATTAGTATCCTGAACATAGGATCTTTTGACCAATGCATATCTTCCTTGGGCATTGGTATACTTCTTCGGTGGAATCACAGCAAAAAAAAATCGTAATTCCTCACCTGGTACGCCTTCCCAGTTTGACACCTGATTGAGTGACAAATTTGTCCGTTTCTTCACAAATACAATCTAACAGTTTTTCAACAAAATAGAGAATGAAAGAAATCGAAATGAGTCATTCCATTACTGATACCAGTTTTTGCACCCGAGGAACCGCTAAAAAGAAATCGTGGAAAGGACACAATCATATCAAATGGTCCCACAATTAATTTTTCACCATTGTCGAGTATTGAGAATCGAGTTACCTTCACCCTCACTTTGGCCAGCTAAATTAATATCTGACTGAGAGCACCCCAGGGCTTTTCCATCACGAAACGAAACTTCTGATTCACCATCTGACAAATTGCTCCAGTCACTTTCACTTTCCACGATCTTTACAATTCAGCATTATTTCACTAACACCAAATTTCAATCAACGAAGCACGAGTCTTTCAACGGTAACAAACTCTAAGGAAACGAAAGAACAAGCATAAAATATCCCATAAATGCATTAAATTGCTATGTAGCTGTTGACTCTATAAAAGGTAAAACGAATAGAATAAAACCCTCCCAAATTTAAGACGATTTCGTTTTCCGCTCAAAACGGAGGGACGCTAGAATATACGTCCAGCATATTATTTTTGAACAGAGAGAAGATTTTGGGCGAGAATCCCAAGCATAGTCTCCGTACACTAAGATAAATTATTAATCGGTATAACCCGTGAAGGGGTTAAAGAAGCGAACAGTAGAAACAAGTCTAAATTACAATTTTTCTCCGAAGAGACAACCGTATTTCAGAGGGTTTTTGTTTCAATATAAGATGATTTTGAGTTCTCAATTCTCGATTGTATGGGTAGAACATTCTTTTTTTTTTTTTGCTTGCTTGCGTATTCGGTTGCTTAACTTCCGTATGCAAATAGCCTTACCCCATGTGGTTCTGGGTTTTAGAATGTAGTCACGTGTGTGTGTACTTTGGATGAATTAAATATGTTTTGCTTTTCATCAAGGATAGAATGTTATTTCGAAAGATGGTGTTAAAGAGAAATTTGCGATTGAAAGGACTGGAGTAACATAATTTTACTCAATTCATATTCCCAATTTGCTCTTGTACCGTAAGGAGCTTAGTTTAGTAAGGATCAAGAAGACTGTAAATTTAGTCGACAAATGATGTACAAGGGGTTAAATTCAAAGTACAACACATAGTAATTATCGATGTCAGTTTTTGCCTCAATAACAAGAAGCAGAAAAAGTGATTTGTAATAACCATTGATTATACTGGTTCAAGAACCATAAGACATACAGGTTTACACTAAGCATCAATCATAAAAGTTAGAAATAATCATCAATTTTACTGGTTTCAAATAACCATAATCTATATAAATTTACTACAACCATGAACTATACAAATTCAAAATAACCATAAATTAGACACCATCGATTTTACTTGTTTAATGAAACGATATTTAACTTAAAACATGAGGAGACCGTCAAAGCAAAATCGACAGTGAGCGCTTAGAGATCCCATGACTCTATATGCACTGGAATTTAATCAAACTCATGGAAGCGTACACAAGACTCGGGTCAATGGTCAGCATCGTACCGTTGTCGACTAAGCTTAGCCTATCCATTCGTCTGTGGTCAGTTGATTGTGTTTACTGATAATTGTGTTTTCTTGTCGGGAGATGTCTTTTATTGCATCCTCATCCCACTGGACATTGATGATGGATTTAGGGCCTGTCAGCGTCCGTTTGGCTATCCGGATGGACACTTGAATTGGGAAAATAATGTTTCATAGATACAATATGACGGTTATTGGTTCCGTAAGGGAAAAATAAATAATGAAAAAAAAAGAAGAAAAAATAGAGAAAAAGAAACGAAAAACAAGATTATATAGAATTCATTTGAGTATTCTAAGATCTTTCAGTGTATTAGCATATTCACACACACGCACACACACACACACACACACACACACACACACACACACACACACACACATATATATATATGCCTCTCTTACCTTACTCTCTTAACGAGGACAATCCGTTCCACAAAACGCTAGAAGAAAATTCGTTAAGTGAATGATTAAACCCATGGGATTCCAGTAATTCGTTCCAAATTATGTCGGATCCCTAAAACCTTGTAAATAATGTATTATATACTAATTACTTTCTGAATTATGTGTAGGTATAAATAAACATGCAGATAATGTAATAAATGAGTAATCTTATCATAATTCACCGAATGCCCATTCTGTCATTCTGAAAGTAAGCACCTAGATACCAAATATAAATTTAGATGATTATAAATGAAATCTAGATGATTATAGTTAATTTTATAGAATTTTGTAGTTTTCTTTCCTCACAAAGAGAAAATATTTCTGGAAGAGATTTTTTTGCAATTTGACCTTTCGTAAGGTTAACTTCCGTTATAAGAGTCCTTCGTTATGAGAGATATCATACAGTGTGATAATTAGAACAGTGGTCGGTGTTCGAGTCCAGGTAGAAGCCAGGGTTGAAATGCTGATTTTCTAGGCAGGCAGACAATCGCCACTCGGAAAATTGGAGTAACACGATTTTCTTACATTTATTTTTCTTAATTTGGCCTTGCTCCCGACTGAACTACGTGTAATTTATTCAACAACATGGCTTAACCACACAGGCCAATGGTATTGTGTTCAAAGGTTCACGTCATTTTAAAATATAGTGGAATGAAAGCAAAGCACATAATCAGATCACTTTGAGATGATTCATCAAAATCAGCCTTTTAGCGCCCGTCGTTGGACACAGATCTTCTCAAATGTTCGCCACACCTCTTTATCATGGGCGTCGTGGAGGCAGTATTTTCTAAACTTGTCTAGTTTGTCACACCATCTTAGTTTCTGCTGGACACAGTTTTGCAGATAATCCCTGGGGATTCATATTGTGAGACCTGATGATCAGCGGTTGTCTGTCATTCTTGCAACATGACCAGCCCGTTACCATTCGAGTTATCTAATCGATTTTATGATATCTCATTCCACCTCTCTTGTGACGTCTAATATACTGTGCAGTCTTGTGATCTCTCTGTGTGATGTTGAGCACGATACTCTCCTGTGAACGTGGCTTTAACAAGGTAAAGATTTTGCTCTTGCCACACAGTGCGACTGGGAGCAGCCAGACGTTCAATAAAAAAAGGAAACCGCATCTCTCATTCGACTTCCGATTCTCTTTCCAACTAAAATTCTGAATAAAGCGAGAACTCCCAATCAAAACGGCAAAAATCTGAGCTGTATTTTTTTCACCTCTACTACTAAAACAGAGAATCTCCGGTTCAGTTTTCAAATCCATTTTAGTGAATATCTATTCGCACACACGTATGAATCATACGTGAATATTCATAGATATACACGCATTAATCATACATATAAATGAATATCTATATGCACACACATATGAACCACTCATATAAGCGAAGGTCTAATAAGAAATTAAGGTCATTCTTCATTTTCTATAGATTATCACCTTGACTTTTGCTCATTATCTAATATTGATGATATGTTTTATTTACTATCTATCTATCTATCTTTAAATGTATATACAGAGATGCTGTTTAATTGGAAAACAATGACAATAGAAATATTTTCATCGCTCGGTCATTGTAAATGCAATGGTCACGCAGTACCCAAGCTCACTCGATGGAATCTCACTGTAGAGTAACCCCACCAAGGTCTCATCTGATTAGTTGTTGAGATACTCTTTGGCCACATAAATGGTTCGCAAGATATTCGAAAGGCTGGATACATTCCGGACAGACCGTGTGTGTGTCTGTTTACGCAATTAATGTTCCTCTATTCAGTGAGGTAACTCATCCATCGTGAGCTTATGCAATGCTCTTCCATAAGAATAGAGCACTCTGGTGGATGAGGGATTTCTGTGTAAATAGATATATCACTTAAATTCAACCTTACTGACTGTCCAATTCCGTAGTCCAAGGGTAGGATATCGGTGAAGGTTTCAATTCTGCCACCCAGTACTGGATGGGATGATGAAAAAGTTTATAGCTACACTAGAAGAAGCTACAAGAGATGTAATAATAATAATAATAATAATAATAATAATAATAATAATAATAATAATAATAATAATAATAATACATCAAAACAGCCGTCTGTGGATGACACAATATATATATATATATATATATATATATATAATGGAATAAGGATAGGCTACACAAACACGCTTATGTTTCTACCCTGTTTGGGCTTCTTCGGGTGAATGATTTTTCGCCCGGAGAAACCCAAACACGACAGAAACATGAACGTGTTTGTGTAGCGGGTCCTGACTCCATTATATTTTAAGTTACTCTAAATCAACTTGATGCTCAATGTCGAATGTATGGAACACCCTATGAAATAAACCAATCATAAACATCGGATGCTGTATTATATTACATATATTGTTTTATGTCATATTGCATCCCTAATTTGTATTGTGTTATATATATATATATATATATATATATATATATATATATATATATATATATATATGTATATATATATATATTTATATATATATACATATACATATATATATACATATATATATACATATGCATATATATATATATACATATACATATACATATATATATATACATTTACATATATATATATATACATATACATATACATATATATATATACATATACATATATATATATATATACATACATATACATACATACATACATATACATATATACATATACATACATACATACATATATATATATATATATATATATATATATATATATATATTATTGTCAAGGTGCGTGCATACATGTGTTTACGTGTTAATTCAAATAAAAGTTATTCTTTTTTTAATTTCATGTCGTGTTTTCGTATCCCTTTAGTTTCATTCACCCCAGATATGGAAGTCAGATAGATGGACCAAAACAAAGCAAATTCTAAATAAAAATATGTGATGTGGTCTTTTCAAGATGCAATATAAAGGTTTTCATTGCAGTATCTTTCCCAGTGTACATCACGCTCGTTTTTTTTATTACTTATATGTCCTATCTGGCCTCGTCATCTCTGTCAGTTTGTGATTATTTGTGTGAGCGTTTATATCTCTCAGCTCATCCCATCAATACTTCGGGCACTGGAACGCTTATCACTTCAGATGTACTTTTACGAATAAATGTCCACCAATAGGAATAAAGATGACGAAAAAAAGAAAATTAAAAAAAGAGACTGCTATCCAGAGAGGGAAAGAGAGTAAGAGAATTGATGGTAGAGAAAATGGGGGAAAAAAAAAGAGACAGTTATCCAGAGATGGAAAGAGAGTAAGAGAATTGATGGAAGAATAAAAGAAAAAAGAAAAAAAGAAGGAGCTAAGAACAAGTCATGATAGGAAAGTGGGAGAATGAAAGAAAGGAAAGAAAATGAAAGAGAGACGATAGAAAATGAAAGTTGAAATGAGGTAGAAAGACGTAAGAAAATGAAGAAGAAGAAGAAGAAGAAGAAGAGGAAGAAGAAGAAAAAACGAAAGAAGGAAGGAATGAAAAAAATGAAGAAAGGAAAGAAGGGCAAAGGAAAAAGTGAATGTTAAACTATAAGCAGAGAGACGTAAATAAATAAGCAAGTGAGAGAGAGAGAGAGAGAGAGCGAAAGAGAGGGAGAGAGAACAAGAAGGAAGAAAGAAGGAAAGAAATGAAAAAAAGAAAGAAAAAAAACTTGATAGATCGGTCGATTGTTGAAAAAAAGTCGTGAAGGAGAAATAAGAGAAGAAAATGAAGAAGTAGACAAAAGAAAGAACGAATGAAAGAACCGAAAGGGAATGACAGGAAAAATGATTGAAACAAATATTCAAAGAAGATAAAAATGGAATTAGTAGTATCAACATCAAAATATTAATAGTATATGGTTAGATTTGATATTCTGTGACCGTTAGCTCCAGTAATTCAAACGGTAGAAATGTTTACATACATAGACAGACTTCCTTAAGTAAAAAGCGCTGATTCATGTCTCGCCTAAAATCATTCTCCATCTCCAATTAACGCTGTTAATTGATGACTGTAGACTGACAGTCTGATTAGTTTCGTTGTAAACAACTAAAATTGAGAAGGAAGAAATGCTAGTCAAAAAATTGATAATTAGTATATTTTCCGTACACATATAAGTATTTATGTACCCAGCAAAAACAGCTCTTGGTAAGCAGAGGTTCTTTTAGCGCTACCCCATAATGCTCTAACTTAGAGAAAAAACAAATTCTGCTAATTACCAACTGCTACATTATGTTTTAGGAATTGGTTCAATTTACGATATAACTATAATGTGAAACTAAGCCTTTATTCTGTGTTCATCAGGTATAACGTTGAAATAGAGCATTCTGACTTCATAGGAGAATTTCATGTCATTATGGGAGAACATTTTGTTATGATCTCTTTCTGAGGGGAAGTATTCTTTTCACCTGATTTCGTATTCGGAAAACATTTTTTTCTTATTTGTCCCTCTTCATTACCTGGTCTCAAATCCTGGACACACTTTAAACAAAAGTTTTGGTCAAAAGTAAGGGAAACATATTAGAGATAGAGTAAATATTTTCTTATCCTTTAGGAGTCCAAAGTGGGTGTAAACTTTTTTCTCTTTTGAAGGATCAATAATGAAGGGGGGCATTTTCCCTTTCAGGTGCCAAAAACTAGGATAAAGGTTAATTCCCTTCCAGTGATCAAAAATGAGTGTGAACTTTCTTTTCCTTTTTAGGGTTCAAAACAGAGAGTGAACTTTTTTTCTTTCGGGGTCAAACGTGAGGGGGAACATTTTTTTACAGAGGTCAAAAATCAAGGGGGGTCTTTTTTCTCTAAGAGGTCAGAAGTGAGCGGAAACTTTTTATACTAATTATCGAGTAGTTCCATTTATCTATTTATTTGCAAATAATCATGATATGTAATTGATGTAAACGGGGTGACTTGCAATCGAGCTTAATGACCGGCAATGGCAGCTTTTAAGTGAGTTGTTAATGAAGTGAGAATAAAGTTGTTAGAATAGGTCAATAAAAACAAAAATAACAACTACTAAGATAATCAATGAATCAAAGAAAGAAAGCGTAAATGATTGAATGAGAAATGAGATTGAATGAAGATGCATACAAAGCATTTTGAAGAAAAAACTTGATTCATAAAAGAAAGAAAGAAGAAATTAAAAATTGTCCAAAGGAACGAATCGTAGAATTCAAAAGTCACAGAAACAGAAGCATTAATGAGAAAAAAATGAGAATATAGGCATTCACTAAGTTTAGCATAAAGCCTTTAGTGTGAAACACTCGATCAAATCGAACCTAGAATGCTGTAGTAACAATTAGCTATACAAACCGACTAACCATTAGCCATCAATAAACCGCTTTTTTTAAATAATGTATTCAAGTTAAAAGCAGATATGGACAGCTAAAATAAAATCAACACGTGTTCTTTTTTGTGAATAAATAAAGGATGATCAGTTTTAGTCAAATTGTAAATGATTTTTTGACATTTTTACTGATTTCCAAAAATTCACATTAGTTCAAACTGTCTTAATACATAGGTATTTATTGAGCTTTGCTTAGTCTGGCAGAGGGCAAAAAAGTGCTGCGCACTCAGTAAAGATTTAAGTCACTACTCTGCAGTAATGGTCTGCTTGATATTTACTATGCTTAGTTTAGAAATAGGTCATACATGTTACATATCGATTGAGAACCGACTAGACAATGGTAATAGTCTTTTAGATTAACTCTACAGAGAAATGACCTTATTACAGAGCACAGCTTCGTCCACGTCTTCATTATTATCCTTTTAGTGTCCGTCGTTGAACATAGACCTTCCCCAGGATTCGCTAGAACTCTCTGTCGAGGAGCCAATACTTTCTGTGAGTCGTGATGTCCATCGGCTGTCAGACATTTTTTCAACACGATCAGCCTATTGCTATTTGAGTTTTCCAGTTGATTCTATGATATCCTTGACTCCTATTTCTCCTCTGATATACTGTGCTGCTTGTGTTCTCTCCAAGTGATTCTCTCTTGTACATGTTGCATGGATCTCAGGTTAATCTTTTTGTAAGGTTCCATGTTTCTGGTCCATAGGTGACTATCAGGAGAATGCATTAGTATGGCACAAAGCCAACGTAGAGGAGTGCACAAGAGAATTCAACTCATTGTATTAACGACTGGTTTGCAAGAGGAGTTCTCTAATCACCGGGCCTTGATTGGCACTCAAGGAAACGTAAAACAGAATGAAAAAAGAAAAAAAGACGGAAGAAATGCCATGAAAGAAGAAAGTCATAAAGGAAAAAATGAGAAAAATAAGTGAAATAAATGATTCACGAAGAAAAAAAAATGAAGAAAATTAAGGAAATCAAGCGAAAGAGAAAGAAACAGAGAAAATACAGGA
Organism: Thysanoteuthis rhombus; assembly: GCA_963457665.1. Classification (NCBI taxonomy): domain Eukaryota; kingdom Metazoa; phylum Mollusca; class Cephalopoda; order Oegopsida; family Thysanoteuthidae; genus Thysanoteuthis; species Thysanoteuthis major. Next base: position 20,803,258 of record OY735215.1, on the reverse strand, counting down.
AAAAGGAAGACGTAGAAGGAAAATCGGATTGAAAATTCAATGAAAGAAATGCATGAATGAGAAATATAAATGGAAAAATTGGAGATGATGAAGGCAAAGAAGACAAATATTGAATGAAAGGAAACGAAAAAGAGAAAAACATATTGGAGTCAAGGTCAAATCATACTGGAAGCACATATTTTCGTCTGATCACTCAAGTTAAGCAGCATCAAACGTTGTCAGTATTTAGATGAGTAACCACTTCGGAAGATTACGTAGTGTGAACAACTTGTGGTCTTATGCCAAACTGAGTAAAGCTTAGTGAATAATCAAAAGGCATAAATAGAAAGATGGAGGAAAGGCAACAGAAAGAAGAGGCGCGTGAATAAGGGAAATGCAGAAAAAGGTGAATAAATAAATTTTAAAAGAGAAGATTTAAATGCCTAAAAAAGAATTAATGAAAGAAAATGCATGTAGAGAAAAAAGGAAAGAAAGTGAAAAGGGAATGGCGAAGAGAAAAGAAGAACCTTTGAAAAGAACAAATAAAATGAAGAATCGCCCGAGGAAGACAAAAATATCCTAAAAAAAAGCCAAAAAAAAAAAGAAGCAATTTCCCTTAATTTTCTGGCCCTAACCACAATTCAAAAATTGAATCTGTCCCTGGTCACACATCAAGCAACACATTACAATTTTCCTTCGTTATTCTAACCGACACTCGCTCACTCATAGCCTACCGACTCCCGGGTTCCCGAGGTCCTCCACCCCTCCGCTGTTTGGTTCAGCCACCTAGTTTTTCCGCGTCAGGAACGATTTTTATCACTCACTCTTTCCCCCCATCATTCCCTTCCTCCACTACGCCCTATTCATTCATTTATCCATCCATCGATCCAAACTCAGGCCAACGGCTTCTCTTCTGGATTTCTTCTTTCCTTTCCCGGTCACTATTTTGATTTCATCCCCAATCCCAACTTTTCCCCGCTGAAAAATTTCCCGCCATCATTGGTGCCGGTCCAGTCGCTAGAAATGCAGTGTTCAACTTGCTGCTTCTATTCAAAGAGTAATTGTTTCTCATCCAGTTTATTTACTGCCGGATTTCTTTTTTTTCCCCTTTTCCCTCTGTTAAACTCTTCACCACGACCTGTGTCCGGTCATTCTTTATGGCCGTTTTCATCATAAATGTTATTAGAGTCGCTATTTTTATTTGGCCCCAGTCGACGCTGTTTTGGAACGAGAGCTAAGCGTCTACCGCCTTCACCACCCTATTCTCATATATATATATATATATATATATATATATATATATATATACGTGAGGTTTATCTAAAACGTATCCAGCCATTTTGAATAACTTGAAAACCGGTTGCGCACCGTTAATCTAATTTGGCAGCCTATCAGAGGGAACCTTATCTCACATGCATGAACAGATACTGTACCATGGGTTATTCAGTCGGCCGTGAAACACCAATTAGTGAGCGTGTGTACTGTGTAACTATCACTTCACTAATGAACGAGGCTTTTCATTCTCGTCTCGGGTAGGCGTTTTTGGCAAAACATCACGTCGACCAGCTTTGATTTCATACAGTGGACGAGATTAAGGAGGATGTAACGAGGCAACTGATAGTGACCCCGAAAAAGGACTTCGCTGACTGTTTTGAAAAGTGGAAGGTACGCAAAGACAAAGTTGCGAAGCTCCAAGAAGAGTACTTTGAAGATGACTAAAGCGCTAATAATACGTTAAAATTAAATGTCTGAATACTATTCGGATTGACCTCGTATAAACTTATATATATGTGTGTGTGTGTGTGTGTGTGTGTGTGTGTGTGTGTGTGTGTGTGTGTGTTGTTGTATTTGCTGAGCTGGACCTTTTCTTGCATAGTTCCATGGATGAAGACTTTAATGTACCAAATTTCCAAGTGAGGAAGGTCAGTCTGCCTTGAAAAACAGCACTCGAAATTTCAGGGATTAGGTCTCCGATCAATGTTGGCCGCTGGAAATACACGATTAGCACATCTGTAAGCAAACACTGAAAAGTAATTTTTTTTACTCGATTTCAATGGATTTAGCTTAGTTATTCGTAACAAATTTGTCAATTACCTTGTATTACTCACAACACTGTCAACGCCTTGGGAGACGTATTCGCTAATAGATAATCTAAAACACATGCCTATCCATCTATCTATCCATCTTAATTAGAAGACAAAGCAAGAGCAGTTCTCTGAAACCTATGATACAAAGTTGTCTGACTCTCACAGATAAGATATTGTCAATCATTATTAATTTATGACTCGTATTTCTTTCATCTTAATTTCTATCGCTTTTGATCTCAAAACCCGCCATTTTAATATCAAATTAGATATCCGGATACAATTAATCATAGTCTATGCCTGGGATTTTGAAGCTAAAGAACGAGCATGTTGCTCTCTGGTGTGGAATATGATTATAAAGTATTTGGAGTGAACACTACTACAGTGTGAACCATTCAGCGTTGGTTCAATAGGCTGAAATATACGAACCTATGATAAAGTCGAGATTTGTAAATAGTACCAACATGTGGTGTAGAACAATGTCTCTTGGCAAAAGAAGTTAATTGACTGACAAAATCAACGTCTTGTTCAAGAAACTACTAGTTTGAAAATCTAAATTCTTCAAAGACTCAGTACAAACCTTTGACCAAACTTTCAGAAAACACAGAATAAAACAAAACAGCACAGTACATCCGAGAAAAGACAAGAGTTAGAGACATCATAGAATCCATAAAAAAATCTTAAATGGCGGTGAACTGGCCATGTTGCAAGAATGGCAGACAATCGATGGACATCACGACTCACAACATGGATTCCCCGAGATCACATGCGCAACCGAGGCCGGCAAAATGTTAGATGGAGAGACGAGCTAGACAAGTTCAGGAAGTACTGGCTCCGTGACGCCCATGATAGAGAAGTGAAGCAAATCCTGGGGAAGGTCTATGTCCAACGACGGATGCTAAAAGACTGATGATGATGATGATGATACATTTGAAAAAAAAAGTGACATTGGAAACCAGAAAAATGATTTACAAGGTACGCACGTAAGATTTTGTTGAAGTTTGAGGCTTGAATCTTTGGGAAACTTATTTAGTTTGGAAAAACTAATACATGGCTGAAGGGATGAGAAGTTCAAAATGTCTATCAGTGAATTAGCTAAGTTTGAATTATGACTCCTGAGAACGATTCTATCGGTTATCGATTCCCTTATGATGGCCATTTAGCGTCAAATAAATTTTGAAAGAAGATTATTATAGTCCCTAATTACATATCCGATGTTAAAGTACATAGAATACGGTTTTATAACTCATCAATTTTCTAACAATGGCTTTTATAGATGTTTGTAGACTTTTATAGTGTTTGTTCGATAATTCGTACAGATATTAAATATCTGTACGTAAACATAGGATTGTTCGAAATTTTTACAGAGAAAAACGCATACAATGTTAATATTGAGAGCCTTAATCTCACTGATCTGCTAGTGTAGTGAGTTCAATACTCACGAGATACCCAAATACTGTGGCTTTGTGCAAAATTACACTACTTAGTCAATAATTATAGAGAACCCACGTATTGTCTAAGAATGCCTTGGAATATTCAGCTCTCCCAAGTAATTTAAGCATAGTTACAACAGATAAGTCGGTGTCTGATGATGGAACAGCATTGATTTTACACTAAAAATATACTTTTTAACATAATATCTTGACACATAATCAAGTGGTGGGCATTAATAACGTAAATTGACTATTGTACAGTGAACATTTCAGATCAAAAAGCAACCAATAATTACGTGTCAAGCTACAGGCTAATTAATCCAACCTCATATACGGCGTTGTTATTTCCTCGCCTCTAGCGAATGTCCGGCTTGAGCGATCGATGGATATTAACGAGTCACCATGTCTAAAAATTCGTTAAATTACGAATATAAATCTTTTTTTAGCGATCATAGTAATATTCGTAAAATACGCTTTATTACAATTAAGTTGTGACACACAAATTGCTGGTTTTTTTTATATCACGGAGAATAGTGCCCAAATTGAAGGATTTATTAATGTAATTACTTTTTTTGTAGATTCAATCGAGATAGATATATTCATTGGGTTTTTTTGAGCCCTTCGCGGCGATGGTGTCAATCCAAGAATTTTGACCAATTTCCAATTACGATTTCAAATTAGAACATAATGCTGTTCAAGGTACTGATAATGCTAACAAAATATTTGGAGTGAACACTACTGCTGTGCGAACCATTCAGCGTTGATTCAATAAGCTGAGGTCTGGATATATACATACGAATAATAAAGCTTGAGCGAGGCCCCAAACTACTCTTAACAATGGAGAATTATTGGAAGCGGTAGCTAACGACCAACGGACAACGATTCGAACTCTTTCAGGAAACTTTAGGACTCCAACAGTGACCATGTCATATCACCCACCCAAGGTGATAGAAAGATTGAAAAGGTTTTTAAAATGTGTCCTGAGTTAGATGAAATGCTTTATCACAGTAACAGGCCTAGCATATCTCATCTTACTGAGTCTAAGCTTAGACAATTGAAATATAAAGTAATACAGGATCCTTTATATTCACCTGGTATTTTTCATTTTCATTATCATCTTTCCAAGCATTTCCATAGGGAAGCCATAATTCGTACTTATACTGTGCCTAATTCGTACAATATTTGTGACCACTAAATCTGACTTCTTTTCATAGAGATGGCATATTATCACAGAAGGGTCCTTGCAAAATAGGTCATTGCTTCCAATGGGTCATATTTTGAATAAATATCAATCGTTTCAATTGTTTAAAACATCTTTCACCATATCATTCTAAGAAAATGATGTTTCATATGTAACAGTAATTAACACCCTCTAAAAATTACATCAAGATTAATTCTGAATTTTTAGAGATATCGTTTAGACAGACTTATCAGACATTAATGTATGAAAAAAACATAAACGTAAAAGTATCTCTCATTCCTCACCCTTCCACCAAATCACATAATCTTATGTGAACGTGTAACTACGACTTGACCAAAGGAGATAATTTTGCATGGATCCATCTCAATGTATAGTAAGTACTCTCTCTAACTTAATGTCCACCATTTCACAAAATTTCATAAAATTCCACTTGGAATATTTGAAGATGTCGTGTCTACAGAAATTGAATTTTAGCTGTATCATGTGATACGGGCATTTAGCTACGATGTAGGGGGTAATTGTGCATAGATCTGCCTCAGAATTGAATCGGTTTTTCTTCAGCCCATTGTACAACCAGTCACAGAATTTTCTTGAAATTCATCGAGAACTACCATTACGCCCCTTATGCAAATTTGGTCATGGTCTCTTCCCAATTTTTCAGGATAACAAAAGAGTCTTAAATTTTACCAGCATCGACAGTAAGTTGAACTGAATTGTCTGGTTTCAGTTTCCTATTTGTTAACAGGTCAAACCTAACGAAAAACTAGCTCAACATCAAATTTCCATTAGACTTGGTTTGCTCTGGTTGAAGGCTTTGTTACAAGAGCTCTAAGTCAGGATCATACGTAATATCACTTGTTTACAAAACTATGCTGCGTTTAAGCAAATGCTAAAATGTTAACAAATATTTACGAAGCCCTCATGATTGGAAACAGCGTCGCGTCTCAGTGGTAATATTTATTGGGAAGTCAAATTGTTGTTGGTGTTGAAAGTCTGTAAATGATATTGAGTATCTCTGGTCGAAGAGTTGCCGAGGTATGTTTTCTACGATAAATGCATCGTGTTTGCCGAAAATCTTCAGTGGATAACTTTTATAGGTAAAGATGCGAACAACAAAAAGGACGGTGAACGAAAACCGTTGTAAAGAGCAGATATAGTTTTTAAAACACCCCTAATGGAATGAAAGCGTAAATGAGACTTTTAAGAAAATACGAACCCTTATTGATTCCCTGTGTCAAACCAGATACCCTTAACTCTGAAACACGAAAAAGTACTATCGGGGCGAGAAGCGTCGTATGCTGGGAGAGAAAGATTGGCCACTTGTTTTATATATGCATGTGTGTTTGCCTATCTATGTGTGTGTGTGTGTGTGTGTGTTCGTGAATCTGTGGATGCGCGCGTATGTTTGCATATTTGTGTGTGTGTGTGTGTGTGTGTGTGTGTACATGTGTATAGGACATGCAGAATGTTGCTTTTCAGATGCATGGATTCGAGCTTATTTCCGATTTGAATTAATTTTATTTTCGAATGGCTTCATCCCTGTCAATGGAAATTCTTGCACATAAACACATTTCTTTACAAAGAACGAACCCAAAGTAATTTTCTATGAAACTAGGAATATAACCATGATTCTTCAGCCGAATGTACCGTTATCGATATTTACCGAGTCTAGATTAGTTTTGCAGAAGGTCTTATATATAGGACACTCAGCAAGTAGTGAATTCACTATAATATTTGGTGTATTAGGTGTGTGCTAAAGTTTCCAGAAAGAAAACGTTTCCAACTGCGTATTCAGTCCCTAGTTTCCAAAAAGGAGCGCTGGGAATTTTCGCACATAATCAGTAGTTATGATAATTTATCAGACTAGCTTGCAAACCTGCATTGCTTGATGGCGATTCGGCCCTACAAATGTAGCTTATTGTAAAGAATTTATGCGGCTAAACTTGAAGTAGAATAGCAATCTTAGCCTCCCTTGTAAGAGGCATAGATTTGATTTCCCAACAGAAAGGCTTCGTCTTCTTCTTCTTGTTCTTTCAGTTTTCATTCAATAAATGTTTTCCAATTTCTTCTGATAATGACAATTATTATTGCTATTCACTAAGTGTAGCGTAATACGGCACAAAGCTGCACTAAGGATCGAACTCACTATAATAGTGTTTGCAAAACTAATTTGCTATACTCTGGCCACAAAGAAGCACCTTACGATTACCAATATATATCTGACGATACAAAGTCAAATACAAGAGGAAATTTGAGTGGGAACTTTTCAAGCGGAGAGAGTTAGGCTACCTCTAAAATCAGCTCTCGTCTGATTCTTAACTGACTTCGAACACAAACCTCTGGGGCCTCAGGGAAAGAGCATTATTATGAAGTTGTAATAGCAATTTTGCCTAAAATTGGACGATATAACCCAGTCCATTGATATAACATCTGTGAGACTTGCTTAAGGCTCCGACAACCTCAACAAGGCTTGAATTCACGATATCTCTCATACGGCCACGCCCAAAAAGAAGATTTAAATATGGCTGAGATACACATGAATATTACCCGATTAAAAGATGATGTCATAGCAGATGACGTCAGTATTGATTAGCCCTTTTTGAAGCAGTAATGGTTCGCTCACTACTACTGTAACTGCTCTTGTTGTCATTACCAACAAAGTAACAACTTCCTCGTTTTTCCCTAGTCTTTCTTTTTTTAGCGAATAGAACTAACCAAGAATGGATAGGTTTGATGTAACTTGTAGAGCAGCAGACTGGTGATCAAAAGATTCGAAACATTAGAGTACTTTTTTCTGTTTATAGAAATCGAAGAAGTCTTTATTCGAAAAAATGACATATGTCGAAAACAAACATGTACTGTAAGAGGAACGTGATCTTATCTTAAAGGTATTCATTCTTCCACCTATGCCCCTCCCATAATATTACAGGTACGAACAAACTTTTTTTTTTACTCCAATACTAACTACATATATGAAACTAAACAAATGAATAAAATAACGAACAAATTACAAAAGACTGAAGGGATCTACTGTAAGTAAAAGGCGATTAGCGTCAGTATGTATTACAAAGTCACCAATAAAAATATTAATTCACAAATAGCTTAATGGGTAACCTGCTAGATAAAAAAGAAACCATACCGGGGAGGATTTGGGTTATATTGACTTTCCAAACTAAATTAAGAAGAATAGCTTGCTCTACTGGTGAAATTATGAATAATTTCTGTATTTTCGTTTGAATCTGTGCACTGAAATGTTGTTTGAGTATATATTTCATTGAATGTCTTGTTTATAAAAATGAGATAAGACCAACGTCTTAATTTTGTTGTAGCAAATAGGGTATCAGTATTGAGACGGTTTTTAGTGAAATGACTATTAGTTTCATAGTGAGCCTTAATGCAGATAGATATATACACTGATCTTTTATTTTTTTCAATTCTAAATACCCAGGTATTATTGGAACAGTCTCCTGTTTTTTACTCTTTATGAAAGTACATCCATTCTGTAACGTTTAAATCTTATGGTTTAATTGCTCCGATATAGTTTGTATAATGATATTACCATAGTTCAATTGTGAAAGAATGAAGGTTTCATTTAAAGTAAATCAGATGACCCATTTAAGAAATTCTTAAATCTAACAGCATGTTGTAAGAGGACGTAAGCCCTGACTAATCTATGGCACAAGATCACACATGTAGAGCGCCAAGTGATAATTGAACTCACTGGAGTGATAAAGGCGTGCAGAACTGGTTTGCTAACCATTACTCTACAATGAGGCGACTGAGGTATTGCATGGATTTTTTCAGACGAGCATCCTCATCTTTGTTGCTCATATCAAATCATTTTACCTGATGTAATGAATATAAAAGATTGGATCTTTGGTCGAGAGGAGATATAACGGATTACATGTCTAAGATTGGTGAAGATCCTGAATATCAATTGAAGGGAAAGGACACTCTAAATACTGTTATTCCTTTTTCACGTGCTTATAGAATACAACATACTTAAACGATGTTTAATTAATAAGTGCAGAGTGAATCAATGTTTATAATTACAGCTAGTAGTGTCGATATCAAGGTTTTAGACCAGATAAGCTTTAATATATAAAACACTTCCCTCTATGTACCGACTAATAAAAAAAACATTCTCGCCAAACGTGGAATACAATCATGTACTTGAAAAATCGACGAAATGCTTCAAGTATAAATGATTAGTGAATAGTCTAGGCCATATCAACGCTAATGGACGTCAGTGTGAAATATTCATGTATAGCACTAATTGATAAAAGATCAATTCCTTCCCTGTTAAACTACAAAATTATTCTTTAGGAATTAAAAAAAAGACATTATCAAGAAAAAAAATTTACAATAATGAGGCTGCAGACCAACGATGCACCTGTGATCGTTTTTTAAAAGTAGAAGTAATACAGAAACATTTTCAGAATGTATAGAAGTAAAATTGTGAAGTGGCTTGGTTATCAATTTAGAGTAAAGTAGTCTGGTTAGATTTCTTTTCGTAACTGCTGTTAAGATTATTTATTTTTCTACTGGTCTTGATTCTTTTTATTTCCGTTACCCCCCCCTAGGATGGCAAGCTTTCGGCAAAGCAAGCTCAACCTTCAAAAACAAGACGATCCGAATAATCCTAAAAAGAAAAGTATACAACCAATGCATCTTCCTGATAGTCACTTATGCAGCTGAAACATGAAACCTAACCAAGAGACAGACCTACAAATTGAGAAGCATGCAACGTGCACATGAGAGAATCATGCTCAACCTCATATGGAGAGATCACAAGACAGCACAATATATCAGAAAGAAAATGGGGGTCTGAGACATCATGGAATCCATTAAAAACCTCAAATGGCAATGGGCTGATCATGTTGCGAGAATGAAAGACAACCGATGGACATCACGACTCACAACATGGATCCTCAGAGATCACATGCGAAACTGAGGCCGACAAAAAACAAGATGGAGAGATGAACAAGACAAATTCAGAAAATACTGGCTCTGCAACGTCCATGATAGAGAAATGTGGTGAATCCTTGGGAAGGTCTATATCCAACGACGGACGTTAAAAGACTGATGATGACGATTATAATGATGATGATGATGATGATTGATTGCAACCTGCAGGATCATTATTTTATAACCCCCAAGAGATCAATACAGATCGTTGATACAAAATAAGTCTCAGGAGAGATTTATCTCTGTTTCTGATCTAAGTAACTACTAAGAATTTTGTAATCCATTACATCTGATACAACTAGGGAAAATTAACCGTTAACATGGCGGCGTAATAAAGATCAGAGAAAAGAATATAGCTATATGACTTGTTTGTTCAGCGACGCCTGCTGATGGCAGCCTTTTTTATCCAAATCGATAACGGCGCAATCACAATACAACCAGCCTCCAAGGATTGGAGAAGCGAGTTCAAATCTCACCGTTGATTTGATTTTTCAAAATTTCCTGTTTATACTGTTTATTTAACAGCGTAGAATGATTATTTGCGACGAGAAGCAGCTGAAATAAGATGAAAAAGGAAGACTAGTTTAAAATTAATAATGAAAATGCTGTAATGAATTCGTAAAATATCACTGGTTATATCAAGTTCACAATAATGCCTTTGGAAAGGGCATGAATCCAGCTCTTTATGGCTAGTCATGATATTGTCTCGATGGTGAACTTTTAAATGTAGCTGAGTCAGGAATCGTCTCTTCCATAAATAACATGCATAGTTCTCAGTCTGTCAAGGGATATTTCCTCGTTACCGGTATCGTGTAACCCAGCGTATGATACTTACAGACGAGATGAGCACCATTAAATAACTAACATTTTTTTCTTCGTTAGTAACAAAAACATGGTACAATGAAAACAAAACACGTGATCAGGTCACATTAATTCAAGTATACGTGTGATTAAATGTCCTTTACGATAAGTACATATAATAAAAAGACATTCGTTCACGATGGTCAATCGGTCAAGGTGTTTCGACGTTCGGCAATTCAGGCAGTCAGCGGTCAGCAGTCTGCGCAGGATGTGCAAAGCTGGTGCCAACCTCTATAGAAATATGAGTCTGATTTTGCTCGGGTCAAGCTAGTGATACGGTGGTCAGACGATTTGACTGAAGTAACGTCATCTCACATTTGACTTCTCTTTCTCTCTTTGAGCAAAATTCTAAATAAACGAGAATTCAACAGCCAAAAACTGGAATTGTCCGAGTTGTAATTTTGACGGCCCGTACTACCTAGACAACGATCACCGGCCCAAGTATGAAGAGCAGTTTATTGGATTGATTATTATAAGGAATAAGTAAGATGTAGTAGTTTATAGCATTGGTGTGCTGCCAAACTTACATTATTACATTTGGTACTGTAACTGACTGTTTCGCGAACCGATAATATTATTTGTTAGTTGCACAGCTGTTGTTTTCGCAGAAGTATGTGTACAAGATACTATATATATATATGTATATATATGTATATATATGTATATATATATGTATGTATATATATATATATATATATATATATATATATATATATATATATATGTTTGTGTGTTATGTCTATGAGTGTGTAAGTATATGTGTGTGAATGGGTGTGTATGTGCGCGTATGGTACATATGTTTATTTTTTTTAGCGAGTGAAAACTCTTTAGAGTGTGTCTGTCTTCTCGGAAATACTATTTTTCTATCAAATAATTATGACTATTGTTAGCCAAGTCCATGAATTCCCCTCTCTCTTATCTCTCGAGAATATCCAATTTTCTCACGAGATTTCCTTTCAACCTGTTTCTTGAATTAATTTTTTTTTCTCTATTTGTCATTTGTACATTTTCTTGTGCTTTGACCGAACTATTTACTTACTATTTTTTTTTTGTTTTTTTGTTTCACTGACCAGATAGCTAAAAAGAATCAATTCCCGAATAAAATATGTTATCGAAAACCTCAAATGGTTTTATTTTTGTGTGCTCAGGTGCAAGATTATTTGAAACAGAGTTGGAGAGACGGCCGAAGACTAAAATAAAATTGACTGGTTACTTAGCAGATGTATTGTTTGCATTTGAGGATTAAAGAAAAAAAAATGCAAAATGATTAAAGAATGATTTTTCTCTCCATTAATACCGTTCCCTGTTTTCCTGTCATTTTTGAATTGTTGATTTCCAATGATTGCAATTATATATGTGCGTGGACAAAACTCAATTTAAGCTAATAATTCTATTCCCTTAAGACTAGTTTGGGTTTAGCAAAAAAAAACAGGATCACTGAGTTAATTAAAATGAATTCTCATCCTTTCATATATATATATATATATATATATATATATATATATATATATATATATATATATATATATATATATATATATATATATGTGTGTGTGTAAATACATGTATATATATATATATATGTATTATTGTGTCATCCACAGAAACAGTTGTAATACAATTCTTAAGTGTGGCTATAGACTTTCCATTATCCCATCCAGTACCACAAGGCAAGATTGAAACTTTCGCTTCAGACCCCATGGCCGATATCCTACCTCTGAGCTACGGAACTGGACGGTCAGTGGGGCTGAATTTACTCGATATATTTATTTATGCATAAATTCCCCATCCACCAGAGTGTTCTATTCCCATGGAAGAACATTGCATAAGCTTACAATGGGTGAGGAAAAGACAAAAACTTAGAAAAAGATCCTCAGTACGGTATTTCAATACATTCACATTTCTTCAGGAGAAACAGAGTTAACTCTCTTTGTTTTGGAGTAGATGGAAATTTTAGGCCCTTGCTCGGAATGGAAAAAGTTTTTTTCAACGTGTATTTAATCAATACTGTTTTGAATTTTCATCTTGGTTATATTTTCATGATTAAGTAGGGCTAGTTAATGGTGTGGAGCTGTGCTATGATGTTCAATAGTTATCTAAGTTTCATTTATTCATTAAAGAATGACAGAAAATCGTGTTTCCCTATATGGTATGTTGAAGAATGGGAGTTGAGTCTGGTAGTTTAAGAAGGTGGAGCTCCAAGAAAGAAAACTATGGGACGAAAAAAAAAGTAATATATATATATATATATATATATATATATATATATATATATATATATATATATATATATATATATATATATATATATATATATATATATATATATATATATATACATATATATATATATATATATATATATATAGGTGGAGTTCCAAGAAAGAAAACTATGGGACGAAAAAAAAAAGTAATATATATATATATATATATATATATATATATTCATATACACACGTTGGTAGTTCTCTAAAATAGTCATCTTGTATCATACTTTGATTAGTTTAATACATTGTATAGTAAGTAAATCAAATGAACTAGACTATAAAATGTTATGGCCGATTTGATTCCTAAAGTCGTTTTGATTTTGACCACGTTGCGTATATTTGCCAGTTTGCAATAAACACTTGATGATAATCACCGACTGTTTGTTGGCTCGGAATTGAGGACGAGATTAATCGCTGTCCCACTCGTCAGGCGACCACTGGCGGACATTCGGTGAGGAGGAGGATTAACTGGAGAACGATACAAGCCATTAGCGTCCATTTTCCTTCTATAATCAATTATTTAGCTATCATTTCAAAGGGATAAATGCAACCATTCTCAATCCTCTAATAATGATTTTCTGGTATCTATCTATCTATCTATCTATCTATCTATCTATCTATCTATCTGCGACTTCTTACATATATCACCTTGTTCATACGTCTATCAACCTATTTACCTGCTACTGTCTGATCATTTATCACCTTGTTCATATCTATCTATCTATCTATCTATCTATCTATCTGCGGCTTCTTATATATATATATATATATATATATATATATATATATATATATATATATATATATGTATATATATATCACCTTGTTCATATGTCTATCAACTTATCTACCTGCAACTGTCTACACATTTATCACCTTGTTCATATCCAACCATCTACCTATCTATCTTGGTCAGTTCATACAAATCTATCCCTTTACTGATTACTTATATCTGCATTTGCTCATTATGTTCTTATGTATCGGTCTCTTGAGAAATCTTCCCCATTCCGCATAGCTATCTGGCAGACTTGGTAGCTGAGACATGCATTTTCCCCTGACTCTTGTCTCCCAATGCTCGAATCAAGATTAAGTTGAAGATTTCGAATACTCATTTCCAAGGCAAGTCATTCCGCCTTACTGAGAAGGTGAGCTTAATCTTGCTTCTTAAGTAATCACTACTGTACTGTCAGTTTTATATTATCCATGGTCTGTCTATCTGTCCATCTATCTATCTATCTATCTATCTATTTATTTATCTATCTATCTATCTATCTATCTATCTATCTATCCAATTTCCTTTGTGTGCTCCGCCAACGGAATCCTGTGCAAAATTTATGCATCTATTACTGCTTGTTTCTCTCTATCGATTTATACGGGGACTCATTGTTGTGGGGTGGTTTGCATCCGGTCCCCTCAGTCTTTGATTTTCACTTGTTTCCTCCCAAAGTGCCGCAGAAATCTGACTCCCTACCAGAAAATCACAATTTTTTTTTATCAATATCTAATTGACAATTCTGTCCACATTCCAGATAACATCTTTATTAGTGTATCTCTGAATTTTTGAGATGAGGTATTATTATCATTTCTGTTATTATTCGGACTATCCTCATCTCGTAGTCAATATACCTCCGTCGGTTAAATAAAGGGTTCGGTCCGTTATTTCCCAACACCTACCAGATGATACCTGATGAAGGCCGTAGAGTACAACGGCTGAAACGTTGTATGAAAAACAACCAAGATGAGGATAGTCCGAATAATAATAGAAATGATCTTTATTAGTCTTCGCCAATATCAGCACGAGTGTCGAAAGGAAAAAAATGAGCTTACGATCAATCGTTCGTGAGATAAAAACGCTTGCAATTTCACTACAGTGTTTCACTCGCAGGCATTATGCAGTGGTAGCATGATAAGTTTTATTGTTATTCTTGTGTCAACGAAAACATCCGTTTATTCCAAACCGCCCTCTGAGATCAACTCCCATAAAAGTGCAATATATACACATACGTATATATGGCAAAAGAAAAGATGGGTCCAAGTCGGCCAGGTCACCAGGTCAGACGGGTATTAGGTTAATGCCTTTTGGCTGAGCGGTCTGTAGTTGAATAATCAGAAAAGAGAATTATTGTAAGAAAGTGTGAGTGCATCGTGCACACTTCCATAGTATTATCGACTGACTGAAAGTCACCTGATCATTGCTGATTATCTATATCCCTGAGAAGAAATGTTTACTTACGTGTTTCCTGCTCGTTTCATCTCAAATATTCCTGGACTAATTTCAAAGCAACTTTTGTGTTTGAGCTTAGCATCTTACGTGATTATCTTGTTCGGTTACCGACGAGATTGGCTTGCTTTTAGGGAAATATCCCTCAATAAAACGACAAAGAATTATTAGCCATTTGCTAGAAGTATTTCTCGTTACTACATTTAACGAGTTTTCACAATAGTATCAGGTCTGGTTGGTCGCTTGACAGAAACCGTCACGTGACCAATTTCTTTTTTTTATGTCCCTCGGTTGATAGTTTCAGCTTGTTGGGTGACTATGATGCAATATGAATACGTCAGAATATAACGGTTCAAACATTACCTACAACAGCTTTTTTTTTCATAGAGGAGATGCTCTTTAATTTCCCCTCACGAGAAGAATCCAGTAACAAGGGGAAAGGCGATGGTGGATTTCGCAGTTCTAGCTGACAACATAGAAAGAACAAGTTTGGGTAGCCACTCCATAGAAACCGTCATATGGTCAACCTCTTTTGGCAGCATGCCGTATTGGGGTGATCAATAAGAAAATTCGAGAAATGGGTGATCAATGAATATATTGTTTCTCTCGCTTTTTGTTCGGTGGTGATCATTGAAAAATATTTCTCCCATGACTTTGGTGAGGAATGTTCTTATTGTTCTTGTCACCAGGGTAAACCAAGTCAACCTTGACTTGCACTGGAGTTGAACCAGAAACAGAAGCAAGAAATAAAAGATGTCTAACTTCTCACTTTTTTTACAAACAGAAATATAAGTTGATTCATTACCTGAATTTGACTGAAAATTCAGCTATCGCTGTTCTATGGCTCAACAGTGAATGTCGGAAATATTTCTCTCTAAACAATGGACACTTCCACTCAAAGTTACAAACGATTTTTTCTATTTATTCCGATCTTTCCTTCATCGTAACTCTTGGGTGGAAAGGACCATCATTTACAAAGAAAGAAAAAACTGTTCAGCTTAGTTTGTGCAACGGGTTAAAAAGAATGGCATTAGTCCATCAAATTACGCACCCAGAAAAGTGGGGGAAGATACCAATGGAAATTTGTAAGGATATAAACCAAAGCTTTTTCAAAGACATCTCATCCAGTCGGCAAACGGGTGTCTGTTTCTATACAGGCCACAGATCACTTGGAATCACGTATTGTCGTGAAGTAGAAAAAAAAAAAGAAAAAAAAAAAGAAAAAAAAAAGCCCTGATGAGATAATTGAGGATGGAAGTAATGAAAAGCTCGTCAGAAATATTTTGACTCTCCTGATAGCGGCAAAGCTGCGAGGCAGGAGAACATGGCTTAGTCACACGGTTAGAAATTGCGAAAAAAGAAAAAAAATAAAGAAAAAGAAAAAAAAGCTACCCTGATTGAAGAGAGCAAGAGAAAAACAACAAAGAAGCAACAAACACATTGAGGAAAAAACCTACAACTAAGACGCTGGATGATTTCCCATGAAAAGAATAAAGAGAAGAATGCAAAACAAAGAACCACACAGACACGCACACGCATGCGCACGCGCGGAATGAATTATGTGTCATAATCCCCCCCCCCCCTCCGCCCCTGGCTCGTTCTTTGGTCTTCATGTCTTTCCGGATCGGTTTCTTTTCTCGAACGACACAGGTCCGAATAACCTCGAGGATCCCGTGACAGAGTGTACTTTGGTTCATAATTTTTACCCAACTTACCGCGTTTAGGCACACGGGGGCCCTCTCAGTCAATAAACCAATGTATGTTCTGGGAAGATTTACTCCGTCAATCAAGAAAAACGATAAAAAAAAACAAGATAAAACAGTTTTATGAAAGAAAACCCATGGATATATAAAAAACCCAGAATGATGCAAAGAAACTAGGAATCAGTACCTAAGGAGTACCAAAAAGAGTTAATATCTTACAGGCAGGTCGATGTCTAAAAGAATGTCTTGATTAACAATGACAGTCTGATAAACGTGGTCAACCACAGGAGTGTGTATGTGTGTCGATGTGCACGTGTGTGTGTGTGTGTGTGTGTGTGTGTGCGTGCTTGTTCACAGTATGGACAGATATTGATCATATGATATGATCATATGTGTAATTATATGTGTGTCATTGTATTGGGATGTGGACTAAAGAGGAAGGAACTGATAAAGCATAGCAGTTGATACTTGGTTCCAACCGAAAACATCTCGGCTCGTAAGAAAATTGAATTAAGTACAATTGAATTTGTTTCACAAACAAAATGAAAACAGTTTCATCTTGCGCTACAAACAAATTCAAACACCGTTCAGTTTTTGGAGAGAATAATACCCGTGCCACTTGATTAGAGATGCAAAATGAAAACGTATGGATTTAACTTCTATTGACAGACATTATTTTTCTTCATATGAGACAGGTTGTTTCCTCTCCAAAGTTATGTAATTCCTTTTCAGAGCTGTCACAATGCTCTAGCGACCTGTATAAATCACAAAGGGCTTTATACAAAGAAGATGCATTGGCACGCATGCCCTGGGCGGAAGCTGCAATGGCACGCATTGGGAAACCACAGTATTCGACATGTACGCAATGTTTGTTGTGACAAAGGATTGGCGACATGCCATTATATTACATTGGGAGAAGTTGATTCATATCTCTTCAGAGAGCATAAGTGGCAAAAAAAGAAGTCAATGTAAATCAAATTATCCAATTAACAATTAGACCATCGGGTTACCACGATGGACACTTCGTGGGATTCTTTAGAGCAATAGGGGGCTACTTGGCGTTGCTCGTTTCTTCTCAGAGTAACATGCGATGGGGCGTACTGGTTTACATGGTACCAGAACTAGGGGGTAATCCCTGAACTGGCCAGATCAGAGCATTATTGAAAAGTGAACGTAAACTGCTTCGGCTAGATTTTGAACTCCGTTCGCTGAATCATTTTGCTTGCTGTCAACTTTGAGACCAACAACGCATCTCTACACAAATAACGAATGAAAATAGCAAAAAAGAAAGCAAAATGAAAAGTTGCTGAAATATAGATGCAAATCGAAGAATGTATACACGTTACGGTGCAGGTAACACAGATTTGGCCAAAAATAGCCAAATTGACCAAGAAACATGACATCTCGTATAAATTTTACAAGTAAAGGTCTCCAATTGACGATCAGAACGGGGGTTCATCTTGTCAGTTTGATGTAAAAAGCCCAGAAGACATGTTTGAGTAACTTAGATTTAACAAGTAAATGGAATATACAGGAGGCTAAGAAAAACCCAAAAGATATCTTTATTCACGAAAATTAGAATTGCCGTCAATTAGAAAACAAAATCCCAGGTTGATTACTTGGGGAAGTGCCTCATTTGTAACAAGAAAAATGTCCATAAGTGTTTGAATAGTTAGTGCATTCGAGAATTTGCTTATTCACATAAAGTAGAGGTGAATTGAAAATAATTATCACCAAATTTATTTTCCGTGAACCTGAGGTTAGCCAGGTGCATTCGCGGGAATCGTGCTAGACACCAATTCCTCATGGTCAGGTGATAGACGAAGAACCTTGTCATAGAACGGGAAACCGCTGACGAGAGCATGACGCAAGGAGTGTGGTCCCGCCTCATTGGTGATAGGAAAGGAGGATTGCCGATAAACTTTCTGAGTAGCAAAGCGTGGGCTGGACGCAGGTGTGATTGGCCATATTTGGAATAGCATGGGAAGTGATTGATTAGAGTATAGAGATCAAGATCTCAAAATTTACTGGGGCCCAACGCCCTGTCGTCCCTCCTAACAGCTCTCAAACAATAGATACACTGAGATTTAGGCCACTGGTAGAACGCATCGGGTAGTGGGGGCAGCGTTGCCCATCGACGACCCACAGACCCTTTTGTGAGCCTTGCGAAATAAAATGCAGTATTTAAATTCTTTAAAATAGACGTTTTCCATCATTTTGAGAAAACCAGTTGTTCTATTCTTTGTGACCAGGTGTATTCAACTCAACGACGTTTCGACTCAATCCTCCAAAAAAGACTTCTTCAGATAAGAAAAAAAATTACGATGTTGGTTAAGGAGCTTTCTTGTGGGAATGAACCCAGCCGACTAGCGGGGCGACCTGTCATAGAATAAACGAATGAAAAAGATGTTAAAAGCGGAACATATAAACTGAAATAAAAATGTAAATAAAATAAAATAAAACTACAATCCTAGATTCGGTGAGATACTAAGAAATCCAACGAACCACATAAATGCCCAAGTTAACGAAAATCTCAAAAATAAAAATTGAAAAAACGATTGAAAAAAAAAATCTCATATCGTATATGAAAAAGAGAATTAGGAAACAAAATGTAAAAACAAAATTCAAAACTTACAAATTACAAAAATGCCGAGTACTTATCACAGATAAATGTTTTATTACATTAGCACAGCAAGCCATAATCTCGATCTGCACTGAAATTTCTAAAATTTGTTCTGCAGCTTACTTAACGAGTCTGGCAGATAGCTTGCAACACACCATTATTTGTTAGTATGTTCCTAACTGAATTTTTTTAGAATTGTGGTGCTTCGCCTGTGAACATCAAAATAAGTGCATGTGACATTTTTCTACGTCATAGAGATTAATGCTGTAAGTAAAAGATGTACTAACGTATTTGCATTTCTTGCAGATACAAGGTACATAGAGATATGGTTCGTTATTTTTGGAGGCAATGGGGCCTCTAACAGCAATGGCGTCTAGAGGGCATAATGTAGCTTAAGCTGATGATTGATTCAACAATCGAGGTGCCATTGGCGTAGTCGCTTAACGGCTGAGACAATGAAATCGGCAACACGAGTTCAAACACAGATCTACACTGTTTATGTTCGCTTTCCACTAATACTTTCAGGGAAGAGTATGAATCCATCATTTTTACCCCAATCAATGGATGAAATGGTTGGCCAGATTGGTCTCCCTAGCCTTGGGAAGGCAACCAGTCTAGGAAAAGGACAACGCATTCCAAATAAGGCAATGGAGCCCTTTAAGGTGGTTCAGCACTCAATTTGATGTCTTTCCAGCAACCATGTTGATATTATACGTATCACTCTTAGCTTTCCTCTGGACTAAGTCGGAAAGGCCGTGTGGGTGAATTCTGATGACTTGAGGGAGGCTTGAACCCATTCTTAATCATGAAGAATTATCATTGAAATGTACAACGTTGCGAGCACTTCCTGAACACTTTAGGACTTCAACATGGAACATATTCGGTCATCACAAGACAAGAAAAAGAGTTGAAACTTAGAAAAAATGAGTCCAACGAGAACTAAATGAAATGCTCCATGACAGTGCCGCGTCCCGTATCTCTCAGCTGACTGTATCTAGGCTTGGGGGATTGGGATATAAAATCTTGCCGCATCTTTCATATTTATCTGATATTTACTCTATCAATCATTTCTTTCGAACATTCTGAACTTCATATTCGTAATAAAAGGCTAAAAAATAGGGAAGTTATAATTCGCGCTCTCACTGAATTTGTGGCCTCGAAACCAACTTTTATGTAGAGATAATATATAATTATTATATACTTACTGTTTTTGTTGTTCATAATATCGTACAATTCAAAATCCATTTAATATGTAACAATCTAATAAAACTAATAGGAAGATAAGCAAATAAAAACTTATTAAACAATTAGATGAAAAAAAACAAACAAAGCATATCTTCATGAAATACCTAACAAATAGCATAACAAGCGACAAATGTATGGAGAAATTCGACAAAACATCCCAAGATACGGGAATGTAGACAAAAATTGAAAGTTCTTAGATAAAAATGAAGATACAAAGATTTGAATCATGGAAGAAAACATTTTGGAGGCAACAGAAAGGATGATAAAAAAGTCAATGACTTTCTCACAAACACGAAGAGAGAGAGAGAGAGAGAGAGAGAGAGAGAGGGGGGGGAGAGAGAGGGGGTTAGGGGGAGGGGAAGAGAGAGAGAGAGAAAGAGATAAAAGAAAGTATAAGAAGTGATATTAAAAAAAAGTTGTACAGAGATTAAAAAAAAGAATGTTTGGTAGATAGCAAGACTGACAAAAAACAAAATCCATCGGGATGAAAGACGTTGGCACAAGAAAACAATACAGGACAAACAAACATATCAAGATAAAAAACAAAACAAAACAACAACGAAAAAACTCAGACTAAAATATGTAAGATGAATTGTTAAAAAGATATCCAGCAACACAATCTAGGCAACAAAAAGGAACAAGAGACAAAATAATGATAAAAAATTGCAAACTGTGATACAAAGACCGAATAATACAAAAATGTGAGGAGATACCAGCTAGAAAACATACGATTAAGAACCTTCGTACGTTGACCTGAAAAGCGTTGAAACGTAAGATGGGGGAAAAAAAAACGATGAAGATGATAATCTCATACAATCCCCAAAATGTAAAAGAAAAAAATTATAAAAAAAGATATAAGGAGATAAGCAGAATCGAAAGACGAAAAGATTATTATGAATATTTTTCTTTCCACAATGAAGGTTCTTTGGTGTGGATGAGAACACAATTTCAGCCAGAAATAGTCTTCAACGAGAAGTTTCTTAGACTAAAAAGGAAAAAACCCAAACAAAATAAACTTTTCAATATCTTGCGTCTCCCCAACTCACTTGCTATTTTTGACTCTTTCTTTCTTGTGCGCGTCCGTGTGTGCAGATATCTATCACAACATGTTCTTATGTACTCCATTCACAATACTGTAAAATCTCGTTATTCTGACACCCTCGAACTTTACATTCTAGCAGGTGGATTTTTACAGAAAGTATATTAATAAAGAGAGAAAATAGTACAAAAAATGATTTTTATGACCTTCCACAGGATAATATACCATTTTCCTTTCGGTGGTATCATTTTGAGGGCTCATTAATTTTAATTTTCAGGATAATGCACTGAAAATTCCATGTACTGTTGCTGCAAACTAACCTCCGACTATAGACCTGCAAGAATATTTAAAAAAAAGGAAACGTGCTGTTGGAGCGAGCACCTTCACAACGAAAGTACATGATACATCGTAAGTTGATACACACACGAGCTGGCACACACACAGATACACGTATGGGTGTGGTTGTGTATGTGTGGTGGGTGTCATGTCATGCCTATTGTACTGCGATGGAAGCAAACACATCTCACAGACTGTCACTCGAATAAAGAGATGGATCTTCACAGGGAGACCAACTACTCCGACCTTGTGCCAGACTAAGCTGAATTTACACACACACACACACATATATACATATATATATATATATATATATATATATATATATATATATATATATATATATATATATATATATATCAACAGAAATGAGGATGGGCATAGCAAGAAGAAAGAACAGCAGAGAAAGCAAAATGCTAACTGATGTGAGACAGCAAACACAGTAGGAAAAGACCAGACACAACTTGGAGAGATAACATAAGTTTGACTGGAAGACAATGCAAAGATAGGTGCAATCATGGAAGGAGTTGGGAAAGGCCTTTGTCCAGCAGTGAAGTGATAATGGATGATGATGAAAATCATAATGATGATGACATTTAGGCAAAAAATACATAGATATAAACTGACACACACACACACATACACTTGGGTATGCATATCAATAAGTCTGCAGCTAAATGATGAAAAACATCTACATTAATCTCACACAATAAATATTGATATGTCACGCACTCATTCCAACGTCAAACCTTTTCAGAAGAGTGTGCAAAGTTCTCTTTCAGGAACGCCATCAGCCACCTCGTTGCATTCTCTTTAACTTTGATCGCGGTCTGAAATCTCTTTGAGAGAAACCATAAGTCGCAGAAAGCTATATCTTGGACTGAAAGTTAGGGTGGGGGGTGTAGACTGACAGACCTGGGTGACGCAAAGTTTTGCACTACTGACTGAGCAAAAATGGTGGGATACTTTCCGGAAACACTTCTTATAATAGAATCCGAAAGATATAAAAATGAAACGTGTTCAGTACCTTGAAGCATGGGTGTCCGCTGTCACTTTTCCCGTGTGTGTGTGTTGGGTGTGTGTGTGTGTGTGCAAAAGCGTATATTCCCTGGGGTAGGGGTATGTTCACAATATATCTTAGTGGCACCCTTTAACATGATAGGCATTCCAACCGTGGAGAACGTGCTGCATATATGATTCAGGTGTCAGACGGAGAACTTGATGTTGACTGAGACGCATGACTTGACCTCAGGGTAACACGATGGAGTGAGAACCAGCAAATAATGACAATGCTTTCCCGTTTGACCAGCCCCAACCCCCAACAGACGTCTATGCCTTGATCATCTGAATATCTTTTTCCTTCATTTAACTCAAAACAAGTTTAAAACAATACTTCACCTAGGAAATTCTTGCGTACTGTCCAAACAACAGCTATAACATTGTGTAGGCAGCGAATTTTTGAAGTTCCTGTCGAATGCTGATTTTCAATTTAAGTAGGCGTTCGCTAACCCAAGAATTGACACAACACGATTTTCATATCTGTTTCCTTCTATTTAGCCTTGTACTGTACTAAGCTGACATTAGTATATATCATTATCATAGTACCGTAGCTTTATGAGTTGTTGTAGATATACGCAGAGACCATCTGTAATGAGGTGATGCATACATTGGTGCAAGTGTGTATGTATTTCTTGATAAGAGAGAGAGAGAGAGAGAGAGAGAGAGAGAGAGAGAGACAGACAGACAGACAGACAGACAGACAGACAGACAGATAGACAGACAGGGGGGAAGAAGTATATTGTACTTACTAAAATACACAATTATACAAACAATCCTAATTCATTTCTTCCTTACATACTTCTGTGTGGATGTGTGTATACATATGTGTGTAATTATGCTCCTGCAAGAGTGTGTATGTGTATGTGTGTGTGTATGTATGTAGTTGTGCATGTGTGCGTATAGGTGTGGTAATATTTGCATATAACTGTAAACTCTATGTGTGTGAGTATTTATATATATATATATATATATATATATATATATATATATATATATATATATATATATATATATATGAATATATGAATGATACTCTAATGCTCTGTGTAATTATGTACGAGTGTATATGTGTATGTCTCCATTCTCTGAGAATACAATGCAGACAGCTAAGCGGGTACCAATTCACCTTTGAATATTTCAAATCTCCTTTTGCCCCACCCCTACCCCATTTTAGAAGCATCATTGTTGGAAGATGATCACCCGCCGTGGCTTTATAGAGATGGGAAAGACAATTTTCTCCGAAATTACTTAATAAACATTTTCCTAAAATAAGCTGCTTATATTTTTTTTTCAAATAATTTCCTACTGAGAATTAGTTGCAAAGTTTGTAGACATCTTTTCAAGACATCTTTTCAAGACATCTTTTTTCCCCCGTTGTATATTTGTGTGTTTTGAGATACGTCGAAATTTCTTTTCTTATATAGGATTAGGAATGTCTTGGATATATTAAACACAGTCATTGCTCAACATGTTTTTTGGTTCTTATATTTGTAATTTCTAATATTGCAAATTTTTGGAGGACTTGAACTATTTTTTTTTCTTTATTGGAATATTTTCTATGTCTTGGTGAAAAAAGCTTTCTCTGTTGTATATTAATCTCTTTCGTGCTTTTTGTTCTTCTTTCTTTTTTCAATTCATCTTGTCGTTTCTGATTTTGCTGGTGTCCTTGTTTTTCGTAATTTTCTTGCTTGCAGAAAGTAAAACTACCATTGCAAACATGTTGGATTCCCACAGCCTTTTGCAATAATAGATCAAAACAGATGCCGGCCGAAATAGCTCTGCTGAAAGAGAGACTGAAGATTAACCACCCCCCCAACCCAACTTCGTTCCATCTTGGTATCAAGATTTTCGTTTATTCAGTGCAACTATTTTAACTGCCATGTGACTGAGAGAGTTGCGTATTTCCCATCAGTGCTAGAAGTCAGTTTTAGGGCCAAGGTAAGAGCCAGGATTTCGAATCTGATTTTAAAGATGAGCTGGGCCTTCCCACGAGGCAGAATGGCGCAAAGCAATCTTTTTATCACTAATTTTCCTTCCTATATAGTTTTAGACGTACTGTGTTAAGATGAGTTACTATAGTTAATAGACTGAAATAGAACTATTATTACTTTTTCGTACATTTCAAAGCAGTCATCACGAATAGAAGAGTTAAGTCGGTGGCGTGGATAAAATAGTAAATGTACTATGATAATGTGTATAAGTGAGAGACAGAAAGGAAGGAGGAACAGAAAGGGGGTCGAGAGAGAGAGAGGGGAATAGGGAGAGAGAGAGAGTGAATAGATAGAGAAAGGGAATAGAAAGAGAGAGAGAGAGGGAATAGAGAGAGAGAAGGGGAATAGATAGAGGAAACAGTGAGAGAGAGAGAGAGAGAGAGAATGGAAAAGACATAGGGATAGAGAGAGGGGGACAAACAAAACAGAAGCCAAAAGAAAGAAAAGAACAAGATATGACATGAGAGAGAGAGAGAGAGAAAGAGAAAGAGAGGTAATGCGGTGAAAACAAAGGAAAAAGAAAGTCTGAGAAATCATAGAAACATTTAGAAAACCAAAATGGCAATAGGCTGGACCTGTTGCAAGAATGTCTGACATACGCTGGACATCACAACTCAGATCCCCAGATATCATACGCGAAATTATGGCTGACAGAAAGAAAAGGAAAACATAATGAAAACGGTGTTGACCAGCAAGGCCGA
This sequence comes from Thysanoteuthis rhombus, assembly GCA_963457665.1. Lineage (NCBI taxonomy): Eukaryota > Metazoa > Mollusca > Cephalopoda > Oegopsida > Thysanoteuthidae > Thysanoteuthis > Thysanoteuthis major. The sequence goes on along the minus strand of OY735215.1, from coordinate 20,777,547 downwards.
AATATCACCATCAAAAATAGTACTTCGTTCGCTGATGAGAAAAACAAATATCATATATGTATATATATATTACATTAAAACTTTTATTTGAAATGATCTCCTGTTATTACATGGTGAATATATAATATATATTTATGATATATGCCGCTCATTATTTTCCCTCTCTACAAATTTATCGTACGCCTCTCAGCGATTTTCACGTGAGTTCAAAAAAGAAATCAATGATCTTGAATATACCTCGTTTTTGTAGATTAATCTCATTGGATTTGAATAAAAAAATGTGTTAGGTCTATTAAAAGATTATCCAATACTGTTAATACTTAGTTTTATCGCTGTGAGGTTAGATATTTACAAATATTTATTATGTATAGAATATGAAATGTTAAGTTTATGTAAGTTAGAACTTGATATGCGGTTTTGTTTATTTTTCTGTCGTTGAAGTTTGAAGTGCTATCTATGTCTTGAAGAGAAGCTCATCATAATTGATTTTCACTATGAAAATCCGTTTCTGAAAAAGAAAAACAAAAAAACAAAACAACACAAAACGAATTAATAGCTAAATGCAGACCCAAAAGGAAATATTTATCAAAATATTTATATATCAACACTTAAATCTTCAACGACTAAAAATAAACAGAATCGCATATTTAGTTCTAACTTACATATACATAATACTTTATATTCCATACATTACAAGTATTTGTTTTTCTTTCCGGAAAGTTGATAACAACACAATCTTGGATTCTGCTCGTGGAAATAATGACTAAATAATTGCATCACGGGAAAGAAAAAACAGTTCTTTACAAGAAATTTTCAAACTTCCCTAATCAATTTTGAAAACTACGATGACTAATGAGCCCAAAATATCACCAATAAAAATTCAAAGAAGTTCGCTGGAAAGAAAAACAAATATAATCTTTTTATTCCTGTGGTACTAAGGATGTCATTAAAACAATAATAAGTATTTGTAAATATCTAACCTTAAAGCGGTACAGTAAACTATAAAGTATTTTCCAGATAATCTTAATGATAATAACCGTAACGAAAAAATGTTTTTTTAATATTTCAAACCCAGAACGTAATACAAACAATATTCATAAAAAGTCAAATCCAGAAGGTCCCCCCCCCCAAAAAAAAAATTGCCGTACGAAAACGGGGTATATATAAGATCAGGTATTGATTTTCATCATAACTCTCTTGTAAATTGCAGAAATGCGTGATATAAATTTGTAGTGTGGAATTCATCAGTATTCATTGTACTAGCTCTATTTCATTTGAAGCATTGAGCAATTTTATTATGAATACAACTTCATATTATTATCAGAATGTTTTAAATAATGAAATTAAAGAGGGACTTTCTTCAAGGACTCCATCACAGGAGGTCAGGAATGTTTCATTAACTCAAAACAAGCTACCCACAAGCTAAACAAATGTCGAATGCTCAACATCTCATGGAGAGATCACAAGAAAGCACAGTATATTAGGGGAAAACAGGAGTCCAAGACATCGTAGAAACCATTAGGAAACTCATGTGACTATAGGCTGACCGAATTGTAAGAATTACAGACAACCGATGGACATCACGATTCAAAACATGAATCCCCAGAGATCAAATGCGGAACCGAGGCCAGCAGAATATGAAATGGCGAGACAAACTGGACAGGTTCAGAAAATATTGGCTCTGCGACGCCCACGATAGAGATGTGGCGAATTGTGGAGAAGGTCTTTGTCCAACGACGGACTATAAAAGACTGATGATGATGATAATGATGATAAAATGATAGAGAAGCAGTTGGGGTCGAGATAAAAAGGACACATTCTAGTGGGGTCACTTTCTCAGTGCCAGCAGCAAGTCAGATTTCATCCTTCTATGATGGATAAGTACCTTTTAGAAACTTCTTTTGAAATGATATTCCATTCATAAATGTTTATTTGCTTCTTTACAAAGGAAGCCATGCCTTTCATTCTTGAATGGTTTCTGTTTTTAAGATAAATTGAAAAACAAAATCATCTTGAAATTTGTTTATTAGATTAAATATATATTAAATGTCGATGATTGAATCGGTTGAATTGTGAAAGTGAACCAATATTCATTTATGTTATTAACTTGATATGAGTTCATGTTTGATGTTTTATGTGTGTCTATATCAGTCTCCGTCCCTTTTCATCTATGACAGTCTATTCATTTACCATCTATCTATCTATCTATCTATCTATCAATCTATCTATCTATCTATCTATTTGTACACGAATATACACACGGAATGTGTGTGTGTGTGTGTATGTGTGCATACGTGTGTTTCATTTCTAAACAAAAAGAAGGTGCGGAGTTGGCCTATTGCATGAAAATAGGATTGGTGCACTGAGTTCGAACTCCTACTGAGATAGTTGGTTTTCACATCACACGAATACCCTTGGGTAATGTATGAATATGACACTCCCTATAGGTCAAGTCGTGGATCATTTCCTGATGATGGCACCTTTTGATCCAGTACAATCAGTTGCTAGCGGAGGAGACGGACATCATTAAGTAATCCTGATTGTACTGAGAAATGCTATCGAAAATCAGCATGGTACACCTGACAACCTTATAGGTCCAGGGTCGGAAAATACCGTCCAGGGGTCGAATCCGGTTCACAAACTTCATTAGATATGTGACGCTGCATAACCGAATTCGTCGTTTTTCTTGTCTATATTTGGTTAGAGAACAATAAAACTCAGTATTGTAAAAAAAACGAGTTCCATTTTTGCAGAGGCCTCGGACGAATCAATTTTTTATTGGTGGAAAATTTCAACACTAATTTACCAGTTATTTTTATCAATACACACATTTGAACCACGATTTGACTATATTTTGCTCCCACCCCAAAGAGAAAGAATTTCATAATTCTCATTGACGAAAGTCTATGCATGTATAAATTCATGGTGCTCAATTGTTGGGAGCTCGTTATAAGCTAGTAGGGTGGTGGAAAATTTGTCCTAATTTAATCAGAGGGGACGGGGGCGTCAAATAAGCTTATGGGGTTCGGAAACTTTGACTACTGCCACGATTTAGTAGGATATGAACAAAAAAAAGTCGTTTGAGAAAAGATTTATTGTAAGGATGGGTAAGCACATGGGAAGTAAAAACATACCGTATTGACAGGAACCAAAAAATATTTCGTTTTCAAAGAAAAAATAGACTGAAAAGACGTGAAATCACTAATATTAACGGATAAAACTTGGTAAAACAGATAATGTTTATCGACACAATAAGTTAATGTAAGTCCCCACCCCTTGCATTTACGAAAGTTCTCCTTTATGGGAAAATTCAGACAAATCTGTATTTGCCCTTCATTTCCTACTATTATGAAGATGAAGTAGACAGACCCTCAAAAATTATTAAGCAGAGGGTGGGGATGTTCTAAGAGCTGGGGTGTAATTTTTTTTCCCAAATTAACAAGTGAGGTTTGGGCAGCATCAAATAGGGTCTTAAGAATACTCCTATGGTGGAAAATGTAATTGTAGTAACAAACAAGCTGTTTCCAAAGCCTGGTATGGTCACAATTTCTTTTTGTTCGCTCTGGCTTGCAAAACCTAAAGACGTTTCAAATCCAACCCACCCGCCAAAACAATTGGCTGACCCCTGCCGTAGGTCATGAGATAATTTGATATTGATTAACAAAGTACCAAAACAGAATACTAAAGAGATACAATTCGTGTAAACAACCAAGAAACCTGACCCATATTTATATCATTTGAAAAGGTATGAACTCCGAACTTCTTTCACATACTTATTGTTGCGAGAGTTCAGATGAAATTCAATACAGGCATTTGTGAATATTCAGTCATAAAAAAATCTGTCAAGGCAACAGGAATATCAGTCACTCGGTCAGCGACAACGGGAAAAAAAATTCTATTCAAAATCTAAAAAGATATTTTGAATTTTTGTAGTATACAAGGGGTGGGGAACCTTCTAGACCACAGTGTGCGACCTCCTACAGTATTGTCGAAAAAATTCTGAATTCCCTTTATAAAATCATCAATTCTCAACATGGGCAAATATAAATGGAAAATAATCAAGTATTTGATGTTTTACGTATAAATCAACATTGGAGTAGAACTTTGTACGAAGTAAAATCACTATTATTGGTTATTATCAGTTAGAACCTATTCTGGCTCAAGTCGTGTAGCAAATACTGCCTTATAATAATACATTTCAAGGTGGCTTTTATACACAGGGAGGATCTCTCACCTCTGGAACTTTGAAAAGCGTCATAAACATTCAAAATATTTACTAACTCTGATTAGTTAAAACTCATTATTCTCAAACTCTGAGAGTTGACTTTATTATCGTGAATTTGTTAGAAATTGGAATTCAAGGTGTGAATGAGAGAGAGAGAGAGTGAGAGAGAGAGAGAGAGAGAGAGAGAGAGACGGGGGGGGGCAAGAGTGATACCATTACGTCACGTCGTGTCAAGTTGAGTTTATGAGTACTTGGTATTCTTTTGCAAGCATTGAATTTCTGTTATGAAAGATATTGTCTAACTCCAACGATTGAGTTTTGACTTCATTTTTGTTTTTCACAATGATGCAATGACATCATTGATACGTCATAACGGCTTGAATAAGATTTACGTACGTAAAAACTGATGATGAATTCACTTTTTCAACTCAGAACGACTAGTTCAATTGAATGAACTACCAATATAGAAGTAGAAATGGAATACATCGTTTGGGAATGATATTGTATGGAAAAATGAGTCCTGTTTTGTTTACTATTCAGATTTTAATTAAGAAAGGGAATTTAACCATTACGCAACCAAACTGGTTCTATTACTAGTTGCCAAATATCTTCTGTCTCTTCTTTTTTTGGCTGTCATTTCATTTTTATGTTTATTCTTTCTCTGTTCCTTCAACTATTAATTTTTTTATATCTTACACATTTAAAAAAAAATCTTCTTCATTCTTATGTTCATTAATCTCTTTTCATTCATTTTATTCCTCCTCCCTTCGTTATTTTTCCTCTTTCTAAAATCCTTCTATCCATCTTTTACTTCCGTTTTTTTTCTTCTTTTTCTTTCTTTCTTTCTTTCTTTCTAAAACGACTATATTTTTTAAATTTTGTATCCCTAAAATCTTTCCTTCTGAAAAAACTAAAAAACAAAAAACAAAACAAAACAAAAACGAAAACAAAAAAAACAAACCCTCTTTTTTTGTATTCCTTTGTTTGTTCGTTCCTTTCTCTCATTTTTTCTCTTTCTCTTTAATTCTTTTATCCTTTCTTTTATTGCACATCGTTGTTGCTTTTAGAGCCCCTGCTTTGATATGTCAGAGAGACGCACGTAGGCGGAATATAAGAAAAGCCAATATCGCAGATGTTGGGGACAATCAGTGGTCCAGGCCTTCGAAGGTCACAGATTTGTAGCAGCCTGCATTATGCTCCACTTATATTATGGAATGTTTTCATGCAGCCAAGAACTGATAAAAACGCACATCCCCTACACACGGACATACAAATATGCAATTAAAACATACGTGTATATTTACATATATACATACTAATGTGCCATAATAATGCAAGAAACAGGGGAAGATACACATGCAGGCATAAAATCTTTTTGCACAGTGAGCAAATACATATGCACGCAATCACCTATTTATACACGTGCGCAAATATATACAGGGTATTTACAAAAGAAATAGACGATTGCAAAATTTTTATGAAACTAAACTATTCGAGAGATCGATATTCACGATGCATAGTTATGCAAAGGAACACTTTGAGTTTATTAGTGCAGAGTTCCATACAAGATGGTGTGTCAGGTAGCGCTGAAACAGGATTTTTTAAAAGTTAAAAGAAAATCCCACAGATTCCACTATACAAACGGTACATGCATACATAGAGCAACTTGCAAGTCAAACAGCGAAATAGTTTCGCTTAAATACATTTTGAAACTGTCTATTGTCAAATTCCTGGAGTTGACATTATTGTCGTGAATTCGTTAGACATCGGAATTTAAAGCATGAAGGACAGATAGATAGATAGATAGAGAGAAGATAGATAGAGAGAGGGAGAGGGAGGGAGAGGGGGAAAGAGTGGTATCATGTATATATACACATACATATATATATGTGCTTTGGTTTTGTGAAAAGCCAAAGCGTATATATTTGACATTCTTGGAGGTAATAAACAGTGAAACCACCTCTGGCGGAATGCATACAAAACACGCACATGCATATATATATATATATATATATATATATATATATATATATATATATATATATATATATATGCTTTGAAGAGAGACCACTTCTGATAGAATGGCCACGAAAGCATTCCAATTTTGGTGCCAGCTCACCGATTGCTGAGGAGAATGATAAGGGTGATTTTCTTTCATTGAAACTCAGTTAAACGAACGTGTCTTTTCTTCTTCTATTCTGGTTTTGCGGTTTTACTCCAGAATGGAAAGAGCCCAGAAGATTTTAGTCGCCACGTTTTTCCTCTCAATTGCTTGTGTTGTCCACAGGCGGTAAGGGACACTTGTACCTCTTCTGTCATGCTTTTCTGTCCAGTGGACAGTTCACCGAGCAGAAAAAATCCTTCAGCGGTCGATAATCTTCCATCCTTTGCGTGTAACATGCCTAGGGTAGGTATATATTTTAAGGCATGATCTTCGCACTCTTGGTTTTCGTAATCTTGTGATCACACCATACACACGCACACCCAAACACACACACACACATATATATGTGTATACGTGTATAAATATAGAGTATAACTAGACAGCAATTCATTTAAACATACATTGTTAAAAAACAAACTTACAGTCTGTTTATTTATCACACATTTACTGCTAGAAATTAACATTGCTTGCCGCTAAATTAACCCATTGGAGCATCGTGGGTTGAATTTCATCCCACTTTTGAAATTTTGGTATCTACGCGGTGGGTCAATTTTAAACTTTTTTTTTTTACCTTCATTTATCACGGTGCATGAAGGGTTATATTTTACCCAAACATTTTGTTTGGTTGGCAGGACCATCAACAGATGGCAGACTTCATCAAAGTAGAAGAAAAAAATGTGCATCGAAAAGTTAACAAGTGCGATTCCTCTTAAAAAGTAAAGGTTTTGTTTTGTTTTCTTTTTGCTTGATATAAAATAAAAAAACAAGTACAGTGAATCTTGGGTTGACGCAATTTTCTTTTCTTCTTAAGTAAAATCAGTGAATAACGACATTTACAAAGAGTGTTCGAATTCAATTCATACGGTATTTTTGTGCTTTCTTTATCTTATTGATTAAAGGTTCATTGCACATTTGTACAAAGGACAGTCTTGTCAGACAGAAAGACAATACAGAGCAGGGTTACAGATCTGGATAGGATTTTTCGATTTTTCGATTCTGGAGTCCGAAAAAATAAAAATAAACATATCAGTTAGCAACACTGGACTTTAAAACTTGGAAAATATTAATAACATTTGAATATTACCAACACTTCAATCACTGATCCGAAAAAAAAACAACATAACAAAAATCCTTCAAATTGGCAACCCTGCTATAATGGAACTACCAGAAGAAGATCGAACTCACTAGCATTGAGTTAAGAGACAAAAATGCTATCCATCACTCCAAAAGCGGATACATTGCTATTACGTCTCATCATCAGCAGCAGCCCTTTACCATCCGTCGTTGAACATAGACCTTGACCAGGATTCGCCAGACCTCTCTACTATGGGTGTCGCAGAGTAAATACTTTCTGAATCTGCCTAGTTCGTCTCGCCATCTCATTTCCTGCCTACCTTGGTTTCGCATCGGATCTCTGGGGATCCACATTGTGATGTCCAGCGGTTATCTGACATTCTTGCAACATAGTTTTCTAATGATATCTATGATATCTTGGACTCTTGTTTTTTCGTTAATATATTGTGCCGTCCTGTGATCTCTACGTGTGAGGTTGAGAATGATTCTTTCGTGTGCACGTTGCATGGATCCCATTTTGAGGGTCAGTCTTTTGGTTAGCTTCCATGTTTCAGCTCAATAGGTGACTATCAATAGGATGGATTAGTTGTATACCTTTCTTTTTAGGATAAATGGGGTTTTGTTCTTTTTAAAAAAAAGTTTAACTTACTCTGCCGAAAGCTTGCCAACCTAAAGTGATTCTCTGCTTGATTTCTTCTGGAAATTCGTTGCCCTCGGCAGATGTAGTGTTCTACTTCTTCCCAGCTCTGCGTTTTAGATTTTGGAGACCTCGAAACCATAAAAATCAGAAGAGGGATTCACAATGTTTTCATAGTGTTTTAATACAGCACATTTTACTACGATCAGATTTGAAACTCTTTGCTGATTGGTCAGATTCAAATCTTAACGTCATCGCTCTTTTCATTGGATGTCAAGACGTTTATGTTTGAAGCTATTCGGTCAGCTGGCCAACGACAAAAGGAAAAAAAAAAGGCTGTTCCAGTTTTCCTACGGTTTATGACTTCTCAATACGGTCGGCGGTGCGTGTCAAAAGTGTAACAGGTTGCATGTGGTTGGTCAGTGGGTTTAACTTGCTTGAGTCGGGCATATCATCTCTGAGAATGCAGTGTAGACGTTGTTCAATGTGTTGACTTTGCTCATTTCCTAATTCATTTTGCATCGCTGAGTCTCGCAGAGGAAACCTTCTTTATTGTTTTCTCTCGAAAGTCAGATAAAAATGACATTTTCTAAGAAGCTCGAATTAATTATTTGTTGATATTTAGCAGACATCAGCCAAAGTGGAATAAAATATCATCACCTCGTCTCCAGAGATAATCCACACGTGCATATATATATATATATATATATATATATATATATATATATATGTATATATATATACATATAAATATGTATATATATATATATATATATATACACATATATATATATATATGTGTATATATATATATACATATACATATATATATATATATGTATATATATATATATATATATATATATATATGTATATTGTGTTATATATATGTGTGTTCATGTGTTCATGTGTGTGTGTGTGTGTGTGTGTGTGTGTTTGCATTACCTATGGAAAAACAACCAGAAAATCAGTGAAATGATTTCCAATTGTAGACACGGAGACAAAAATATCAACACACACAAATAAAACAATTTCAAAAACACAAAATGCGGTACAAACTTAAAATTACATATAATTTTACACTCATATATTTAACAGAAATAGATAATGATACATAAAAACAAAACAATACAATATATATATATATATATATATATATATATATATATATACATATATATATATATATATATATATATACATATATATATATATATATGTATATATGTGTGTGTGTGTGTGTGCGTGAATATATATATATATATATATATATATATATATATATATATATATATATATATGGTGAATGTAATTGACTATATGGAAACTTGAAAATTAGGAAAAAATTGTGTTTATTTCCGTATTATGTTTCAGGAAGCTGATTTCTCTCAACGTCAAATGGGAAAACATATAAAATATGCACATGAAAAGGTTTAGAGAGGATAGGAGGAGATGGTACGTGGTCATGATCATTATTGTTTTATATTCTTATCTTTTACCCGCAAAAAGTAGAAATCTATTGGTGTTAGAGTTCAGTCGAGTTGCTTTTGGGAAGTGAAAATGAGAGAGTTTTTGAATGTGTATACGTAGGTGTATCAAGTGACTGTGTAATTGACGACACTTGAGCGCGTATATGCAGTATATATATATATATATATATATATATATATATATATATATATATATAATGTTTATTTTCTAGTGATTCATGTGTTGAGTTTTTAAGTGTGGATGTGTTGTTGTGGTTGGGAGTGTCTACATTGGTATTTGCTGTGTGAATATGCGTGTGAGTAAACCGAGGTTTTAGAAAAGTGTACGAAGTATGTTTTTTCCCTTTCATTCTAAAGATAAACATATCAGTCTTATAGTTTTGATTGATATGTATATATATATATATATATATATATATATATATATATATATATATATATATTGAATAAATGATTCACAACATAAACAGGTTTATGTTTTCGTCCGTCTAGGCTTTCAGAAACATAAACGTGTTCGTGTAGTGAATCACTCATTTCTGCATATATATATATATATATATATATATATATATATATATATATATATATATATATATATATATATATTATCAAAATATCTGAGAATAGCTAGAGCTACTCTTAAATTTATTGATTTTACACTATCGTTTTTTAGATGTAAGAATGCTCAATAAAGACAGCAAAACTAGTCAGATTTTCAGACAGTTTAGTTAAGCCACGACTAGACATCCTGATCCGTTCAAAACTTATCAGTTCGACCATAATGAAATGATAACGAAAATTAAATAATATATTAACGAGAGTATGGAAATAGAAGAAGTAAATAATGTATATTAAAATAAATAATTTTTTTTTTATTGATGATGGGGATGAAATAACAAAAAAAAAAAAAAGAAAAGAAAAGAAAAAAGATGGATCCAGTCTTTGGCAGTGTGAAAGATTATTGTATTGAATTGACAGGAACCAGGGAAAGAGGGAGAACATTTGGCTCTGATCCATTCGTCTGACTGATAGGTATTTGGGCGGGTGGGTGGATCAAACATGAAATGCAATGTAACAAATTATCTCAGTATATAAATAGAATAGCCCATTGGGGGTATTATTACCCGCTAGAAAGTGGTTTCGTTTCAACCATGAACAGAAGAATGATTTATTTCATAGTTTAAAGGAAAAAAAAGAACAAATTGATGGAAGCAAGATGGTATATGACGTGGAAAAATTGAATTTTAGGTTAGCGGGAAAAAAATTGTCGAATTCTCTGGTTGAATATGTTGGCAGAAAATCAACCTGAAGAAGTCTTTCCGTGTAATTAGTATTCTTAAAGATGATATCTTGGGTTGGTTTGCATGCAGTCTGAGATTAAAACCGACACAAGGGATTTGATATTCACAGTGGTGAACACTCAACAGTCGTGGCATGAGCAGTGAGTTATGTTTGTTGTTATACTTCATCATCTTCAGTCTTTTAGCGTCCGTCGTTGGACATAGACCTTCCCCAGGATTTGCCACACTTCTCTATCATGGGCGTCACGGAGCCAGTACTTCCTGAACCTGTCTAGCTCGTCTCTCCATCTAACATTTTGCCGGCTTCGGTTGCGCATGTGGTCTCGGGGAACCCACGTTGTGAGTCGTGATGTCCATCGATTGTCTGCCATTCTTGCAACATGGCCAGCCCACCGCCGTTTAAGATTTTTTATGGATTCTATGATGTCCCTGACTCTTGTCTTTTCCCGGATGTACTGTGCTGTTTTGTGGTCTCTCCATGTGAGCCCCAGCATTATTCTTTCATGTGCACTTTGCATGGTTCTCAGCTTACGAGTCTGTCTCTTGGTTAAGTTCCATGTTTCAGCTCCATAAGTGGCTATTGGGAGGATGCATTGGTTATACACTCTTCTCTTTAGGATTAATGGGATCTTATTATTTTTGAAGGTTGAGCTAGCTCTGCCAAAGACTTGCCATCCTAGTGTGATTCTTCGCTTGATCTCTTCTTCCTTTGAGGGTCTCATGGAGATTCGTTGCCCTAGGTAGATGTAGTGGTCCACTTTCTCAAGTTCTGTGTCCTCGATTTTGATCTTAGTGTTTTTATCTCCAATGTGGTTGTTGCACATGATCTTCGTCTTGCTGAAGTTCATGTGTAGGCCGACTTTCTTGCTCTCTTCATTTAGTTCATCTATCATTAGTTGGAGGTGGTGTAGGTTCTCTGCGAAAAGGGCTATGTCGTCTGCGAATCTGAGGTTGCTCAGATACTCGCCGTCTATTTTAATTCCTTTACTCTCCCAGTCTAGCATTCTGAAGATCATCTCGAGGCAGGCTGTGAAGAGTTTAGGTGAGCTAGTATCACCTTGTCTTACTCCTTTCTGGAGCTGGAAGGGGTCCGAGTCTTTATGTAGCCTGATAAATGAGCTGCCGTGATTGTATATATGTTTCAACACTTCTACTGATCATTAAATACGTTTTTGGGTAACCTACGTAAGAAAAAAAACATGAATGTGTTATAAAACAACATCCATATACATAACATTATGATAATACCCAAGGTGAAATAACTACATGTATGACAAAAGTTATATATCAAAATATCGAGTATTAAAATTAAGATCAACACTGCTGGGATGCCATAGTGATATAACTGTTTTTTTAAATCCCCGAAACGGTTTCTTGGTAAAAAACTGATGATCCTAACAAGAGAAAATGTACATATAATATAGCAATGAAGTATGTGTACATCAGAAAAAAACACTGAAGAAAATTGCATAAATTGCATGAACAGATACTGAGAAATCAGTGACTGAAGTAAAACAAAAACATTTTGAGCACGTTTTTTAATGTTTAAAAGTCTCTCTCTCTATATATATATAGATAGATATATCTATATATATGTATATATATATATATACATATATATATATATATATATATATATATATATATATATATATATATAATTACTTAAATTGTATAGACAAATATTGAGTAATAAGTGACTGGAATGACAAAAGCTTTTTAATGTGTAGTGTTTAAAGCTGTAATGCTTTCTATGCTATAGGCAATGCTTTCTATTCTATATTTAGGGAGAGAGAGAGAGAGAGAGAGAGAAAGAGAGCGATCTTGAGAACAAGAAAGGAGAGAGTGTGGATAAAAGAAGGAAAAGAGCATTAATGAAAAGTTGAAGAAGGTGGGACTCGAACCCACGACGAATAAATGACAACCAGGTACAGTGTTCTATAATTTTATCAGTGGATGTTTCTGCTAGCAAAGCATTTTAGGTTCCTATCGATTCTCTTTCGTTCTCGTGTCTCTTCTAAAAAAGATAACTGATCGATTACTGTAATAAAATTAGGAATAATAAATATTTTAGATACTAAAAAGTACCCAATCAATTTCAGTCCCAACTCTCGAAAAAATGGCGACATGGCCACCTGCTTCTTTCGCGTGCCGCGCTGACGAGCTCGTCATTATTTCTTTGATCCTAAATGGATAGTCTATAAAAAGGCACCTTCGTAGACTTCGCTCGGCTCGAGCTAGTGAATTTTTAATTCGATATCATCTGACTGGCTTTCGAGAATTTACAAAAAAAGGAATATGCTTGTGAAAACATTAAGGCTCAGAAGATAGTATACGTGAGAGGGACATTGTCACTTGGTTTTTGCATCTTGGGAAGAACGGCTTTCTCAAAACTAGCGCAACTCAGTTTTAGTAAGCTTTCACAACCACGATGTATGCGTGAAAGTAGTATCCAGAATGTCTTTTGTAACTGCGAGTACATTTACGTAGATGTAAAATCCAGATTCTTTGAACATAAGATAATACCACTAATAGAGCAATCAGTCTGTGGAGCAATCAGTCCGTAGCCGGACAAAGTTATCAGTTGAATTTCTATCTGAAATTTCCAATGTGTTGGATCTACGTGATTAATATTCATTGCAGAATTAAGTGAAGAGATTATGTTGTAAAATATTTGCTGTGCAAAATGAATGTATTCTTCAGCACTGAGCTACGAACTTATTGATTGATGTACCGAAGTATAAAGAGGAATTTAGGCCCTCTTAATCAGAAATATTGCTGCGATACAATCTTCTCATCGACTTGTCGGCATAGCATTCATGTACTTATTGCATTTTCATAACTTATATAATATGATTCTATGCCTATATCTCGATAGGATACACTCCTATGGAAAAAAGGCTGTTTATCCCATTGTCAAAAGGTTTTGCAAGATGTTGTGGAAATAAGTGCAAACAATTATTTTCTTGGTATCCTGGGGTTATTTTTTTTCGGATCAACAGTAATTCGCAAAGATGTAGAAAATGTTATTATTGAGATTGGGTCGGATGTTCGCAGCTCAATTGTATCGAATTAGGTTTATAAAAAAATTGCATTAGTAAATTAGTACATATAGGTATTTTAAATAAGTTTCTATACAATATAACGCAATATATATATATATATATATATATATATATATATAGATATATATATATATACTTTTTTCAAGGATGTATTTCAGTTCATTTTAGTCAATTATTTTAAAATATCTGTAAGTTTATTTTTTTCCAGTAGTTTCTTTTTTTTTTGCACAGAATTTGATACTATGGTACTATGTTTGAATATTCCCTATTGGGAACTGTTTCAGCAATTTAAAACTATATATATATATATATATATATATATATATATATATATATATATATATATATATATATATATATATATATATGTTTGTGTGTGTGTGTGTGTGTGTGTGTGTGTGTGTGTGTGTGTGTGTGTGAGCATCCCTTGTCGATCTATGGAGTATCCAGCCATTTTGAATATCTCAAGATTAGGTGACGCAACCACAGCGAAACTCTGCAACCAACATTAGGGCAGTTTACTGAACGTGTGAGAAAAACAAACTTTCCCATGAGATTGTGTGACAGTAAGACGCCATTAGGTGAGTTTGTGTACTCCATGACCTTCGCATTCACAATGGCCGAACAGTTTTTTCACGTCTTATGCAGTTTCGGGGGGGGGGGGGGCAAAATATCGCACCATCCAGGGCTATCAGCCGTCGTACAGCTCAGGTTTGGCTCTCTGCAACGTCTGGCTTTCCTCAAAGAGATTTCAGACCGTGGACGAGCTTAGGGAGAACTTGAAGACTTAGTTGATGAAGACCCCGAAAGAGGACTTTGCATACCATTTTAAAAACTAAAAGGGAAAAAGTGTGGGACGTTCTTCAACATCTTAAAGGAGACTAAAGTACAGTTGTCCTAGGTAGGCCACGTTCTCGTTAATATTATATGGCTAGATATTTTTTCAGACAGACCTTGTATTGTTCTTGAGGCAATGAAAATCGAACGTCTATTTGGTCTCTTTCTAGTATTTGTTTTGTGACATTTTTGCTTCGTATACCTTCGCTTGCCCCCTCCCTTACGTGAAACAAAAAAAAAAAAAGACCAAAACAATTACATTTCAGGCACCTCAAGGTTATTTTCCCGATTTACATTAACTCGACAATAAACTTGTGGTTGAGATCTCATGGAACTTTCGTGAACAGTGTAAATCTAATTTTATTCTTAAAACGGAAAGAAAGAAGATTGTCTTGGGGATCGCGTATGGGCTAAACAGAGACAGAAAGAGAAAATTGTATTTCAAGGCTAACCTTTTTAATCAATCAGCTGTGAACTTGTACGTAAAATTGTTCGGTAGGACATGAGGTTGTTAGTATTTGCTTCGAAAATGTTTCGCAGCGTGTAATTATGCGGAGATGGAAAACTGATTAGAGAAAAGGATTTTTTTCTCTTTCAACCTAATACTTATGAATGTGTTTGTATGTATATCTATGTGTTGTAGCGCTCCTGGTCTAATCGTTTGTCAACTGACTTGAAATAGATATCAGTACTCCAATAGACCTCCAGTACTCTAATAAACCTCTCCTAAATATCTAAAAAAAGTTTTTTTAAAATCTTTTTTGAGCCTCATTTTGACAAGTTTATTTATAACATGTAGATTCTCCAGAATCTACAAGTTTGTAGATATTTTGTTTAACTCTATTCTAGATGTTTTCCAATGGAAAACACCAGTGAAGTCATGAATAGAATTTATTCTGACTTTATTAATTTTTCGATGGAATTCTATTGATACAACTTCAAATTTTGGCGCTATGGTCGTTCAATTATCGACTGTGACGAACCATATTTTTTTGGTTTGAAATCAGTTTTTGAATACATCCTTTAATCCTGGGTTATTGTACAAAGAATGTATGAAGATAATAATAGTAAAAACGAATTGTTGTATTATGGTAATGTGCATTCAAGAGAAGCTACTCAGAATTTCGCAGAATTTCAACTGCGTGTGCGCTAATATAGTACGCAGTTTTGTAAATAATACCCTTTATGATATTACTGTTTACATGCCCAAGGGGACTTCTTTGAAGAAGACGAGTGAAACCACTTGTTTAAACATGTGAGTTTTTATCCCCATGTTTTGATGTCAAGAACTTTCGGATATATTTGTTGGAGATTTGCAAAATTTCTATCGAAAATTTCGTATGTATACAAGAAGAAACAAACCTCATCTTGCTGTGAAACTTGCAAAACGCAACCTAATACCATTGTTCAAATATTAACTTTTCAAAGATTGGCAATAAAAAACTATTAGCCAGAGTGTCTACCATATGATGCATTTCCTATATTAGCCTGCCAGCAAGAGAGTTGCCAGTCATATGACGGCATTTAAACGCAGAGAATATACTTTCGTCATTGTCATTTCGATCATCCATACTTCATCTTGCCACATGACACACTCGTGAATTTAAACAGGCTTCCATCACATATGAGTGGGGAAATCTAACTTAATACTCACTTGATCTTTGAATTGATTTGACAGGTAATAGATACACGATATAATCTTCAATAGATTACAAGTAGAAGGTAAGTAATATCTATTTTTTCTTCAAAATCCAGTGAAGTGATTAACTAATTTTTGTCGAATCCTAAATTTCTATAACGACTACTTTACTTTTGAAGATTTCTAGTTATAAAGTTCAATTTTTTCTTCATCGGCCGACATCAATTAGGGCGTGTTCGTAGTTCATTTGGATGACATTTTGAATTGACGTTAAAACAGTATAAAACTTACTTTATGAACACAAAAGTTAATTGTATTTTTTCCACAACTAACTTTATTCTATTTCTTGCAATTGAAACAAAAATTGAAACATTGAAAGAATATATATGTTGTAATACTTTTAAAAATTTTCATGAAAAAATTCCTTGTTCATTGCAGTAATGAATTTACACCAATTCGATACAAAAAACAGATTACAGTCAGAAATAGTGGAATCCGAGCTTTCAGTTTCACGTGTGTGTATTACAGCAATTATCATCTCATTTGTTAGGGTGACAGGAGCGTTTTTTTTTTAAATTTGTCAACTCTCAGACTTTACTTTTCTGAAGAGGAAGTTGGAAGTAAGCACGTTTTCCAAACTTTATTCACAATACGGTTATTTGTTATAAAATGCGTGCCATTTTAATTAAGTTCCAATATTTACAGAAGTATTTGAAGCCATTAAAGTTCACTGTGATAGCAGTTGGCTTGTACCATGAAAGTTCGGTTGAAACGTTTCCTTTCAACTATTGCATTCATTTTGTTGGTTTAAGCTTAATTTGGCATGAAGTTGAATTACTGTAGAATACAATAAAGAATCAGCTCAAAATGAATGGCCAATGTAACTAGTTTACCTTTTTCTAGGGTTCACCAAACTAGACAGCTTTCTAAACAAATAGCTTCGTTCATGTAATGAATATTTTATACACTTGATAATGGCAGAAATTGCACCCATAAATTTTATGTATTTGCATTCTGGGGGGATTCACGAGGTTTGTTTTTTGTTTTTTGTTTTTTTTAGAAAGGAAATTCGTCTCGCGAGAAGTACCTGTCATGGAGCGATAGTTTGTGCATTTATCAGTAAGTTATCCTAAATTTGGCTTTGTGCCAATTTTGACTTAATCTTATAATTATTGATTGGTCTCACGAGCCACAGATACTGCGTTCATCCCACACTAAGCGTTACCTAGAGGTAATCGATTGCTGCTCTCAGATCAGTCCGAATAAATCAGTATCAAGCGAATTTCTGCACGTGTTCATAATTGATTTATTGATCATAGTGCTATCAGACAAAGTTCAGTTCAAAGGGTATGGTGCTATACAATCTTCTGATAAAAGCCAGATGTTTTATTATGTATTTTAGAATAGTGTGTTAACTCAAAGTACCTTCGCTTGATTGGACAATTGTTTGACTTATCAGTGCAATCATTTGCTTTCTAACGAATAAGGTTCAACGCTTAGAACTTGTTAATACCAAGTACTGAACGCATCGGTCTAATTAACGGATTGTTCAAGGTAAATTCCCCCATGGTTTACCACCGAAAGGTAAATCCTTGCACAGTAAATTTCACCAACGATAAATCCCACCACGGAAAATTCCACCATGGTAAAGAGATTTCACAGTCAGTTTTTGTTAATGGAATAAATGTCTAAAAAATATGTAGACTATAAAAATATGAATTGTAAGATCATAATATTATTTCTTTAATAATCTATTTACAAGGAGTGTGAACAGTGATGAATGGAAAGCGACCCTTTTAAATTAGCAAAATTTTGCATGAATTTTAACGCAGTTAATTTCACCTCCAAAGTTTTACATAAAATAAAGAATACAAGAAAAGAAAAACGTATATTTATTAAAATATTTCATTGAGAGGGAGAGAGAGAGGGGGAAAACTTTTTCTTTAAAAATTATATTACTGAAAATTTTATAATCCTAATTTGTTTTTTCAGAGCCACTGCTTACAGATGAGTTTTTTTTTAGCATTTCTTGCTCAATTTATCATTAAATCTCAAGTCGAAATCAGCAATCAATCTCAATGATTTGTTCTCTTGGATATTCAAAAGAATCAATTCCCCAACCAACCTCCAAATCTTTCAATGTTATCTGTATGCATTTCTGGCTCATGTGTATAAACAAAACATAAACTGAAAATGAAAGATTTTTGTTTTGGCAGACTTTTCAATAAAATATAGGCTTTAGTTATATTTTAAAACAATGTTTCTATGTTTTTTTTTCTTATGAAAGATCCCCCCTCATAATGTGGATATTACCCTTGATTTTATTTCGGACAAGTAGATAAAAACGACAGTAGATGCACACTTAAACATTAAATTCGCAGATTCGAAAGGGACGCTTTTCATGTGTCACCGTTTACACTTCTTGTAATTAAACAATTGAAGAAATATTATTCTAATCATACAGTTCATATTGTTATGGTTCACATATTAAAAGGAAATTATGAAAAAAAATGAATGTAAAAGCTCTTTTGACGCTGGAATACGATGTGTAAATGGTGACTTATGAGAATTTTGGCGGGATTGACTGTGGTGGAATTTACCATGATCCAATTTGCATTGGGGAACTCACTGGTCATCGTTAAATCATATGTTTAGTGCAACAGACAGGTTGATTACTGTCTGATTCTATAACTAGACTTGTTTGGATGAATTAATCTTTATGATAAATATTTTATTGTAACAATACAAGATAACACTCAGCCTCTTTTCAGTATGCAGACTAACATCTTATGATGAACATTTTGATCAATATTTTTTTTTATTGCACATCATTGAAGATATCTGAGTAGTAACATTAGGTTACTGGTAGAAGTCAGCATCTGCGTGTCACTAAATTCACAGCAGAATGAGTTTTGAATCTACAAATGAAATTTTCGATCTATTTGCAAAAGACTGTTGTTCCCAAGTTAGAATATATTACTCTCTAACAATGGAACTCTCTCCCTTGTGGCTTCACTGAAAATTATCGAAAGCAAAGTGTCGAGTCTCATTTTGGAATCTATTTGATTCGCCGTTGGAATCATGAGATAAACAGAAAAAGTTGATCTTCTGCGAGAAAGAGTCGATCTCCAAGAAAAAGTCGATTTTCCCCAAGAAAAGGTTGATCAAGAAAAAAGTCAATCGAGAGAAAGTTAATATTCTACAAGAGAAAGCTGATATTCTACAAGATTCATTGACTTTTGCATCCAACTCTAAATTTACAGCACATAAATAAAATATGAAATGAAATAAAAGTACTAAATGATTCGTCAATTTGTTCAGTAAACGAGAAACTCGCAATCGAAAAGGTACTAAATGTTCACTTTCCCCACACGAACTTGAAACCATTTGACAGTTCGATGGACGACTACATTTCCTCTTAGCACAAGTAGGATTACAATTTTGTTGAACTGAATTCGAATTCTGGCCCTAACTGCTCATGTTACATCGAAAGCATAGGTATAATTAGCCTTACAAATACAAGGAAGGGCCAATAAATTCGTAGCCTGACTTATGGATACTTAGAGAATTCTTTGCAGATGCAATCTGAGCTGTATGGAGACTTGTTATCGTGACGCAACGCCATATTTGAAATTAATCAAACTTAGCCTGCTTTCTTTCGAAACAGTATTTGGACGTTCTTACTGTGGACAATGTCGACTGTAATCGTAATACAGACTGGTATCAATGCAGAATAGACTACACTGATGCAATCCCTCTAAACACTTGGTAAAACTTTCCTTGGATGGTGGTCTATTCTGGGTTGTGATTTAGCCTAATTGTCTCAACTAAACCATTGCCGGCATCACTTCATATTCTTGTAAAATATCAATCAACCAACACCTGTCACTAATCTGTCCCCTAAATGGTGACATGAGTCCATTTGAGAGCAATGGAGCACAGCTGTACACTCTTGCTCCACGGTTGGCTTCTGTCCAATCTTGGGGACCCATTTTCTGAGTTTAGACACCTTTCCAAGCTGTTACAGATGACGGCGAACTGTTCTAATAGCTAATTGCTGGTCCTTCAGCACCACTTCTATCGAGTTCAGGTAAAAACAAATTATCATTAAATTCAACAGTATTATCTATTAATGGCACACACTTTAGGCTGGAGTATTTTATAAAAAATTCTCAACATTTTAAAACATCTCCGGTATTTTTTCCGTTTAAAGAAACCCGTGAAAGCCATAAGCATTTCAAGTTGTTTCAGCTGTATCATCGTTACGATTAATCAAACTAGGCTTTTTTTCTTATAAAGCAATATTCAAAAGCTCTAATAAAGTTATTCCTGGACTTTGAATGATAATAGGGTTGTAAACTTATGAACACTTGAATATCTAAACTTACTCGTTCAAAAGCATGTATTGCTATCATTCAATATTGACTTGCAGATTGGAAAACAGTGAGTTGTATAAGTACCGAATTATTAACAGAAAATACAGTGGCAAAAATGATTCTAATCGTAGCAACGTAAACTTCTTACGCTCATCCATCCTTGTGCCTTGTTGAGATGGTCTTAATGAAATGAATATACATATAACTGCCTTCTATCAAAGGTAGACATGTCCATCTTGAGGAGGGTCAAATTAAGTTAGTCGAATCGTTCTCTGACGATGTAACTTACTCATTGACAAAAGGTATGTATAATATCACTTGAGCATTTGAGAATAGGGAGAAGACACAATCCAATATAACATTATCGGGTTTCGGACATTACTAAAAAGATCATCTAATCTTAGTAAATGAACTTTTATCGCACTAACAAAACAGTAAAAAGCTTGAATACAATAGCAATGGTCAATTCTTTATGATAAGAGACGAAGCAAAACGGAGATTATCATCGCGCATAATTGACTTTATCGGCTGTTCATTATAATCAACGTATATTCCCTTCCGAAATATTCTGTTAATCAAAGTTTCAACCAAATGATCTCAGTTTTCCAAAACAAGATATTACCACTGATATCATGCTTAGCAATCAATGACCGTTAACTTCCCCAGATAAGTAATCGGGTAATTAAAAGTATTTCCCCGAACGTAGACGACTGATTTACATTAATTCTTATCCTTCGTGTTCTGTTCCCCGTGGAAAGATTTAAAAAAAGGTCTGGTTAATCACTCGATAGAAACCATCACATGACCAACGTTTTTGGCAGCAGTTAGGTGATTAATTAAAAATTTGGAAAAAAGTGATCGGTGGATAAGTTACTTCTCTATCCTTTTGTTTCTAAGTTATCTTTTAAGAAAAGTCCGAATAGAAGTTTTAACCTCAATATCTCGGCATAAACGAGCGTTGATATTACTGGACACCAACTAAAGTATCAATTTAGCATAAACTTATATCGTAAATTGCCCCCCCCAACTGAGACATATCTAGGGATAGAATTTTCAAAAAAAATAGAGAGACAGTTCATTCTAGACATTAAGTTTTCAGCCCTCGAGCTACACGTGTGATATGTACATAGCTAGTTAGTCAGCCAGCCGGCAAGGAAGATACATTTAAAAACTGAAGAAACCTACATTAACTCTTTTGTTGACAGTTTTTTTATGCTGATATATTGGGCGTATGCTATACAGGAACATTTTTGATCACAGCTTGCGGCAAATCATCTCAATCTTCAGACTATACGACAAGTTTCTGATGCGCTGCTTCCCATTCATGATACCAAACATTACCAGTAGTATCATATTTAAATATCGTTCTTTCTAAAATGCGTCTTAAGGGCAACGATTACGACTCTTACGATTAGGCATAGAGTGCATTGTTTTGGCACATTCGGGCCACCACACGATACCTTGGATAACTCACGCGCCCCGATAAGATTCAATATTGACTTGCAGATTGGAAAACAGCGAGTCGTACAAGGACTGAATTATTCACAAAACACACACTGGCGAAAGTGTTCTCTCATACATATCAAGTAGTTAAACTACTCTGTTGTGAACTCAAAGCAATCTGAAGCGTCGTTTTTATTGCCATGTACTTTTTTTTATCTTGAAAAGTCAGAAACACTTAAAAATACATTTTCACGTGAAAAATAAAGATATGCTTGCTTCATCATTGAGTTACGCAAAAACACCATAATGTTTCTGCGTTGAGCTGGCATTAGGGGTATCAGGTTTCGGTTAACTTTTTCCCGGAAAGATCGCTTTTGATTGTATTTTGACAGCTGTTTTATCAACGCACATTAAAAAATTTGTTCATTGATTCTAACATGAAATATGAAAGAAAATAAGCAACATTTCTACCTTGTTATATCATTTTTTTTATTGTAAAAGTGGTAGAAATGAAACAAAGAGACAAAAGAGATTCGTACAGTTTAGGGCAATTTCTTGCCGAATGATGCTCCACGGTCACGTAGACCAGTTGAGGTTGATAGTCATCAAATCAATTATACAACATGGGACCCACCAAAGTCAGAATATCAAAATCAAGCGCGAAAGATAATTTGCCCCAGCTTGTTTATATGAAGCACTAAATTACGAAAGTGCTGGAAATATGCCCAAAGATAATCGAACAGAACAGTAGATGTGTGGTTTAATAAAGTTAATGTCGAATATAAAATGAAATGTCTCCTGTTTTTACCTCATTAATCAAACAAATTTTTCAATGGCTGTCGTAGAAAAACACAGCACAACTTACTTTGCTAATAGTTTCTACAGACTCATTCCCTTCGGGCTGTTGGACATAGAATTGGAAAAGCGGTCGAACAAGGGACAAGGTTTCCTTATTTCAAATCGTCTGATCTGGACAAAGGATAAGATCACAATGATTTCTCAAGATCCGTTTGTTAATCTGAAGAAGAGTGTCTGTTCACGCATGTGGAGTGAAGTATCACAACCTGTTTTTGAGATATTCAAAATGGTTGGATACTTTCTGGATAGACCTCGGAGATTTGGGAAAAAATTGTATTTTTTCTGTCTGTTTTACTTTCGAAAGAAGAACAATAGGTACAGCAGTCTAATTCAAGAACCAATTTGATAGTGTTGTAAGTTCGATCCCGACTTGTTGCACAATCACACTGTGGCTTTATGCCTTACAAAGTTACTTTTTTGGGTCCGTGTCGTGACTGAGATAGTTACGTATCCACCACCGACCGATACCAGAGATTGGTTCTCGAGCCTTTGCTAAAGCCGAAATTTGAAGTGCTGATTTTTTTTTGGAGACAAGCAGGCATTCTCATTTGGCTCAGTGAATATCCATTTAGCAGCTTATTATCAAGTCAGGTACACGGTTGCCTTCCTATAGCAACCAGCCAGAATAAAGCTCGCTCCCAAAACTTGTGAGATGAGTACTCTGCTCACGATGTAATGTGACCGCTTTCCGCGCCACAGCGAATTCATTAAATGACTAGATGATTAATCGTCATCGACAAAATGGCTTTCGTGATAATTACGTGAACATCTTTGCCCATTCATATGAAATACATTTATCTTTGTTTCCGAGTTCTCAAAAGATCTACAAACAGATTATTCTTTTCATGACATAAACTAAGTCCATTCCTCATTTGGATGCAATCGTATAATTAATGAGAACAAATAAAGACAGCTCACTTTAGTGGGATGGTAGCGAACTCGTCTCACTAACAGAGTCACTAATGTAATTAGTTTGGGTGCCCTATTACTATAGCCTTGTGCCATACTAAACTACGTTTAGTAAATAACTGCTGTGATCCTAGTGTGCTTAGTGTGTATATTTCCCTAGTTGCACAACTGTTCAGGGCTCAAGTCCAGGTAAGAGCAAGGGTCTCAAATACTGATACTCTTATCTGCTCTGTTTTTTTGTAAGAAGGAAAATGTATTGAATCACATTAAACGCTTGAACACGAAGAAGTGAAACAGGTCTGATTAGCCACTCAATAGAAATCACTGCGTGACCAACATCTTTTGGTAACATGTTGTGTTGGGGGTGATCAATTGAAAAATTGGAATAAGATGTAATCAATGAGTAAGTCACTTCTATCGCCTTTCGTTGGATCACTAAAACGTTTGAATTCTCAGAAAAAAAGCGGGTGCAAAGTGGTGACCTATTTGCCGTAAGCTTGAATCGTAAAATGACCCCTTTCCCAATTAAAAACCTATTTTGAGGGTGATTTTGAGAAGACAAAAAAAAAACAACAGAATTTTTTCAGACATAAAAAGAAGGGAATATTGAAAAATTTAACTATTCTAACTCCATGATACGGTCTGTATGCGGCATACATACAAAAACATATACAAACATAGCCAGCTGTACCAAGCTGACAACCAAAGAAACCTATTATGAAAGTTTTGAGGACAGTTTTGGTTGATGGTTTCTAATGATAAAATGATAACATTAAACACTGTTTTCTATTTCATGTGTTAGAAATCATAGCACACAAGTCTAGCTACTGCAGGGCCAGCACCCACTCGTATTTCAATTTCCGAACTAAGATGATTACTGCAACGTTACATATGATATCATTGCATACTGTATATGCAATAAATAAATCCATATATACATAAGACTTGTGAATTTGGCACAGTTTGTAAAAGAGCCGCCTAATAGCAATTTCAAATCACGGTAGGGAATGCTTATTAGTTTGGGGATTCGCTCCCCTAAACTTGGTGAGGATTATTCTTGTTTTTACTGGTGAAAACAAAGCCAAAACGAGGATTTGAGTTTCACCATAATGAAGCGTTCAATTTCCATCTTTGTCACTTTCATTTGCTTTTTCGTTTTGAAAGGCAAGTCAATAGTAAAAACAATGAAAGAATTTCAATAGATACTCGCCATTTTAGTCAATACTTGAACAATCGTAGAATTTTAATTCCATCAGATGATGAATATCGTTAGAATAAATTTCATTTATGACATCACAGGCGTTTTCGTTCCTATTTCTTCGAGTAGAGTGAAAAAATCATCTAGAAATATCTAGCATTTGAAAAATCTTGATGTTATTCATAAATTCGTCAAAAAAAAAAAAATAGCCCCTGAAAAGCCAAAAACAGCCTTAAAACAAAAAGATATTACAAGGAGTCTTGTGGAGTACTGATGCCAATTTTCAGGTCTGTAGACAAAATGGTATGGATAGGAGCGCTGAAATACACAACCAAACTGATACACAAACACACACACGCACAAAGAATAGAACTATTAGCCATCTTAGATGGCCACAGTTGTTCGATTTACTTTTTTTGATATATGCAGAATACTGAAGACAGAGGGAATGTAACGCATATATTTTCAGCTTCTAAAAACTGAACCATATGGACACCAATATCACAAGTCCATTCACCCAAGTTACCTCATCGTGGGGCTATAGTTAGAGAGTTAGTCACGCAAACCATTACTACCGTATAGTGAGCTTGATCCTCACGTTGTGAAACCTTTTGTGAGACTTGCAACTTTGTATCCGACTCAACTGAGTAAATACCAGTAAATCAAAACACCAGTCTTTTTGCTTAAAAATAACATCGATCCCCAGGAGTCATATGCAATATTGTGGTCAGCAAAAAAAAAAAAAAAAAATTTCAGGGGATATTTGCACCGCAACGCCCTCGATCAACAGGTCTGGCGTGTCTTGGGGAAGGTTTATGTCTAACGACGGACGTCATTACGCACGAAAGATGTACCTGATGGATAAGCAACTTTGGAATTCGACATCATGAGCATCAGCAAGCGACGTTCCTGTGGGTTTCGATTGTGGCGAGTCAAACCTTCCGTAACGAACGGAGGCGGATTGTGGAGGCGGATCGATGCGGAGAGCCCACGTGATATTAGTTACAGAAGTATGAGTCATCATCCTCGAGACTGTGGCTTGAAGAAGAAGCGGGGGGGGGGTGAGTGAGTGATGGCAGCGGGGAGGGGGATTACGAGGACGATAGTGGCAGGGGTGGTGTTAGCAGTAATGAAACCTGGAGTAGCGGTGATAGGAGAGATGATAAGGTAGTGGTAGGGATAGCAGTGGCAGCATTGATGAGAGAGATTATGACGACGATGTAGCAATAATAGGAGTGATAGAAGTAGTGGATGATGATGATGATGATGATGATGATGGTGGTGGTGGTGGTGGTGATGATGATGATGATGATGATGGTGGTGATGCTGCTGCTGCTGCTGCTGCTGCTGATGATGATGATGATGCTGCTGCTGCTGATGATGATCTTCTTCGAATGATGGCTGGGCGGGGGGCAGTGTTTGCGGGTGACAGCGGTGATGAGATGGGCGCCGGTGGTGGTCAGGGAGATCAACGAGGTTTGCTGTGCGATTCTAATTTGAACATCTGCTTATGCGTATGCAAAGGGAACGTGCACGCACCAACAGAAAATAAACATGCACTAGCATATACAGACACACACATTGGAATCCGTTTCTGCACGCTCATAAAATGACTAACGACATCGAGGGGGGGGGGAGGACGTTTACCGTAGAGTGACGGTTAACAAAGGAGTCTCTCATATCACTGATTTTTGGGGGAAGAGTTTGATCCTCGTGGGTTGCTGTGTGATTCTGGTCTTGTACCCGACAGATAGGCTTCTAAAGTAACTCCATAAAGTGTCTGTCATAGATTGATAGCTAGTAAACAAATCGCCTTGATGATTGTTGTGTGACGTTCGATCTTTCATTGGGCTTCATACTATTCTGGCAAGCTCAAAAACAAGATAATCCTATTCGTTCTAAAAAGAAGGGTACACAACCAATGCACCCTACCGATAGTCACCTATCGAGCCCAACCAAAAGATTGACCCTTTAACTGAGAAGATGCCCAACACCATACAGCGAGACCACAAGACAGCATATTATACTAAAGAGCAAGCAGGTGCCGGAGAAATCATATAAACCATGAGAAAACTCAAATGACAATGGACTGTTCATGTTGCAAGAATGTTAGACAAACGCCGGACATCACAACTTACTACGTGGATCCATAGGGACCATACACAAAACTGTGACCGGCAAACAATAGGATTGAATGACGGTAGCCAAGTCCAAATAGTATTGCTTACGCGACGCCCATTATAGAAATGTCTGTCGAATTAGGGGGATGGTCTATATACGACTATTCTGGCACTGTGCCAGATTACAATAATCTAAAAAAAAAGATCATTGGACGCCAGTCGTTGAGTAATGGCTAATATCGTAGATCATTGCTTGTGTAGACGTCGGCCCTCGTTGGGCACCTCACTATTGTGGTGCCGTATCATGGTCAATTATGATCAGCAAATATCTGAAATAGTAAAAGACTGCATGGTACTTTTGAGAGGAGGTTTAGCATCTACGTTTTCGAGGCTAACAATCCGTGTCGACATCTTGGTAGAGCCTTACATTCTGATGTTGCTCAATGAATGGGCTTAGATTTGGATAAGCTGAGTTTCACGGGGTGATATTTTCAGCTGACGTCCTTTCTGGTACTTGTTCGGAAATTCATTCAAGTTTTTGAAAAGATCATCCTTGGATATCTTGTATCTGACCTGGCTTTGTCAAGGGAATATTCCTTTCTTTCCAATAACATGTACTTCTCCAGACAACAGTGCAACGCATACACCCATGCATGCCAAGCAAGTACACACGCATGCACACACATACATGCATATAGAGAGACATAGAGAAATAGAGAGAGACAATGGAATCGGTTACCCGGTTTCAAGCTGTGATCGGAGCTGTTTACGTCCGATTCACTCTGCTGCCCTTAGGTAAGGCATGAATACATCTCTCCTACCCCAGCTTTGAGTAAAATTGTGCTCTTTGGCCTTGAGGATAAAATCAGTTTAGGAGAAGGACAACTGATTCCTAACCCAGGAGAGAAGCCCCTTTAAGGCAGTTCAACACCTAAGTTGACGCCCCCCCCCCAACAGGTCCTGTATCAAAGCTGATGCTAGGTGTTACACTCTCTTTTTTCTCTGCGTGACATCAACAAGGCCAAAACGGGGATTCTGACGACTGAACACCTGGATATCCATGCGCTTCACCTTGGAGGGGAAACTCTAATGTCGTTCCATTGCCTATAGAGACAAAACG
Source organism: Thysanoteuthis rhombus (assembly GCA_963457665.1). Taxonomy (NCBI): domain Eukaryota; kingdom Metazoa; phylum Mollusca; class Cephalopoda; order Oegopsida; family Thysanoteuthidae; genus Thysanoteuthis; species Thysanoteuthis major. The sequence continues at coordinate 20,749,091 of OY735215.1, read as the reverse complement.
GAAGCCATTTATACAATAACGTATTCTTGCATGCAACGGCGTACATCATACTTATAGACTTGGCGATAACTTCCTCGGTAATTCATTAAAATGCAAGTATGACCAAGGAGTCTCCATGGAAGAGAAACTTGCTGTAGATGGGTCGTTTGAGTCAAGAGCATGAGTTAACTTTATCATACTATCGTTGAAACGTCTAGAAAAATCATCAATCATCATCTAATCGTCTGGAAGAATGTATACTAACCTTTCCCAATAATGGGGGAATGGTTGGTACAATCTGATCGGAGAACTTAGTTCTCTTGCCAGTAGGTACAGATGTGATGATTATATTGTTATGATAGAGAAGTATAATTTTCCAGCCATTTACAGTAATAGAAAATGTATTCAGGTAAAAAGAAAGATTTTAGGAATAAAAGATTTTAGGAATAAAAGATTTTAGGAATAAAGGATTTTAGGAATAAAAAATTTTAGGAATAAAAGATTTTAGGAATAAAAGATTTTAGGAATAAAGGATTTTAGGAATAAAAGATTTTAGGAATAAAAGATTTTAGGAATAAAAGATTTTAGGAATAAAATGACCACGTGGATTCATCAGTGTTATTAGTTATTATTTTCCCTTTTCCTGTTCATTTGTTTCCGGTTCCTTTTCGACTTTCAACTTCAAAGAGATTACTTTTCATCGTATTGTAACAGATGTGTTATATAAGCGTACCTTTAAAATTATCACAGTTGGCATATTTTTGTTTATTGATTCTAACACTGAAGATGGGAGAAAATAAATAACATTTTCGGCATATCATGCTTTTTCTTAAAAAAGGCAAAAAAAGTGATTCAAATGCAAAATAGATTTGTCCAGTTAGTGGAGGAGATACTGTAATCATCGACTGAGCCAAAAATGGCTTGCAAAATTCCATGTTTAAGATTTCTTGTTGAACGGTTGGGTAGACCTGTTTCTATTGATAGCAATCAAATGCAGACATTATTAAAGAATAATCAGCATTATATAACATGAGAGACAGCCAACATATCCAAAATATCAAAATAAAGCGTTGAAATTCATTAGTCTGATTGTGTTAGTCACTCTAGTGAGTGTCTTCGTTTTGGAACGAATTCTGAAAGGCGATGAAAAATAAATACTTTACAACGACGTGAAATGCAAGTCATGATACAAGCAAAATTAACCAACACCAAGTGCACTAATGTCCACTTTAATCCAGTATTTGCTATGTACGAGCGTGTATGTATGTTTGACTGAGAGATAAAAGATGTGCACGCGTGTGTGTATGTATGTATGTATGGATGTATGTGGATAGATGCATTTGTGTGTTTGTGAATACAGGTGTGTGTACGAGGCGGCACCCAAAAGTTTCAACTCAAGGCGCGAAGTGGCTTCCTCAAAGGGGAATGTTTTTTGCCCTTTATTTCTTAGTTCAGTTATTTCGATAGGTATCTGGAATGTTCGGTGAGACTCGGGGAACGTTGGCTAAGTTGGCAGATGATCAGATTGATCAGCCTGTTCAAATTCTTGGAACTTATGGGCGCTTGAGAGAGAGAGAGAGAGAGAGAGAGAGAGAGAGAGAGAGAGAGAGAGAGAGAGAGAGAGAGAGGAGATTACGTGTATCTGTGCGAGTGTATTTTCGAGCATTAGTGAACATGTGTCAATATTCATGTAGACGAGTTTACAAGCGCGTGTACGCACCGATAGATTAATATGTAGTTTTGTTTTTAATACGATGAGTGGCCTCTTCATGTATACAGAGTAAAACTACGTACAACAATTTAGCAAGCAGCCGAGGACATAAAAGACAAGAATATTGTCCATTGCCTGGGGCTAAGATAAACGAGCGAAGAGACAAACCTCGTATCTCACAGCAGCTAAGCGTGCTGCAGAATAAAGAAAACCCCCACGCCAGAAATCATAACGTTGGATGGATCTGCATTCTGAAGGCTTTTATTTTCTGAAAATGCAAACTCCGCTGGGCATTAAAAGAAAATCCTTAAGCCTCTTTCTTGCTTTTCAGAAATTCTTCCCGTTGGAGTGAACCAGGATTTCTCAAGCTTTTCCCACTATCTCTCCATTTTGATTATTTTAAAAAGCAATCGCCCTCGACCCCCAAATCTCCTGATTAAACTAAAAGGACATTTTACGTTGTTCACGCATTATGAATCTTGTTTTTGATGGACTTTACACTCATGTGTTTGTTTTCTTGTTGATAATGTGTTTTTAAAAAAAAAATAATTTTGGATGTACAGCTTATAATTTTAATTCTCTAGTTTTTTTAAAAACCGTTTGAAAGTTTTTTTCTAGTCGTGGGGTTTCTCAGGAAAATCGTGTGCCTGGTTATATCGTTGTTATTATTTTTGTTATTGTTTATTTATGATAAATTAAAACTGTTATATTCATAAACATTTTATCCGTTGTTGATGATATACAATCATTGTGCTCAACTGTTAAAATAACCATTGATATATAAAAATAAGGAATATATATATATATATATATATATATATATATATATATACATATATATATACACACACACTCCCTCTCTCTCTCACACACACACACACACACACACAAATATATATATATATATATATATTCTAGAAAGCTTTACAGCTTTAAAAACTACACATTAAAAACCTTTTCGATAGATTTTCTTCAGTCACTCATTTCCCAATATCTGTCAATACAATTTATGTTATCTTCAGAAGTGTTTTTTCTTGGTTTCCCTTATACTTTGTTATAATTGTACAGCGCGCAGATTGTCTCTTGTTGGGATCATCAGATGTTTACCATGTAATTATTGCGGTGATTTTAATTCATATATATATATATATATATATATATATATATATATATATATATATATGAAAAAAGAAAGAAAAGTCATTAAAGCAAAAACGCTTTTAATAATGTGCGAAGTCGAAAAAAAGTCGCCATTGATTGAAAATGAAAAGAAATGAGAGAATTCATAAAAGTAAAAAAGAAGTAACGACACATTTCCTGATAAGCAGATTTCCAGATATCATGCCCAGCAGAGGGATATGTCACTTCCCTACACGTTGGGCTCAAGAAAGTCCATCACCGAATTCTGTCTAGACTATTGAGAGGGCTAGAGATGGAAGGCATGAGAAGAAGAAAAAGATGAGAAGACAGGGAGGTAGAGGATAAAAGAGATAGAAAAATAGAAAGGGGAAAAAGAGAAAGCGGGGAGAAAAAGAAGGATAGAGCAAAAGAAGAAGGAGGTCAAGAAGATAAATGAAAAAGAAAGTTGTAAAGAGAAAGAAAGAAATGAAGAGAGGTGGGCAAAGAAAAAAAGAAAGAGGAAAAGAGAGAAAAGCGAAGAAAGGGAGACGGAAGAGAGATAAAGTCGAGGGATAGATAGATAGAGTGCGAGCGAGCGAGCGAGCGAGCGAGCGAGAGAGAGAGAGAGAGAGAGAGAGAGAGAGAGAGTAGGGAAAGAGCAGGGAGGGAGAAAGGGGGAGGAAGAGCTTTATTTTGATTAGATTTCTCCGAATTCTAGACTTCCCGGTTGTTGACAATACATTTTTTTACTTCACCGAAAACGGGAGTGTCATTGAAGTGACGAAATGAGTACAAAAGAAAGAAGAAGAAACAACAAAAAAAAAGAAAAAAAAGGGGGTTAAGTGAATGATTTATTACTGAGAGAATCCCCCCGGGATCAGAATATACTTGGTTTGTTTACTTGAGCATTCTTCCTTATACGGTCACATTGTTTATTTAAGCACAATAACTGATATGACTCAACAAGAATTTGCCGTTTACGATTCAGAGACATAAATTAATTACAAGATAAAGAGACAAATTACTTGGGTTTCCTCGAATTCAAAACTTGTTTCATGTCATTAAATTTTACTATTCAACATAGGCATGGCGTTGGTAATCGGTGGTTGTAAAATCAGTAGATTTTACCCGAGTTTTCGCAGCCGGGGTCGGGTTTAGCTGTGGTTGTTGTTGCAAGAATGGCAGACAATCGATGGACATCATGACTCACAACATGGATTCCCCGAGACCAGCAAAATGTTAGATGGAGAGACGAGCTAGACAGGTTCAGGAAGTACTGGCTCCGTGACGCCCATGATAGAGAAGTGGGGCAAATCCTGGGGAAGGTCTATGTCCAACGACGGACGTTGAAAGACTGATGATGATGATGATGATGATGATGATGTTGAGAAGTCTATTAACATTGCAAAATTGGTCGTTTGGAACAGGTTGTCATTGGACACAGGGTTTGTAAAAAAGGATAATACTGTATATATATATATCCAGGGGTGAGTGCTAAAAATGAACGTTCTGAAAGTCATCAAGAATGATTAGCTTCCTATCATCTCTTGATTTCACGGTCATAAAACAAAAGATCGAGATTTAAAAGAAAAAAAAAAGAAAAGAAAAATACTATTGTTTGTGATCATACGCTCCCATTGAGAATGACGGGTGTAATGATTAACTAGATGTTTAATGTAGAGAAGCCTCCAAAAATTACTAAATGATTGAAAATAATATCGTCAAACCATTTTCTGAACTGAAACCTGAAAAAATAAATGATATAATATATCTCTGAATTTTTGAGATGAGGTATTATTATTATTTCTATCAAATTCGGAACATCCGCATCTTGGTTGTTTTTCATACAATGTTTCGGCCGTTGCACTCTACAGCCTTCATCAGGTATCATCTGGTAGGTGTGGGAAAGTAACGAACCGAACCCTTTTTTTATCCGACGGGGGTATATTGACCGCACTCCCTACTTAGCACTAGTATTAGGATTGAACCAAGAATCATCAGATTACTTTGCAGTAATTTGTCTGATGCTGTAACCACTACGCTATGGATGGTCCGAATATTAATAGAAATAAATGATATAAGTTTAATTTCGATATGATTTGTCAGAAATAACATCATCGGCCTGTTCGTAATCCAGAACTAATAAGAATAATTTTGTATTCAATGAGTTTTGCGTGTGTATTTCTTAGATGTATAATCATGGCATACGTGACAGGGTTTTTATGTGTGTGTATATTGAAGTATATATTTGTTTGATAATGTGAGCATGGGTATGTATGTGTAGGATAGAAAGGTAGATGGATAGATATTGGCAACATATTTCACAATATTTTCAATATTGAATATTTTATTGGGAAAATGATTATCTCGTTGATAATGACGTTATCATATAGATGATTCATTCAGGATTTATCTCCAATCCAAGCTGGAATTACGAATAAAGCTTCTTAAGCTCTCTATCCTTGTGACTGTTTTGAATTTGTTGAAGTTTGTCAATTCTACGTCTATCATAATTAAGCCTATTATAATTAAATGCAGGATTGTCCAATGAGAAAGCCAGATTGCATACAGAACAATACAAACATGTCGTCTGGTCAGTTTAGTGATGAATTGGGCAGTTATGCGTGTGAATTTAATAACACGCTTTGTAGGGTGGTTATAATGTTCTTATGTCAGAGTTATGAATTTCTTGTAATCCAGACACCAGCTTAATAAAGTACAGGAGGTAGTGTGATGTAGCAAGCCGTATAGTGGGTTGTCGTACAACATTTTGTGAGTCACTTTGAGGGATTCATTGACATTTCAGGTGAATCCCGGACTGTACCTTTACACGCATATGTGTTTAAGGACTGAGTGACTCTTGAGAAGAGATCAAAACCGGGTTTAGAAACGGCGTATTTGGTATGGTTAGGAGATGCGATGCGTTTTTTTCTTTCCAGCCAAATTCCAGTTGTCAGCTGTTGCTGCTGTTGTCTCCAAGGATCCAGACCATGGTAAAAAAAAAAGAAAAGAGAAACTTTCATTGATCATTGACTTCTAAGGAGTAAGTATGGTCGCTGCCAGTGGTGTATGATGCCTTGGATCAAGGATGTTCTCTGAGCTACGGATGCACAAAAAATTTCTTTCTTCTTCAACGAGTTTGATATTTTTCGAAGTTATTCAAATTATTTCCACGCAGAACATGGAGACATTTTCAGGCGGAAAGAAGCTTTTGAGGGTTTATTTGAAAAACAAAAAAAAAAAACAAAGACAAAAACAAGCAAAACAACGAACTAATGTAAAACCCTTTTGCCCCCCCCCCATTTTAGGTTTTACCGAGCATCCGATAATTGCGGGAATTTAAAAATTCTAAACTCTTCTTATTTCTTTTCATTTGTTTGCCGTTTCTAACATCGGATGAGCAAGTCAGTGAAATTTCACAATTTGCAATCGGGCTCACCTTCCCTACATTGCACTAAAAAGGCTTTTACAGACATCAATACATTTTTGCATTTTTGTGCATCCGTAGCTCAGAGCACACTTGTTAAACAAAGCACCATACACCATGCAACGCTACTATAGTCTCCAACAGAGCTCAAGTCAAAACTTTGAGATTACAAATCCTTGATCACAGTATAGTTATTACGTGGTATAACAATTATGAATCACATAAGCAGTTCACTATATACGCAGAAATCAATTTTTTTCTTCCTTCGCTATACAACTTTCTAAACGTAATTGTCTCCCCTGGCTTAGCGTTCATTCCCTAAATCATGTCTTTAAATTTTTGTTCTGTTTTTACGCCGGTTTTGATTTATGTCTGCGGACAATAATGTTTTTTTTTTCCCTTTGCTATAACGTTCTTTACGTGATTCTCCCCAGCTTCTCGGTCTTCATTGCCTAAATCTTTCAGTTTTCGTTCTCCTTTAACGGTAGTTTGAATTACGCCGACCGACAATTCACAATAGTTTCGTGATTTCGTAGGTATTAACTCTATTCCAATAAAAGTCTTTGGAGAACAGATAAAAAATTTCCTAGAGATATAGTGGATCGCGGTATCGGTCCACTATAATAATTATTTTTTTTTGGGGGGGGGGGACTAGCACTGGTTACGTATCGTGTTGCAATCTTACTGATAAATACATACAGTATTTTCGTAGATAAGGCTAATAAAAACTAATTTACTAACTTACTGAAAGGCGCTCTTTCGTAAACAGTGTCGTGCGAGTTGAAATCACTTCATGTAGTTCATAGAAGTATGAACATGAGCGGTGATTTTAGGTGACCGAAACAAAGTCCCAATAGATTTCTACACCTAGCTTTATATTTCAATGTGTGTGTGTGTGTGTGTGTGTTATAATTAGTAGTGACTTATTTTGTATAAGTATATGCGACTCAACTCATTCCAACTGAGCAAACCACACTCTGGCAAGGTAAGAGTCCGAGAAGCGCACTCATATATCCTGCTTTGTCAGTGTCTTTCGCTCGGTTGGTAAGAGCAGAGCCGGGTATTGTGATGGATTCGGGTGAGGCTTTTTCATTACAAGACTGGGCTTAAGTAAGTCGAACTATAATATGCAAGCCCAAACCACGTGGTATACATTGACCAATCGACATGCATAAACAACCCCCGGAAGAAAATCCATTCAAGTCTTCAGTTCGTCTGTTACGCATCTCGTCTATAGGACTTTTTTTGTCTGAATGGTCAGTCAATAATCGTGCTTGAATCTTTTGGCGAAACTGAACCAAACTGTTATCAGATCTTTTCGTATGCTAACTGCAATCTATAGGGGAAGAATGAATATCACAAGTTCGTGTATTCTACTGGTGCAAAAGGCTTTGTGGGGATCTTGAAGACGAGGAACGTGATGGATGCCCATGCACGTCAAGAATTATCTCTTTAATCGATGGGGACCATTTCTGTAATCATTCTGATGCTGTATTGTCGATCGTTCTGAACGATTTGTTCGGTTTTCTGGACATTCTAGCATGTTCAATGAAAGTTTTAAGACGTTTGCTCAATAAATCTCGCTCTTGACATCTCGAGTCAGATAAACATCGAGGTTTTAAAAAAAAACATCCCTCAATCGCAGTAGGTATATATGGGAGTTTTTAATAATGTGTAAAGAAGCAAGGTTTTGTGATAAGGAAACATGAATCCAGAAAGATAGAAGCACAGTTTGCCACTCGACAGGAACCATTACATGAACAAAGTCTTTTGGCAGAATAGTGTGTAAGGGTGATCAATTAAAAAGTTTAATGAAAGATTGATCAGCGAATAAGTTGATTTTCTAGCTTTAGGCGGGTAGGGGCTTTGATCACTATAAAGAACCACAAAAAATCCAAACAAGCGAATGTTGCTGGACACGAATGAGTAATCAATCTATCATAAACTTATATTGCAAATCGAACCCCCGATTAAGAACTTATTCGCGGGTCAGGCCGGGTGGTGGTCCAAAAAGGCAGAAACGTCGTTTTTTTACTCGTAAAGATGTAAATGTTTATCTTTGCAGACATCTAGGTTTATTGGTGCAACCTGTACGCATGATACAGTGCCAGCCATCCAACTGGGTCAACTTGATAACTGAGGAAACCTATGTTGACAGTTCGTTCGATTTCACACGTTCTGCTCTCTCACTGTCCTTATTCTTTCTCTCAAAGAAGAGAGGAGCATCCTCTCGCGTGTCTGAGAAACAGACCGGAAGAGAGGGCTGGGAGCGTGAAAGTAGAATTTCCACTTTTTGTATCGTCTGGAAATATTGCAATTTGATTTCGGTTTTTCTAACAAGGTTTGCACGGGTTGATGAAATTGAATTACCCAGAACTGAAGTGGCGAGTGTGCGTTTCTAACGTCCTCTCTTTCTTTCTTTCTCTCGCTCTCTACCCATCTGTTTCTCTTCCTCTTTCTCCCTATCATTCTATCTTTCCCTGGCAACGCTGTCTAAAATCTGAAAACGTTTGCCATTTTCAAAAAAACTAAAACATTTTTTTCTTAATCTTCAGAAGACATTTTTAGTTGGCAAAAGACGGAAACGAACAACAAAAGAATAAAATTACGGAAAATGCTGAATAAGCCACAATTTGTTCTGTTCATCGACCTTCAGAAGATTGATAATGAAAGAATTAAAAAAAAACAATTAAAGAAAACATCGTCATTATTATTAGAAACCGTTAAACCAGACTGTCACCAAAACCGTCAAAATAGGTTTTTTCAGTTCTTGAATTGGTCTGGCTGGCTAGCTGATTATGTAACACGTGTGCAGGTGGAAACAATTGAGCTAGAGGACTGAAATATTTAGAATTCTATTTTATCATTAATTATTTTTCATTTTTTATGTCTGAAAAAAAACCAAACAGTTAATAATATCTGTCCTGAATGGGATTTTAGTATTATTTCATGTCAATCGATCTCTTGATTTGTATTCAGCAGAATTCACGTTTCTGTTTTGAAAATCCAGACTTTTTTTTGGCGATCACCACCCAACGAAAGGTGGAAGAAGTTACTTATCTACTGATCACCCTTTTTTCCAATTTTTTAATTGATCACCCCAAACACAGCATGCTACCAAAAGACGTTGGTCATGTGATGGTTTATTTTGAGTGACTAATCATCATTATCATTTCTGTACACGTTGGGTTTTCATGGCAGTAGTAACTGGTGACTCTTGTAGACCAAGCGACGGCGAATCTCCTCATTGTTCCAGAACTCTCCTCCATTTTCGTTTGACGCTGATTTCACCTTTACCTTCAACAATTTTTTTATTTCGCTTGCAAGGTCTACGTATTTTTAAAGCTTTCCATTTTTTGATAGTTTTTTTTTCTCTCTCTCTGTTCATGATGACTTGACAATGTCACCCGAATTGGTTGATTCGGCTAAATTTCGAAGTCCCACAGGATTTTACGTTTTCAATTCTCTCTGTTCCGTCCCTATACAATGTCTGGTTAGTCAAATACAAGCCACTTTTTGGTCCCCAGTGAATCACCATTCCATTATGTTCATTTTTGTACAATTTCAGAACAAATTTATAACATTCACTTATAATGTTGAGGTCATTTTTTTCTTGTTCACGTCAATCAGATTCAGTCTCTTCGCTTAGATGGATGGTCGGGGTGAATGAGAAAGTCCTAAATAATATTTGACTTTTTATCATTTGTTCATACTGAGTTTTCATATCAGTACTACCCAACAGGTTTTGCTGCAGGTCAAGTGACAGCAACTCTTCTCAATGCCCCAGCAATCCCTCCGATATATAAACTGATTCCAGTAATGCAGTTGCTTGGATGTTTTTTTCCTAGGATTTCCAGTTTTTCCAACCGTTTCAGAAGGAGTTTCGGGACTGTTCCAAGTGCTCCAGTAATTATGGACAGAACTGTAACCTTTATATTCCACAATCTTTCCAATTCTCTTGCAAGGTCTAGACTTTTCGAGCCTTTAATTTTCTTGCAATTTCGCTCTTTCTTCATATGTTCTGGAGATTAACAATTCTGTCGACTATGTACCATTCATGTTAGGTTATAGTAACACAGATAAATATATGCAAAAAAACTATCAGTATTAGAGAGATTGCTCTTGTGTGGTTGTTGTTTTTGCTATTTTCAAACCACGATTGTGTTTGTCGTCAGAGATCACGTGACAGCAAGTTTCTCATCGTTGTTTCTGTTGTTGTTTTTGAAGAGAACATCAGCAAGAACGAATTACTCGAGGACAGAGAGGAATATGATAATCATGCTGAAGAAGTTTATGAAGAATAAAGCGAAGAAGAATCAGGAGAAGTAGGGAGAGGAAGAGGAACAAACAGGAGACGAAAAAGCGAAGAAGAAGGAGACAACGAAAACGAGAAAGAAGAAGAAGAAGAAGAAGAAGAAGAAGAAGAAGAAGAAGAAGAAGAAGAAGAAGATGAAGAAGAAGACTCCGACGAAGAAAACGTCGACTGAGAAGAAAAAAAAAAAAGAAAAAGAAAAAGGAGACACAAGAAAAGAAAGGAAATGACATGGGGAAATAATTGAAAACAACGACTATATTGGTGGCGATGATGATCCTAGAAGAAGAAATGGAAGAAGTCCGGGGAAGATGATAAAGAAGAACGAAAAATAAGAGACGAATGTATGGTTTGATGTTACCAGAGAGCGAATAGAGCGAGAACGAAGAAATATAAATAAAGCTTTCATAAAACGAAGCATATACCAAGCAAATAAGACTAACAGGCGAATAAGAAAGAAAAAAGTTAATAAACTCAGTGCCGTTGGCGAAATGCAAAGTTAAAAAGAAAGCATTATTGATATTGTGGAATCCTGAGAAGTCATCCGGGGATGTTGCAGACATTTTCCCCGCGAGCGTCACGCAGCCGCCATTAAGAATGACCGCTCGTGCAATCCAACATGGCGTGCATGTCATGAATAGCGAAGTCAGTCTTTTCAAATCCCTTTAGTATCTTAATCTTCTTTCATGCATCTTTTTTTCTTTTCTTTTCTTTTTTTTTTTTTTAGTTTGTTGTTATTTTCTCGACAAATCCCCGCTTCCCCGCTTCGCTGCTGTCGTTAACATCGCCTTCGTCGCCAAAGCCCGTGGACGCAGAACGCAAGTTAAATTTCTCGGCCCGCTTTTCTCGAATGAACCAAACAACCTCTCGTTCGCTGACACACTCGCAGATTCGTTCTCTATTCGAGCTACTCTCACGGCCACTTACTCGCTTACTAAATCCTTATTTCCCCCTTAAAAATCCTCAGTAATGCAAAATCCCCCGCTCTCCTTGAATCGCAAACATGCACCTGTTAAAACAATGCTTTTCTTTTACAGACTCTTTCGTGATCTCTCTACCACTCTTTATCTTTCTGCTCTCATTTGCCGATCTCTCTTTTCTTGCCCCCTCTTTTCATTCTCTCTTACTCACGGTTCACTCTCTCTCCTCCCTCTCACTCTCCACTATTTACTTTCTTACCCTCTGTTTCGCCTTCATTCGCCCTTTTCCCGACTTGTTCTTACGCAGGATGGCCTTTGTTCTTATGACAAACCGTCTTCTTTAATTCAACAGAAAAACGGTTTGAGGATCGTTAGAGGAGAAAACTTAGAGGTAAAAACTTACAGTGAAAACAGGGAAAATGATGGAAAGAAAATAGTCTTTAAAGAGATAATAAAAGTACATTAGAAATGTTATAGATATCAGTATACTTATGACCTGCATCATGGGGCTAAAATAATCAGGTATTTCACACCAGCGCCAGAAGCCGGTGTTCAATTCAGGTAAAAGTCATAGATTTCAAATGCTGATTTACAAGGTATGCATCGCATTACATTGATAGGACATGATTTTTTAATGCTTATTTGGCTTGTGATTCTCCAAATTTGGTAAATACTGATACTACAGAACCTAGGCTATTTCGATTTGTTCTTCTTTGAATTTCTCTTTTCCTCACTCGTTATTTTTCAGTTTTATTCGTTGTTCCTTTCTTTCTTTCTTTCTTTCTTTCTTTCTTTCTCTCAGTCTTTCTTTCTGGATTTTTTCTTTTCTTTCTTTCTTATCCACTGTCATCCTCACAGCCTCTCCTTTATTCTCCTTTTCCCTTACTTGCTTTCATGTTGAAGGGCGTTCGTTCCAATGATAAAACCTATCTTTTTCAGCTGAACAATAAGAGAATAAATACCATTCAAAGGGAAAACGCCAAGAAGGCGTAAAAGGATGAATAGGAATAAATCTTGAAAGGGAATAAAAAAATAATACAGATTTTCCCATCTTCTCTGATGGCTATTCTTTAAAAAGCCGGAAAAGAAAGATATGTAAAACAGGATTAGGACTTGGGGATATTAGAAATGACAAATTCTGCGTTTCGTGAAAATGATAGATAAATAGATAAAAAGAGACTGAGTGTAAGAAGAGAATGAGTTGAGCGGGGAGGTTGTTTTGACCAGGGGAAGGGTGATTATATATATATATATATATATATATATATATATATATATATATATATATGTGTGTGTGTGTGTGTGTGTGTGTGCGAGATAGATAGATAGATAGAGAGATAGAGATAGAGAGAGAGAGAGAGAGAGAGAGAGAGAGAGAGAGAGAGAGAGATCAGACTCGGTGGAAATAGGAGGAATAGAATACATTAAAAACGAAAAAAAGATGCAAGAGTGAAAAAGAATGGAAAATAATTAGAAAGGAGGAGAACAAAAAAAAAAAAAAAGAAAATTGAAAGAAAGGAAGGAAGAAAGAAAGTAGAAAGGAGAGATATGAGGATAGAGGGAAAAACAAGATACAAAAAAGAAAGAAAGAACGGAGGGAGAGAAAAAAAGAAAAATCAGAGTTGAGATAGGAAGTAGAGAGAGAGACAGAGAAAAGAAATTACGCAAAAAATTTACAGTATATTTCCTTCTGTATATTTCACAGTTGTAATATTCCTAAAATCTATCCAGCGATATCATCCCTAGGTAACTTACTTTTCTTGCTACCTCTTCTCGTTTTTTAATCAAATTTTACAGCATTCAATATTTTTACGTTTATTTTGTATTCATGAAATTTCAAATTATCGATCTGGATTCAAATTTAGATACAGTGACCGACTTTCATCAAGTCAATGAATTTTGATGAGATGAGGTAACTTGTTCTGCATCGTTTTTAAGTAATATGTTGTTCGTATCTCGAGAATTTATGTAGATTCCTGGCAAAGTCTCGTCTTCACCGTTTCAAAACGTGATTGTTACTGCTTTGACGGCTTTGTCGCCTGCTTGATTTAGCATCGGAATATATTTGTTGTCATTTTTCTTACTTTCTTTTATTTATCTTATTCATAATGCAGGGTTTAATGTGCCGCCATTTTGACAGACCAATTTGGTTTTTTCCCGTTGGGCACGGAACATAATGAAGACACATACAATTATCTTTTAAATCAATCCCCTTAGAGATAGTTTATTCTCTTTTTCTCGATTGTTTATCTTTTTCCCTGTGTATATATTGCTACCATTGTAGTAGTAATAGTTGTTACCTTTCGTCGTAAATCTTTATATGCAAATTCGACTACTCTTATGCGACATAGGTAGGAGTAAAAAGCTTGAAGCTTCTTGCTTGCAATTCGTTTTGATATCTCCTTTTATTGACCGTGTTTTGCTTTCTTAAACATTTTTTTGTGTGTTCTTTGATGCTAAAGTAAATGACAGTAAATTTTCAATAACACCTGAGCTGCACGCTTTTCAAGTGTTTTCTTACATAAAATCGCAGACGCTTTCTGTTAGTTGGAAAAGTTACAGATTTCGTCAGCTATAGTTAGTGAGTTCTAACTTTTGATTGGCTTAAAATATAATCTCATCCCAGTTTGCAGTCCATTGAAGCAGAGAGAGAGAGAGAGAGAGAGAGAGAGAGAGAGAGAGAGAGAGAGAGAGAGAGAGAGAGAGAGAGATCTGAAAACATAATTTTCTTGTATCATTTTGAAGCTTGAATTTAATCTTTTATGCTTTTAGACTCGATGTGTTATGAGATATATGAGGGCGTTCATGTAAAATTCATTTATATTCCATTTTGAATTATTTTTTTTCAATTAAAGTCAGATTCCCTTCCATAGATAAGCATATTGTTTCTTCATTTTCATTCGAATTTCTTTTACGTTTTCTGTTTTAAATGATATACAATTTTTTTTATTAAAGATAATCCATCTGATTTAGGATTTAATTTATCTTTTTCATGGTCCAAGAAAGTTCATAGCAACTTATTTCAGATGTCAGCATTCAAAATATATTAACATAGGCGGGGATTACAGTCAAGTCACGTTGAAGCACCGGTTCCCGTTGGCACATCAAGTTATACAGCATTGTACCTGCTCAATACTTAAATTTAAGAGCACTTGCTACAGTGAGCAACATCAAGCCTGTGTAAGCGAGCAAATCATCATCATCATCATCATCATCATCATCATCATATCTCAGAATTTTTGAGATGAGGTATTATTATCATTTCTATTGATATTTGGACCATCCTCATCTACCAGATGATACCTGACGGAGGCCGTAGAGTGCAACGGCCGAAACGTTGTATGAAAAACAACCAAGATGAGGATGGTCCGAATATCGATGGAAATCATCATCATCATTTGAACGTCTGTCATTGGACAGACCTTACCCAAGATTCACCCGATCTCTCTATCGCGGCGGTAATATATCGTGAACGTGACTAAAATGTCAAACCATCTTATTTTCTGTCGGCCATAGTTTTGAATATAATCTCGTTGTGAGTCTAACGGTTGTCTGACATTCTTGCAATATGACCAGCCCATTACCATTCGAGTTTTCTCATGGTTTCTATGATATCTTTGAACCCTGTTCGTTCTTAATATGCTTTACAATATTGTGATCTCTCCCCCTGATGTTAATCGTGATTTTTCCTGTACACGCTGAATGGTAATCAGTTTCATGTTGATTTGAGTTTGCCGTAATAGTAGGGTGTTCAATGAAGATCAACAAGTAATAGTCAAGTAGACTGTTTTGTTCCTGAAGGTTGTGCATGCTCTACCGGAAGTGTGCCAGCTTAGATCGATACTTCGATTGATTTCTTCTTCCTTTTGAGGATTTCATGAAGATGTCTGAGGTAAGAAATGCAAAAATGAAACCTCGGTCTGCTAACTCAATACTTGGATGTATAGCCACCTGAAGGTACTGTAAGTAACTTGTGACCCTTGTATCTCACTAAACAAAGCATGATAATCAACTGATACGTCAGTACGATTAGAGTCATTGAATGAACCGATCAAAATAGATTCGGAAGTCAGCTGCAATGACACGATTAAGAACTTCCTGCGTAAGAACCTAGCGAAGAAGTGACTTGGTAAAAGAAATGGAGAACCAACACAGCGTTCTTTTAGACATACTGGGTGAATATTCGTATTGAGGTATAGTTATTCAATTTTGAACTTATTTATATTAGAAAGGCTTTATGTTGAAATGTGTTTTCATAAAGTATATACGCGTCTTTGTTAATGGCACACCTACATGTAGGCACTCACGCGATGAAAGTCTTTCTCAGGACGAGACAATCTAATATATATGAGAGAGAGAGAGAGTGTGAGAGATTTATATTTAAAGACTCACCTATGTTTCTCGTATATCATTTTGACGTTATAGTTTTCATTGTTGGAAGGGTGTTGTCGCCAGGGTTGAGTGGCGAAGCGAGTTACTGCGGTGGGTAAAATCATTTCCTGTCAGATACAATTGTGGCCATTTTGAGTGTTGAGATATCATAAGTTCATAAATATCATGTATTTCATTCTTATCTACGCGGGGATATAAAAATAAAAATCTGGCGGTGAACAATAATCAATCATATCCTGGACACAAAAGACTTTTAAAAAATTGTATTTACGTGAACACACACACACACACACACACACACACACACACACAGAGGGACACTCATACAAGCATGCATTATTCCTGCACGCACACAAGTACTCACACATACACCCCCACTCTCAAACGCATACATAGATACGTTCGTACGTAACTCTGCGCACATGCACACTCATATACAATCACACACACGCAAAAACACGAGC
>OY735215.1:20727767-20730267 GCA_963457665.1 Thysanoteuthis rhombus | reverse complement strand
CTGGATACGGAAATTTGTTTTAGTTTTAAAATAAAATTAAACAAGAAGATAGTATATGCGCCTAACTGCACACGCTTTCAGTACTGGCAAATGTCAAGGTTGACAATGGGGTTAATAGATTTTTGCCTCTATTTCCCGGGAAGAATGTATATATATATTATATATAGTGCTGCCATAACTATGTTTATATGTTTGACAATAGGGTTAACAGATTTTTGCCGCTATTGCCTAGGTAGGTAAAGTATGATGTATATATATATCATATATAGTTCTACAACAACTATTTCTAAATGTTTCTGTACATGTTTATTGTTTTCCCATCTCTTTTGATTTGAGTAAACCTGAACATTTCTCATGAACCTTTGAGGCGATTGTTACATTTTCTGTGTTGAATTCAAAATATATCCTCGATAGATTTTACTGCCCTATGTTTGTGTGCGAACATCAGAACGGCATATTTGCATCACAAATTTCGATATTCACTTTTTAACCATGTCAGTGTGATACAAATAAGTTGATTTTTGTTTTATTTGACCACAGCATGCAAAACATTGAATTATTATTCCTATCCTTATTTGCGAACTTTACTGTGATCAGATGAAACAAAAATCACCGTATTTTGGTCTGATAGCTCCCATTACAAGGAAAAGTTAAGCATGGTGGTGGGAAAGCCAGGGTTTGGGATGGTATGAGCTATAATGGCACTGGTGAGCTGCATTTCACCGTGAAAATAATGAATCAGTATATTGAAAGAAAACCTGCTGCCTTTACACAAACGCCTGGAATGAAGAGCTGTGTTTCAGCATGAAAATAATCCAAAACACTCCGCTAAAACCAGCAACATTTCTGAAGGAGTAAAAGGTGAAAGTGTTCGATTGGTCTAGAATGCGACAAGATTTAAATCCAATTGAGCACTTGTGGAGTACACCTGAGTAGAAAAACAAGGATCATCCAACAAGATAGAATTTAAATACTGTATACTGTCGTTGGGATAAACATTCCAGTGACTGTTTGTGCAAATCAAGAGAGGTCAATGTCATGAAAACTACAAGCAGTAGTAGAAAAATAAAAGTGACCAGATCGAATACTGGTTTTAAATAACTTCTATTGTAGGGGTGAACCTATTTTTCGAATGCTACGTAATCATATTTTTGGTTACAGAGTTTCAATGTAGAATTTGATGATGAATATCTATTTTGATTGTGTAATGCTCCACTAGAAATAATAAAATCTTGGAATGTTTAGTTTAGAAGACGTTAACTTGGTCGAGATGTTATTATGTATGGGCTATGCTGCACATATATGCATAACTAGCTAGATCAAACTTAAAGCTAAAGAAACCTATGATGACGGCTTTTATGACTATACGAGACCATGCATGGCAGGAAACACTAGCTATAATTTCTGAAAACACCAACATACAAAGATGTGTGGGCCAAATATAAGTTTGGCCTTATGTCTTACATGCATGGTGGGGATATGAATAGATACAATTCCTGACAGCAAATGTAACCGTTTCTTGGCTCACCTCAACATGCGGACAGTGTGCACTCAGTTACACGAATGTCAGTTGTTAGACGTATTATTTGTCTCAAGAACCGATTAACGAAGAATAACTGTTTTATGGATTTCATCTTTTGTCAAGGCCGGTTTTATTACTGCGTAAATTGCAGACAGAGTAGACAGGATGTGTGTACAGTAGTAATTTTAGTAAACTCGTCCATTATTGAGCAGACCACGTCAAGACCGGAAGTAATATCTAGGTCAGCACGTAACAAGAGATGATTTGTTGCCTTAGCAACAAACAAGAAAAGGCAGGATCAAATAAACAAACACCGAACCCAGCTTTAATGGACGGAGTATTAGACAAATAACAGACTGATAATATATATATATATATATATATATATATATATATATATATATATATATATATATATATATATATATATATATATATATATATAAACGTGTGTGTGTATGCGCGTATGTGAATATAATTGACAGTGCTCTGCAGTGGTAGTAGTATGTGATATTCAAAAGACATCGAGAATAATCGACATTATTCGACGTGGGAGACAGCAAACGCCCTGAAAATATCCAAATTAAGCACCGAGAATCAAATTAGTTATGTCAGTAAGTAAGTCAGTAATAAGGTAAGCGAGAATAACTTACTGGGTCATATTTATGTAGGCATATTGCAACTAAAAGATAGCAAATTGTTCCATTTTTAAAAATATATAGTGACGGACCTTGAAGGCGGGAGACTTTACGTTGAATTAAAGAGATCGTGGAGCAATCGAAAGGAATCTGCACTAACCGTATCAAAGGCAGGATTTCGCCGAAATAACTACTCTTGGCTCGTTTTGCTGAATCAAATGATTGATTCGAACAAGTACTGCTCAAAATTAGACTTCAATCGATAAGAAAAGCGTACTGAATTACTAGATAGAAAGGGTGTAATATTCTGTCAGGATAACGCTAGATGGCATTTTTTTTT
>OY735215.1:20717767-20722767 GCA_963457665.1 Thysanoteuthis rhombus | reverse complement strand
TTCACAATGGAAGACCCTGCCTATTTTTTATGTTTTTACATTACCTTGGTCGGTGTGACTTCTAGCCTTTCTAGAGGAGATTTCAGACCATGGACAAAGTTAAGGAGAATGTGACAAGGTGACGGCGATCTCGTAAGAGAACTTGGCATAATGTGTTAAAAAGTTGAACGGTCATAGGAATAAGTCTGTGAGGCCCAAGAAGTGTGTTTTGAAGAGGATTAAGGTGTCATTACCTCAAATAGGCTATTTCTTTTTGTTGCTATGGAATGGCTGGGTACTTTCTTGGCAGAACAGATAAAAATAACCTGGTGAATTATCATGGGCCCTGTTTATAATAATAATAATAATAATAATAATAATAATAATAATAATAATAATAATAATAATAATAGTTTGGTTGCACAAAGGATACCTGAAAGGGGAAAGGGAATCACCGGTCATAGCTGCATTTTACGAGTGTATTATAATGAACTAGGCCTCACATGGAGAGACCAAAACACAGCACAGCACATCCGAGAAAAGACAGGAATCAGAGACATCATAGAATCCATTAAAATTCTCAAATAGTGGTGGGCTGGCCATCCTGCAAGAATAGTGGTCAATCGATGGACATCGCGACTCACGACATGGATCCGCTGAGATCACATGCGCAACCGAGGCCGGCAGAATATTAGATGGAGAGACGAACTGGAAAAATTCAGAAAGTACTGGCTCTGCGACGCCCGTGATAGAGAAGTCTGGCGAATCCTGGGGAAGATCTATGTCCAACGACGGACATTAAAAGACTGATGATGATGATGATGGAATTAAATCCCCCAAAGAAAAAGATTCCACAAAACAGTAGATGCAGAGATGGAGATAAAATTGCAAATAATCCTATACGTGAATTTAACAAATTGATGCTAAAAGCAACCAGAACTTTCTGCGAAAAAGTGTGATAAATCGTATTTAATCTATATAGTTTGTTTCTGCGTATTGTAAAAATATCATACTGAACTACTGAACTACTGAAGTAAAATAATTCAACTCAAAAGATGATTCAAAATTTTGTACCTCAATAAATTGTATTAATTCTGTAACTTGCTTTATCGTACATAAATTGAACATATCATTTGAATCTTACAAAAAATGCTTTTTTCTTCATACGTTGTTATAGGGTTTTGGAAAAATAGCCTAATCGCACAAATTATAGAAAGTAAAATATCAACCGGTGTTTTTGAAAAAACAATAGAACATTTAAGAATGTCCTTGACTTAACTCCCTTGCTTTCTAGGTATTTAGCAAGGCAATAACATGATGAGTAAGCAATGTGACCACGCAGTCATTGGAATAGCGGCAAATTGGGCGTCTGCCTCAAGAGATTCGGGAAAATAAATGCCATCGTCTCTGGAGATCCACGTTATGAGTTAAGACCTGTGATGTTTAGCGGATGTCTGACATTCTTACAACATGACCAACCCGTTGCCATTTGAGTTTTCTAATGATATCTCCGACCCCTGTTTATTTTCTTATGTAATCAGCTGTTTTGTGACCTCCTCATGTTACGTTGAGCATGATTCTCTCTAGTGCACATTACAAGGTTTTCAGTTTGAAGGCCAATCTTTTGGCTGAGTTCCATGTTTCAGCTCCATAGGAAGTCGATAATACTCGTGACTAAAATCAAGAATGCTGAGGCGAAAGCTGGAGCATTGGGGACACTTGCTGTCATTGAATCTCCAACGATAGCCATCAGGTACAACTGATGTGAAATCTCAAAGAATCTCATCTTACGTGAAAAATAAAAGCTCGTAAAATCGAAAACGATCTTGATAAAGGTAGTTTATGGGTTATAAAACCTGTCGAGAACAGTGATAGAAAAAAAAAAGACGTTAGGGGACGGGGGCATATGAAGTGCTGAGTGAACAGTGCTTATTTCGTGACTGACTGTTGAATTAACCGAGACACGCGAATCAACAACAGATATCTGCGCCTTTGTATTTGGGACCGTTAACCAAAACTGCCATCAAAACTGTCATCATAGGTTCCCCTAAGTTTTCTAATTGGTCTGGCTGGCTATGTATAAATCATACGTATAGGCTGCACCAACGGAGTTTGAGGGCTGAAATTCTCCTTGTGTCAAGAAAAAAACCTTTTATTTTTGTATTTTTGAAAATTCCCTCCCGTAAAAAGGTTTTTAGTTGTGGGGGCCCTTTGCAATGTAAGTTTATGCCCATTTTGTCCCATAGATCTTTTTCTGAATTTTCAAAATTGATCACTGCACAACAAAAGGCGAGATAAGTGACTTATTCGTCGATCATCTCTTTTTCAATTCAAAAAAATATGATCACCTCGAACATGGCGTGCTACCAAAGAACATTGGTTGCTCGAAAGTTTCTACTGAGCAACTAACTAGACCCGTTTTATGGTTTTGCCCCAAACTGTTTGGAACTCAGAATTGATTTGAAAACCAAAGCATTTATTGTGCATCCAGCCATTCACAATCATGGAGGCGTATACAGGTTGGGACAAAATGAGTTGAGAAGAGCTAGACATGGTTAGTCTTTAAGTAGATATGATTTTTCACGTACGGTGTGGAAATATATCCTAAAAGCTGAGGAGATTCCTGATAGGAAATCTTGTAATACACAGAGAGAGAGAGAGAGAGAGAGAGAGAGAGAGAGAGAGAGAGAGAGAGAGAGAGAGAGAGAGAGAGGGGGGTTGGGGGGGGCATTGGTTGTTTATTAGGGACCATTAAATCTGAGATACCTTATTCCTTCATGCTTATAGAATCTAAACTAAACAATCGGACCGACCATAACTCACCACCGACAGAATCTCCACTAGCCTATATATAGAGTTACATTTTCACATTCCGAAATATCGTTGAGTTCTGAAGTGATCCAATCGGGTGAAAGGATACGACGACAACGAACGATGGCGACAGACACCCATAGCGAATGATAATACCCGGTGGCATTTTTCACCGGGGACAACATCTTAAACGCTTAATGCAATTTTTACTGCTTCTATTTACAGTTTGTATAACCCCTTCATTACATCTTGTTCTAAAGATACAGAGAATACAAAGTGTTCGGCTAATTTTGCACCAGCCTGTACACGTGTTCACGAATCAAATGCAGTGGTTACAATACTGATCGCATACGAATATAACTTAGAATTGGATCCTCTCCTGAGAGTAAATACCGTAGAACGATGGTCAGTCTTGCAACTTGTCCGATCATCATCGAGAGACACACGAATGTGTCATGGTGCTAGACTAAACAATTTTTGTAAATTTCTACTCGTGTGTTCATATCTACTCTCACCTACTGATAAATGCGTATATACAATTACGTACTTATAGCAAACCTTGTGCAGTAGTTGGTGTTCTAATCATTGAGAGTTCAATCATATATATATATATATATATATATATTGCATAATAGTGGATGACCGTGAGACTTGCACAGGTTTTCATAATGCCGTACGAGTGACTGGATCAGCCGATTTTTCTGTTTCAAATGCACGTTTTTTCAACCAAAAGACGTTCCAAATTCTTTCAGATATAATATATAGAAACACCAGGCGTGAACGAGGCAATTCATACTTTGTTTATGTATTTTTTCTTCTTTTAGAGGGACTCACCAGGTTATCGTGCTGGGTTCTTCACAGCATTTCTTGGGACAATGGGTACTTGGCTGTGTCAATCTCGTCTCTGTCCGACAGATTCCTCCACTAATTACATTTTGCTTATTAACGCCCGACAAATCCTTTTTTGTTATTACGCTGGGTCGTCCTTATTCCACTTTCCTTTTTTGTGCTTCGTTTTCCCTGATTTTTTTCCCTTTCCTCATCTAACAACATAGTTTTCTCCTTTTCTTCCTCCCACCTCTTCTTCTTCTTCTTCTTCTTCTTCTTCTTCTTCTTCTTCTTCTTCTTCTTCTTCTTCTTCATCTAGGTAACCCTCTTTCTCATTCTATTTTTCTCTTTTTTTTCTTCGCAATCACCCCATTCTTTTTTCTCTCATTCTTCTCTTCCTCCACTGCCCTTCTTTTTTCCTCATCTTCCTTCTCCTCATTTTCCTCTCCTCCCACTTTGTATAGTCTTCTTCCTTTACGTCTTACTCATTCAGTTCTCCCTTTGTCTTTCCTCTTCCCCACCACGCCTCTCCTCCATCTCTATCAGAACGCTCACTGCCAGAATCTTTCCGTAATTCTTCTTATTTTAATTCTCATTTCCATCTTTCCCCTTCTCGACTAAGATTATCCTCACAAACAAGCAAACACGGTCAGAGATACCAAAGAATCCATAAGAAAATTCAAATGGCAAGGGGCTGGTCTTATTGTAAGAATGTCAGACAACTGCTGGCCATCACGACTCATGATCTCTAGAAATGATATGGCCGGCAAGAAAATATGGCGTGGCTAACTATACAAATTCAGAAAGTATAGGCCCTGCGGTGCCCATGATAGACAGGCCTCGCCAATCTTGGGAAAGCTTTACATCCAACGACGGACTCTAAAAAGCTGTTATTGTTGCAGCTGCCGATGATAATATATTTTCTCATCTTTTCCCTCGTTCCAAAGTTCTCATTTTTTCGTATGATTTCTCAATATTTTCTTTCTAATTCTATTCTCACTCTTACACTCTTCTCATCTGTACGTCCGTTATCTTTCCCATTCCTTTCTTCCTAATTTCCTTATTTCTCTTCTTTCTTTGTTTACTTTACCCCCTTTCTCTTTCTTCCTATACGGCTTCCATCTGTTTATCTATGCAACCATTCTGCTTTGAGTAAAACCAGCAAACAAACCAAACATTATTCCAATTACTAGCGGCATTCTTCTACCTTTTTTCCCAAGTTACACTACTTTTCTCGCAACACACTTATATATATATATATATATATATATATATATATATATATATATATATATATATATATATATACATATACATGTATTCAATCTTTTTCCTCTCTACACATTGAAGCTAGGGGCTTTGTTTCCGATGAAGACAAACTG
>OY735215.1:20707767-20712767 GCA_963457665.1 Thysanoteuthis rhombus | reverse complement strand
ACTGTTACTGCACTACATTACAGTGATCAACTGGCTCGTTTAAATGACTCATTAGAAAAGCAGATCATTCTTCTAAGCAAGGAAGCTGACTATTGATTTTGTTGCAAATGCAACGCAGCATACGATCATATAGCTTTGTGGGGTGGTTCCTCTACATGTGGCATTTTCTACAAACTAGTTTCCTTCAAACAATCTCTCGTTTCATCTCATTTGCAGTGATATGGGATGTGTTAGGAACTAAGATATTTTTCAATGTCGCATCTTATTTTCAAATAACACTTAAAATAAATACGATGCAAACATGTGTGTGTATATATGTAATAATTGAATGATTGTGTCACAAACAGACAGCTGTTTTGTTGTATTACAACTGTTCAGTGTGGCTATAGACTATCCATTATACCATCCAGTACCACAAGATAGGACCGAAATCTTCGCTTCAGACCCAGAGGCTGGCATCTTACCTCGCAAAAGTGGACGGTCAGTAAGGTTGGATTTAAGGGATATATTTACTCATGCATAATTCCCCATCCACCGGAGTGCTCTATTCCTAAGTTAGAAGTGATACGTGTGTGTGTGTGTGTGTGTGTGTTCTTTTACAGCTGCCAAGGGATGCTGGAAATATTTTATGGGGATAAATAGATTATTTGCAGAAGTTGGCGCCCAACTTACAGGATATTCGAGACCAAGGCAAGATAAGGGTTGGCGATCTGGACCCCCTGCGGTCTCTTAGGTACAGCGGCCATTCAATAAAAAAGCCATTAAAGGGTTGAGGCGTTTGATAAGAAAGACATCGAAAGGAAACAGGAAAGAAAGAAGTGAAGAAAATCTTACGAAGGCAGGGAGGAACGGATTCGAGGTAGGGAGGACCGGAAGTGATGGGGACAAAAACGGATTGTCAACCACAGAAGGACAAGAAAGAAAGAAGCATAGAGAAAAAGAAAGGGCAAGAGAAATGAGAGAATTCTAACGAGGCGTAAGAAAGACAGACAAATGTTTCCGTGTGAGAAACAAACAAAGAAAAGCTGGAAAGGTATTAGAATGAGAAAGGGTAGTTAAGGATAAAGAGCAAACTTGACACGGGGTTAGCAGCGGGGTTGACAGACGGACACCAGGCAGCGAAGACAGCTTCGACTCCGTGTTCGCACCCGTACCAGGCGTTGGCACGCGTGTCCAAGACTTGGTAACTTGACATAGAATCAAACATCTTCTCTTCGCCTCTCTTTCTCATTCGAAAAACTACACTATGATGCTTTGATTATGATGGTTAGTCGATGTAGAGGCGATATGCTATGTTAATGTTATGACCCAATTTGCCATTTTTCGAAAGTATTAAAACCCAGAACACTTCAACTGAAGTAAAACGATTCCGCTTCGTTCTTCGAACAATGTAATCGAGCAGCACACGCTCACGCACAGTCCCACACATGCAACACTCGAATCATATCCAATTATAGAATTTGATATTTAGCTGAAATGTGATATAAGATCATAGAAAAGACTAGAGAAATGTTTTGATAACTGAATAAGGCTGCTATGAATTGCAACCTTAATAAAACCCTTTTCTCTAAAATCTGCTATATTTGATATAATCTAGATAGTCCAGATCATCACTAAGTTTTAATGATCCCACCTTTATTGAACCAAAGTTTTTAATGGTAAATACGACTATAACAAAGTCTGGTTGACTTGCAAACATATGGGAAATAAAATTTATTTTACTCTTATTCACGGAGACACTAAAACGAGAGACTACAACGTGTATGAATTTAAGGATATGTTAAATGCTCAAAATGTACGTTTATAACAAAAGAGAATATTTTATGTACATTGAGTTAAGTGGCGGGAGAGTGAAATAAACAACCATCTTTGAATGCAAAAGTTTAAATGGAAGCTACAAAAACAGTGGCTTCGAGTGGTGTGACCTTTTCCCCCAAATACAAAAATTATGTATTGATAAATGAAATAAAATAAGAAAAGCAAGTTCATACGTATTATCCTATCATAAGAAAAGAACGTCCCTACATTAGTAGGAATGCTATTGCGTTTGTGGTTATGCACGTAGAAGAGACAGGAAATGATGTTATCTTTGGTGATCTTGTTAATACACACGAGATCAGTAGTTACTTCGCTTAGGATCATTCATCTATCGCAAGGGAGCTGCAAGGTTATTCATGTATTTCTTACAACTCTGTCACAGTTTGAGAGTGGTTTCAGTAATAAACTGTGTGGGGTTGGGGTGAGAATCGTTGATGACACAAAGAATTCAGCAAAGAGAGGAGATAAAGAAGGGGTGAGCTAGAAGGAGTCTGATAGA
Source organism: Thysanoteuthis rhombus (assembly GCA_963457665.1). Lineage (NCBI taxonomy): Eukaryota > Metazoa > Mollusca > Cephalopoda > Oegopsida > Thysanoteuthidae > Thysanoteuthis > Thysanoteuthis major. The sequence goes on along the minus strand of OY735215.1, from coordinate 20,710,450 downwards.
AAATAACTAGAGGAAAATAAAGTGACATGATCCAGTGTAGAAGAGAAAACGACCAAATCAAATAACAGAAAGGAAGAAAGTAATGTATGGAAAAAAGAAAGAAAGAAAGAAAGAAAGAAAGAAAGAAAGAAAGAAAGAAAGAAAGAAAAAAGCACTGAAAGAAAGAAAGACAGAAAGAAAGAAAGAAAGAGAGAAAGAAAAAGAAAGCAGTGAAAGAAAGAAAGAAAGAAAGAAAGAAAGAAAGAAAGAGAGAAAGAAAGTACCGAAAGAAAGAAAGAAAGAAAGAAAGAAAGAAAGGAGAGAAGGAAAAAAGAAAGCAATGAGAGGGGATGAAATGAGAGGAGGAAATAAAAATAGAAAAATGAAAAAAAGGGAGAACAAAGAACAGAAGAGAAAGCGGGAGAAGAAGTGCAACAGAGAAAAGGTGAAGGAAACAAGCAGGAAGAAAAGGAAAGAATCTTGCAAGAATGGAAGTGAAATGTCAACATGAAAACATGAAAACATAATAAAAGAGAAAAAGAAGACATAAATGAAAGAGAGGAAGAAGAAGAAAGAAATAAAAAGAAAGAAAAAAAGAGCAAATAAATGAAAAAGAAACAGAAAAGCAAAAAGAAGATAAGATCAAGCAAGAGTAGAAGTGCAACACAAATAAAGAAGTAAACAGAATGAAAGAAAGGAAGAAAGAAAGAAAAACAAAATAAAAGATAAAAAAGGGAAAATAGAAAGGGATAAAGGCTTAAAAACAGAAGAGTGTGCAAGGGCTGAGAACAAGAAAAGCAAATATATTAAAAAAGAGACAAGAAGAGAGAAAGAACAAAAGAAAGGAAGGGAGGAAGGAAGGTCACCAGAGAGAGAGAGAGAGAGAGAGAGAGATAGAGAGAGAGAGAGAGATAGAGAGAGAGAGATAGAGAGAGAGAGAAAGAGAGATAGAGAGAGAGAGAGAGAGAGAGAGAGAGAGAGAGAGAGAGAGAGAGGGAGCAAAAAATAGAACTGGCTTACAGATTAAAAAGAAGAAAGAGACAAATACAAGGACAAGTAGAGAAAAATAAATCAAATGAAAGAGGAATATAATGAAGGAGAATAAAGGAAACAAAAATAAAGAAGAAAATTAGGGAAGAGGAAAAAAAGAAATACAGAGGAAAGAAAATGCATAATGCCTTAAAACAAGGAAAAAGGAAAGTGTAGCATCGAAAAAAAAAGAAACAATAAAAATAAACAAAGAGGGGGAATATATTAGAAAAGAAAGGAAAGGGAAGGAAAACAAGAACAAATAAATTTAAGAATGACAAAACGACTCGAAGAAAATCCACATAAAGGAAAAAAGCTTGAAAGGAAGGAAAGAGAATCGAAAACTAAGTGAAAGACAAAAGAAAAAATGAAAAGATAAAAAAAGATAAATAAGTATAACCAAATGAACTGAGTTTCAAACAAAGAAAAACAAGTGAAGGTTAAAGTAACTGGTGCACTTCAATACTGGAAAACGAAATAACAGAAAGAAAAAGAAAAAAATCCAAAGGAAACGATGAAAATAAAGGAGGTTGAATAATAGAAACCAAAGAATGAAAATACAAAGACAAAGAGAGAAAAAAAGAGAAACAAATTATAAAAAAGAGAAAGGAAAAAAAGAGGAGAGAGAGAGAGAGAGAGAAAGACGTAAGGAATAAAGACAAAGCGAAAGAAAAAAAAGAGAAAGATAAAAGAGAACAAAAAGTAAATAGAAGAAACCAAAGATAAAGAGAAAGAGAAATATATGAAAAGAACGTGAACCAAAGAAAGGCAAGTGAAAATGAAAGTGAAAGTGAAAGTACCTCATGCATTTCAACCCCACAGAGAGAGAGAGAGAGAGAGAGAGAGAGAGAGAGAGAGAGAGAGAGAGAGAGAGAGAGAGAGAGAGAGAGAGAGAGAGAGAGAGAGAGAGAGAGAGAGTTTTTCGGAAACGGAAGTGAGTGTTACTCGCTCTGAGGAATAATCTCATGCGCCCAGATCGTCATTTCCGGTAAGTATGCACATGTTCCATTACGAACAGTTGGAGACTGATCCACTATCGATTCTTTTTCTAGCAACGCATTTGCTGTTCAAATAAATCTTCCATTTAACCCTTTCTCACCACGAAATTTGTCGTCATTTCGCACTTTCGTCCTTTCCTACGTGCGATTGCCAATCACACAGTCTCCTGCTAAAGTTCGTCCGTTTTATGTCTCTTGAAGCAGAGCTTGAACGTCGCCGGTTTTACAACAAGCAGATTTCCAAGAAATACCGAGAGCTTAAAAACACTCACAAAAAATTAATGACTGATCGCATTAGAGTGTTAAAACAGTTTCATGTATGTTTTAACAAAATTTTATTGACAGCATTTTCGTTCATATTAATTTAGAGAATCTTTTATCCAAGTCAAATTCGAAGTCTTGAGTCACATCTTACTACTGTAATAAGAACAACATGAGCAACAAAAAAGAATTCAAAAAAATAAGGGGTGCAAAGCTATATCTAGAATCCATCCAAGATTTTAACTTACGTCCAGCAGATTGCTTGGAGGCTGCCTCATTGGCTGAGCTTGATCGACAAGTATTTGATATTAACAAAAATTTATCATACTGATACGTGAGGGCTCATTTTATTCGAATAAATAAATACATTATACAAGAAAAAATGATTTTTAATTTGTTATATATACAAGAGTTGC
>OY735215.1:20665267-20697767 GCA_963457665.1 Thysanoteuthis rhombus | reverse complement strand
GACCTTCCCCAGGATCCGCCACATATCTCTATCATGGGCGTCACTGAGCCAGTATTTTCTAAATTTGTCCAGTTCATCTCTCCATCTTGTATTCTGTCGGCCTCGGTTTTTTATGTGATCTCTGGGGATCCATGTTGTGAGTCGTGATGTCCATCAGTTGTCTGTTATTCTTACAAGATGACCAGTCAGTTGCCATATGAGTTTTTAATAAACCCTATGATTGTTTTCTTCCTGATATACTGTGTCGTCTTGCGATTTCTCCATGTGAGGTTGAGCATGATTCTCTCATATGTGCATTGCCTCGTTCTCGGTTTATGGGTCTGTCTCTTGGTTAGATTCCATGTTTCAGCTCCATAAGTGACTATCGAGAGAATGCATTGGTTGTATACTCTTCTTTTTAGGAATATTGAGATCATCTTATTTTTACCGACTAAATATCAAAGCCAAGAAGAAAAGCTCTTATAGGGAGGGGAAATGTGTTGATGTACTTTTCCCTCCCCTATTTAGAGAACGCCTTGTCCGTTTTCATATAAGTAGGTATGATAGAAAATCTAAGAGCAATTCATAGGTGATGATCTTTCTGTATCTTTCAATTTCACAAAGAAACTTCTGAATCAAACAAAAAAAAAAGATATCGAAAGATATAGCTTCTAAAATAAGGTTGAGATCTGAATTGATATATTAGATGACAAGATTACCTCAGTGGTATGAATATATATTAGATATAATTGACACAGCATTGTATAAACCACCAATCGAAAAGGAGAAAAGTATATTCCGTAATGCTTGCGTCGTTTTTTTTTATGGAAATAAAGGACAACGATACGAATTTACCTAAAATTTTTGATCAAAAGGGAATTTTACAGACTGTGCCAAGTGAATTCAGAAAAGAAGAAAATAAACAATTCGTAACATATAGATCAGGAACAAAAATACGAAGTAAAAAAAAATAGATAAAGAGTCGTCCTACACATGAACTTCAGCAAGACGAAGATCATGTGCAACAATCACATCAAGAATAAGGACATAAACGTCAAGATCGAAGATACAAGCTGGAGAAAGTGGATCATTACATCTACTTGGGATAACAAATCTCTATGAAATCTACAAGAGAAGAAAACAAGCGGAGAATCATTCTAGGATGGTATGCTTTTGGCAAAGCAGCGTGTGCATTAGAGAATCATGCTAAACCCCGCATGGAGAGATCACAAGACAACACAATATATCAGAAAGAAAACGGGGGTCAGAGACATGATAGAATCCATTGTAAAACTCAAATGGCAATGGGCTTGTCATATTGCGAGGATAAAAGAAAACTGATGGACATCACGACTCACAAACTGGATCCCCAGAGACAACATGCAAAACCGAGGCTGACAAAATACAAAATGGAGAGATAAACTAGACAAATTCAGAAAATACTCGCTCTGCAACACCCATGATAGAGAAATGTGGCGGATCCTGGGAAAGGTCTATGTCCAACGACGGACGTTAAAAGAATGATGATGATGATGATGATGATGATGATGATGATGATGATGATGATGATGATGATGATGATGTCTCACTTCAGATAAAGATGGCAAAATTAAAGTTCCAAAACATGAGTGCCAGGCGTCTCAGGCATGTGATTGAAACTTTCGTCACGTATTGACTGGTGAAATAGGGATTGTGAAAATAGAAAGTATGTTAAGAAAACTCTTCACAAAAGGTCCAAATGGTAGAAAACCAAAGTGTTCGAATAATAGCAAGTATTGAAATGAGATGCAAAAAATTATTAGATCATTGTACTTCACCAATGTCAAATGAGTATCAAATGATAGAATCAGTGGACGACAGATGGAAAAAAGTACTTGGATTTGCAAATAAAAAAGTAACCAATGGGTGAAATGCTTTAAACACCCTCGAAAGACAAATCTGGTGCTAAGTCTGTCATTAGCAGATCTTATGGAAAATGAATTAGTTTCAGTCCTGATTGATCAAGTAGCAAATAATATAGCATTTATATGTAAAGCATACTATGTTCAAAGGATACTGTCTATTCAATAGAAACTCTAGATAGATTCAATAGGAATTCTAACATCCACGAATAAATTATCTACTTATGAACCAGATGATATTATATCTAATAAGATCGTATTATGTGAAAAGTTAGAACTTGAGATAAATGAAAAATACCGAAGTTACCAATTATGTATACTGAAATGCATAGTTTGAAGTACTAAACCTCTTAGGAAAGCTATTTTCAAAGGTCTCAATTTGTTACATAATCAAATACAGAAATTCCTTTATAAAATAAAAATTCTATTTCAATTCAAATTTCTTTTGGATAGAAAATAATTCTATGCCCGTTAAAAAAAAAAAATTATATTATAAATACCCGTAAAAGGGTTAAATCTATCTCAACCTATAAGTTTAGTACTCTCTACACAATATTCCTTACAAAGATCTTGGCAAATAGGAAATAGAAGATATACTGGGTTTACAAACATTAAAGCTTTCTGGTGTAAAACAACAACAACAACAACAACAACAACAACAAGGCAAGACTTCATGTGCTCTTCTCTTTAATCGATTGTAAGCCATCTTATTGGAGAACGTTACTTTCAAATGGGTAATAGAATATTTCATCAGATCATAGGTGTTCCTATGGGAATTGATCCTGCGACCTACTGGGCAAATTTGCATTCACATAAACATGAATATATATTCATGTCATCTTTAATTAGAACTGCAATAAAGCGAGTCCGTTCATTTTAGGTTGAACCCGTTTTATTGACGACTTATGTTCTCTTAATGAAGGAGGAGAATTCGGAAAATCGAGTAGAAACATATACCCCAAGGATCTTGAATTGAAGTGTGAACATAACGGAATGCTAGCAACGTTCCAAGATTTGGATAATAAAATTGAAGACGGAACGATGGTCTATAAATTGTTTGATAAACAAGACTCATTCCCGTTCCATATAGTACGTATACCATTTAGAACTAGTAGTATTTCATTATGTATCTTACGGAACAATATTATCATAGCCGGAGCTACTCTTAGATTTATTTATTCTCTTCCAGGAATTGTTTCATCTATTATAAGAATGGACAACTGAAGCGGCTAAATTAGTAAGATTTATACTACAAAAAGCCATGGTTGCACATCCTGATCCCTTTAAAACTTATCAGCTTGACCATTATGAAAAAATAATGAACTAATATTTCAACGAGAATATGAAATAGAATAAGTGATGTATATTAAAATAAATAGATGTGAATAATGTTAGGGGAATTAGGTTACCAAAAGATATGGATCCAGTCTTTGTCAGCGTGACAGATCATTGAATTGTCTAGAACTATGGAAAGGAAGAAAACATTTGTCTTTGGCCTGTTTGTCCGATTGGTAGATAGTTGAGCGGGATGGGAGATCGAACATGGAATGCCAAGAAACAAATTGTCTAGCTATCTAATGGAATAACCCATTGAGGTGTTCCTACCAGCTAGAAAGTGGTTTCGTTTCGTTTAAATCATGTATATAAGGATTATTTATTTGGTAATTTTAAGGAAAGAAATGATGAAAACGTGATATTATACGACAAGGAAAAAACCCTCCAACGTCTGTGGAAAAGAATCGTCAATTCTTTGGTTGAAGACGTTCGATCAAAACTGCTGGGTGCCATTTTAATATAACTGTTTTGTTTAAAAAAAACACACAAAACAGTTATATGGTAAGTAACCGATGATCCCAATAAGAAACACTTTACCATAATAACAAATACGTCGAAGAAAAACACATTAACAAATATTGAGAAATGAGTGACTGGAGTGGTACGAAAAATTTTGAAAAAAAGCTTTTTAACATTTAATGTTCTAAGTTGTAAAGCATGCTAGACTCTCTCTCTCTGTGTCTCTGTGTCTCTGTCTCTGTCTGTCTGTCAGTCTGTCTCTCTCTCTCTATATATAAATATTCTACAAAGCTTACACATACCACACACACACACACACACACACACACACATATATATATATATATATATATATATATATATATATATATATATATACAAATATATATATATATATATACAAATATATATATATATATATACAAATATATATATATATATATACAAATATATATATATATATATACAAATATATATATATATATATACAAATATATATATATATATATACAAATATATATATATATATACAAATATATATATATATACAAATATATATATATATATATACAAATATATATATATATATATATATACAAATATATATATATATATATATATACAAATATATATATATATATATATATACAAATATATATATATATATATACAAATATATATATATACATATACAAATATATATATACATATATATATACATATACAAATATATACATATACAAATATATACATATACAAATATATATATATATATACATATATATATATATATATATATATATATATATACATATGTGTGTGTGTGTGTGTGTGAAAAAGGAGATTTAGCTATTTTATTGGGTAATCGAATTGATTTTATTGATAATTCAAGTATCCAATTTTTCTCAACTTGGTAATCATTTTAATGTGCGATCAGATATAAAGTCTTTAGAGTTTCTATGATGTAATATCTATGTCATAATAGACAAAGAAAGAAACTTGCATACATGCTCATTATATACACACACACACACACACATATATATATATATATATATATATATATATATATATATATATATATATATGTATGTATAATCATATTTTGAGGGTTGAATTATCTATGAATGAAGAGCGCTCAATGTCGGGGATTAAGCATATGTAAATAGGTGTGCCGAAGAGCTGAATTTTCTGAGTACACCTACACACACATACACACATACACACACACACACATATATATATATGTATATATATAGAGAGAGAGAGCTCGATCCAAAATTAAATCATATCGATCATAGAAAACAGAAACATTATAATTAACTTAAATTTTTTGAAGCAATCACGCAGTGGTCGTAAATATAGCACTACTGCCTAATAGTATTATCTGTTCTTCAGACCAGAATCTTTCCTAATTGATAAAATACATGGCTTGTGGAGAAAAAAAAGGGGTTTAGTAGCATGTATTTCACCGATTTCAATTATGGACTGTCTAAAAGATATATTTTCGAAGTATCCGATTTATTTCTTGATTAAAGGACAATTTTTTTGTCCCGAGCAATTTTGGGCAAGACTGAAACCTGCTAAATATTTACAAACAAGACTGAGACACCTCTTTGTCAATTTTAGAACGGAAGATGAATATACAATGCGACTATTAGACGAAGATCGGTAGGAATTGGACTGGTAAGTTTTCGTATGAGTGGGAATCCCTCCCCCTTACTAAAAAAAGCATATAAAGGCCAGATAAGACTCTTGTAAGAAATACAAGTTGTGTACTGTAAAGGTTTTGGGAAAAGTAATTTTCAGCAATGAATGCAAGATCTAATATGCTCTCAGTGGTGGAAACCATAATATTTGGTGGAAAAAATCTGTTACATACGCAAACTTTGTATTCAAACACACTGTAAAGTTTCCTTTGTCAGCCATGGTATGCGTTGCATATCACCAGAAAGCAAGAGTGACGTAGACATCATTGAAGGTCAGATGAATTCATTGACTTACTTGAAGGTTTACAGAGAGCTAACTAATGCCTTTCAAACACTCGCTACCGAACTCAAGAAATCGGATTTATCAGCCAGGTAATGTTTTACATTTCATTTCCGATTAGTTTTCCAGCAGGCGAATACACATTCTGAATTAGCCAGCCAACTCTCCCGACTTGAATATAGAGGAAAACGTTTGGAGGAGACTCAAGAATGCTCTAGGTGGAGAATTGAAAAAAAATGTCTCTGGACATTTTTTATAGAAGCAATTCAGTCTACCTGAATACATACATTCCTTGAATAAATCAATGCCTAAAATTATTTAAGCATCATTACTCTCAAAAGTAAGGAGCACAAAATACTTCATATCTCAATCTTTATTTTCAAAATTAGGGACATTTGCACTACTTATGTAGTTTTTACTAAAATATCATGTGTTTTCGGAAAAGTCCATAATTAGGGTCAGTGAAATACATATTCCTAAAAGATTTTTCCTCACTAACCATCTAGTCTGACAACCAGATCATGTGCCAAGGTAGTAGGACTGAATTTACGACCTCAACTTGATAAATCTAAAACGAAGATTAATGTTAATCATAATGAAGCCGTCTGCTATGATGGATATGATATAATATTGAATCAAGCAGTAAATATTATTATTATTATTATCATCATTATTATTATTATTATAACAACAACAACAACAATAATAATAATAATAATAATAATAATAATGAGGAGGAGGAGGAGGAGACTCGTTGTCCCCACTATTATTTGTTCTAACATTGATACCGCTCAACAGAAGCCTGAAAAATAGCAAAGGATACCATTTCTCTAAAACAAGAGGAAAGGCCATCACCTAATGTACATGGATGATATAAAATTGTTCGCAAAAAAAACAGGGGAGAGCTTGAGACTCTGTTCAACGGAGTAAAAGAATACAGTGAGGACATCGGAATGGAATTTGGAATAGAAAAATGCGCAATCATGGTAATGCACAAAGGAAGGCTTACAATGACTGAAGGATTCGAACTCCCAGACAACAGCAAGATTAGAGCAGTGACCGCACAAGACCGATACAAATACCTAGGCGTCCTTGAATATGACACGATAGAACGGGAAGAGATGAAGGAGAAAATAAAGAGAGAATACCTTAGAAGGATAAGGAAAATATTAGAGACCAAATTAAACAGCAGAAATCTAATAAAAAGAATGAACACCTGGGCTGTGTCAGTAGTTAGATATACAGGACCATTCCTAGGATGGACAAAGGAAGAACTCCAATCAATGGATAGGCGAACAAGGAAACTTATGACAATGCATAAAGCATTACACCATAGAGATGACACAGATAGACTATATGTTAAGAGAAAAGAAGGTGGCAGGGGGCTCATCAGCATAGAAGATTATGTCCAGAGAGCTTAAGTAGTCCTAGAAAGGTATGTGCAAACGAATAGTGAAGAAATCATAAAGAGTGCGAGAGATAGTACAACAAACAATAAAGTAGAAAACAATTGAACAGCACAGCAAACAAGAAAAGAAAAATGGGAAGAGAAAAAATTGTATGGCGAGTTTAAAAGGCAGATACAAGATGTAGCAGACGAGAAATCATGGATGTGGTTACGAAAAGGAAACCTGAAGAGAGAAACGGAATTGTTCATTATGGCAGCTCAAAACAAAAGCATCAGGACAAGCTACATAAAAACAAAAATCGACAGAACACAGACAAACAGCAAATGCCACCTGTGCGGTGAAAGAGATTAGACAGTAAACAACATAACTTGTGAATGTAGTCAACACGCCCAGAAGGAGTATAAGCATAGACACGATAGAGTAGCAACTATGATACACTGGGAACTAAGCAAACAAATGGGATTCAACCACGTGGAAAAGTGGTATCAGCACAAACCAGAGGCAGTCTTGGAGAATGACAACCACAAACTACTCTGGGACTTTGACATCCAAACTGACCCCCTCATCCAGGTAAGGAGACCGGACTTGGTAATTGTAGACAAGAAATGGACGACCTGTCAAATAGTAGACGTGGCTGTACCTGCACACCGTAGAGTAAAGAGGAAGGAGAGTGAAAAACGGGAAAAATACCAGGACCTAGCAAGAGAATTGAGGAAGATGTGGAACATGAAAGCCGGGGTAGTACCAGTCATAGTGGGCGCACTAGGAACTGTCCCCAAAACGCTGAGGGTGAGACTGGAGGAGATCGGGATTAGGGGAAGGATTGAGACTGTACAGACTACAGCACTACTGGGAACTGCACGGATACTGAGGAAAGTGCTTGAAAGATAAGGACTGCAACGTTGTCAATAGTGACCCTAGAGAGGAAGGGAAATGGAAGCGGAAACTCAAATTGTAGCACTGACATGATAGTTGAAAGAGAGATGAAACGTTAGCTGAAGACCTGAGGAAAATTATTGTCACTCAGCCTTCAGCGATGACCGCTGGGCAACTGGTGTGAAACTGTAAACCGCAGTATTACTGCGACCTATAAGTTCTAGGAGAGGAGGGCTGGAGACTTGAGGAGACTTGCTGTCACTCAAACTCCAGCGGTAACCACTAGGCAACTGGTATGAGATTGCAAATAATAATAATAATAATAATAATAATAATAATAATAATAATAATAATAATAATAGCAGCAGCAGCAGCAGCAGCAGCAAGTGCGTGTATATCTATTTAGTAGATTATTATTTTAAAAAAATGTTTGCCACCACCGGTAGAGCAGTTATAAAATGAATAAAGATTTTTCAATGTTTCATTACAGATTGTACATTCTGTTTCACTTTGTAATGAACTGTTGAAAACATCTTTATCCACATACACACACGCACGCACACACACACGCACACACACACACACACATACGCACACACACACACACACACACACACACACATATATATATATATATATATATATATATATATATATATATATATATATATAGGGCCTCGTACTAACGGTTTATTAACAACATCTAGATTCTCCAGTACGTCAGTATTTCTATTTGTTTTGTTTTTTTACTTTATTTTAGATGTTTTTCAGTGGAAATACGCCAGAGGTGTCAGGAAGTGAATTCATTCTGACCATATCTATTCTTGTTGTTTTTTTTTTACATGACTCAAAATTTTGACGCTACGGTTGACTGTGATGGCGAGAATCTTATTTATTCATTCTTCTTCAAAGTTGTATTTTTTTAACATTGAGCACTGTTTTTTAAAGAAAAGAGCAAACTTACTCATATATATATATATATATATATATATATATATATATATATATATATATATATATAGATAGATAGATAGATAGATAGATAGATACACACACATATATATATATATATACATATATATATATATATATGTAGTATATGTGGTACAAATCAGGCTAGCAGTATAACATAATAGAATTATATATCAATAATATAAAGCCACTTCTGAAATATATTGAAATATGAGCTAGTTTGTATAACGAATCCAACACCTACTATCTATCTATCTATCTATCTATCTATCTATCTATCTATACATATATATATATGTATATATATATATATATATATATATATATATATATATATATATATATATATATAGAGCGAGAGAGAGAGAGAGATAGATATATAGATAGATAGATAAATAGATAGATATATAGATATATAGATATAAACGAATATAAATATATGTGTGTGTGTTAACGCATCGGAAGAATATCTTGCAAGTTATACACAGATAAAGAAAAAATCAGGTCGTAGCTATCTCATTGTTGAAGAACATTTAGTTAGCTATTTTCACAGACAATAAGTACTTTACCGAGTCCTATCGTCACTGGGTGACATAGGTTTGTGTCCATAATAAGCTTACTATATATGATATACATAGAGACAGGTACTAGTATTCCACATGAGAGGTCCAATAAACGTAAGACGTGAGCAAGAAATAGAGAAATGCCGCGGTATTTGGAGATTATTTTATATATAATTACTTGGATAATTTTTAAAAAGTTTTTATGTTCGAAGAAAAGGTTTTTCTTGACTGGTTTCAAGGGGATTTTCGATATATATATGTATATATATATATATATATATATATATATATATATATATATATATATATATATATATATATATATATATATATCCTTTCGGTCCCTTGAAGAAGGAAGATATCTCTTGTTCACCTTATTAGGTTGCTAAAAATCCCCTTTCACGTTTTTTCACTTCATCGGGAAAAGTCAGTAGTCACTTTTGACCCTTTACACGGTGGAAAAGTTTCAGCCCAATCTGATACTTCAAAGGATAGGAAAAGTTTCCTTCAACTTTTGATCGCTTAAAAGGAGGAGTCTCCCTCCCGTAGTTGACTCCTTAAGATGGGGAAAAGTGTCCTTTCAATTTTGACACCTCAAAGGAGGTAAAGGTCTCCCATCCCTTTCGGCCCTTTACAGAGGAGAGAAAGTCTTTTGTTCACTTTCGATCCCTTAAAGGCTGGGTTTCTTTTCACTTTACACACCTTAAAGAATTATGTATGAACTCATAAAATGAAAATATTTTTCCAAAAATAAGTTCCACTTTTGTATTATGATCACATTGTAAATAATACATCCTTTAAGAAAATGATTTTCCTCCAAATGCTTTGTTTTTTTGTTTCCCTACTTGACCCATTGAGGAGTCATGCTAAATTTGGTTGGGTTCCTCTCATGTTTTCTACAGTGATAGGCCAATACACAAGCATCGACTTACTACAGTCTTTATTATCTGTGAGAATATCTAATTATTGTCCACAGCAAGATACCCAATGTCTACTTTTTTCTTTTTATTTGTGTGTATATATATATATATATATATATATATATATATATATATATATATATATATATATATATATATCTGAGTGTGTGTGTGTAATAGTGAAACTGGCCGACATAGAAAATGTGCATGTGCAAGGGCATGTGTCGGTGAGTGTGTGCAATGTGCATAAACGTATAGATATAAAACAAAGACATATCAATCTTGTAATCGAATGTTGAATATTTACACCTTTCTGAATTCTTCGTCTTTTTTGCACACGTTCACACACATACATATATATATATAATTATGTTCGTGCATATATACATATATATGTATATACACATATACATATGCACATATGTACACATATGCATGCATATATACATGTATGCTCACATTAAAGTTATCATAAACGCTTGAGTGTATGTGTTTGTACCTAAGCGCAACATCTGATAGAGTTTATGGTCTGTAAAGTGCAGATAAACGATGTATAAATATCTCGTACAGGGAGACACAAAATCAATAGAGAAGGATAGCAAGAACAATTGCAACAACAATAAATAATTCATACAAAGTTTCGACATGAAGGAGATCGAAAAATGGAACATTATCAATACTCGCCAAAGAGCTGTAAATCCGGAAGCGTAAGAGTGATTGACATCTGTGTTGTTATTGGGTCATTGGGTACAAGCCGAAAGACGCTGGAAGAAAAGACAGTCAAATATTGGATTTCCAAAGAAACGCTGCAATACTTGTATTGTTAAGTAGAGCAAGAATACATTTCAAAAAGGAAAAAAAAAAGACATCTTCGAAAATATGATAATCAATATCTTGGAAAAGGAATGTGGCATTGATTTTGCTAACATTTCGATGTTTACTTAATTTATCATCCCCGAAACATTACTTGATTTTAATAAACATCTAAATTCTAACAGAATCAACAAGTTTTTGTTAAACTTGATTCGATGCAAATACGTTTGAAGAATTTATTAAAGGAGATAAGAATTACAATACTTCATATCATAAATTCCGATATTAAGTCATGATTCCACGAAATATTTAGATTACTATCCTCATTTATTTGGTTCAGATCTCTACGTTTCATCATATGTGCAATAATGTCTTCATTGTGTAAATATTGCAGGTAATAATATGTAAACAAAATCTTAATAGAATCCCTTACCATGTTCAAAACTCCATTTTCCTGTTATTGTCACTTTCGTCAGAAATCCAAAAAAGAAAATTCATGATTATACAGAGTCTCTCCAGGAAGTATATATTCATTTCAATTATCTCGAAAACTCGTTGTGCAAACTGGATGTAACCCAGATGGCTTATAGACCGGTCAGAAAGCCAAACCATCTAAGCAACTGCCTAACTCAAGTTTTTAAAGCTGAAAACACGAGGATCACTAAAAGACTGGATGAAATTTCAAAGAAAAATACCAGAAATCACGACCGATGTCATCAAAAGAAATTTTCTTTAAATGTTGATATCCTCGGACTTATAGGTCGAAATTAGATGCAATTTACGTATATAGATAGATCAAAACAAGACCTATCAACACAATGAATAATATATAACTGGATGTCGTTCAATTGATGATGTCATCAAAGGGCCTGGATTATCTTGTAAATATCTTCAGACATTTGAGACACAATAAGATACAAATCTCGCATCTAAATAGAGCGAGATAAGATTCATCAAATGGTGTATAGTTTGACAAAATAAGACGAAATTTCGAATCTTAGATTCTCACATAATCATTCAATGTTTTTCATCAGTCCTGCTACATAAAGTTCACTCAAGAGAAAGAGCAAGTTACTGACACCAATCTCGATGCTGGAAGACATTTTTCAAGCGTTTTTCTACGAAATAAGAATCCAGATTATCCATGATGTCTGCTTCTTTTTCTAATGAGTTATCAGAATGTATAAACAACATAGGCAGCTAACTAGAGTTCTTTATTCCTTTCATTGAACATCTACGTTAAGGAAGAAACTAGTTTATTTCTCGACAGGGAAACATCTATCAGTACCTACAGTCAATGCAAAACGTTGCAAATAAGCAATTACAGCTCTAAATCAATTAAGGGACAATGTTTGAACTCGACGGCAATTGCAGAGTTCAGATGAATGAAAGAAACAATGACCTTTAACACCAGAATAACTGATACAAATGATGAACTATGGGCCACTGAAGAGTCTCTATAATGCCATGTGTGATTTTGACTAGAATAAATGAGGTTATGCTACAACATATTTCCTCATTAAAGCCATAAACATTTGAACTCCATCATGTGATTGCGAGAACCTTTTCACTGGAGAAACTTTTTCAAAGTAAGCACTTATGGTGCTTGAATTTCGTAGAATGACCAGCGGCAAAGAAGTTACACATATACATCACGAATGAAGTCACGGCATATTTCATCAAGGTACAAGAACACAAAACCTGGAACGGTCAAGGATGCTCTCTTCAAGGCAACTGTTTTAGTTAAATATGAAGAAGAGAATGAAGCTGGACAGTGGCGCCAAAGAGAAAAGGAAAAAGAGGACAAACATTATTTTCTTCAATACGAGAAGACTGTCAAGAATCTGATTGAACCATTGCAAAATCTGTGCCTTTAACCTTAGACATAAACAATGCATCTGTCAGCTTGGAACAGGCAATACCCGACAACTACAGTGCCGTTACCTTTAGCCACAACCAATGCATCCCTCAGACAGTCAATTGAGGCATTACTGAGAAATTATCAGATCACAGTAACTGGTTCGATTTATGATGAGACATCAAAACCTGCTCGGGGTTTACCTATGATCTGGCTGCAGTTCTTTCCAGGTGACCAAAGAGAACCTCCCAGTAATGGCTGAAAAGTTGGTACAGTTCGTTACCCCACCGAAAGAGTCAGAGGTAATCCACACGAGGCTCACCAGTGACTCATATAAAATGACAGTATAGAGGCGGGCATGAGAAAAGGAAGTTATGAGCCAGGAGAAATTGTCAGGATAGACTGATTCGACTAGCATATGTTATAAGGTGGCAAATGGCAAAATATTTTCTGAATTGCAAAAGCAAGGAAAAGTTCATACTACTCATCGCCAAATGTCACGGAACATCTTAAGATATAAGCTTATAGCACCATCGATACGTAGTTACGCCTGGGTATATAGCATATTCAGGAACAAAGAGGGCTTCATAAGTGCAACCACGAAGTAGCTAACATCGTTCACTATGCCTTGTTGGCAGACAATGATGACCAAAAGATTCAAATATTTTCTTTCTATTGATATGGCCATTTGTATATTTCTAAGTACAGCAAAGATGGTTATTGAAATACAATCATGATAAATATGTTAGAACAATCTTTATGTAGCAACACTGAAAAATGACTGCGTCATAAAGCTAGAAATAGAAGTTCTGCCGAACTTTGTCTAACTGTAATTCATTTGATATCTTACTTCACTCTTTTTAAATATGTCCGAAATGTTGACATTTTTAAGGAAACCTAGTCCTCTTTGATCAAGTAGTCTTATGCGACATCCGGTTATTTTTTTAAAAATGTTGTCAATTGATAGGTGTTGCTCAGCCCAATTCAGATACGCAATTAGTATCCAATTAAGACGTACATGTTCGAAATACATTTAACATAAATATACATGAACATTCAAAAGAAGACTTACGCTCTTTTGATGACATGATTGATCTTGTGATTTCCAGTAATTTCCCAAAATGTAGTTGTTCGAAACGTATCACTTCGTTCTATCTATGTCTGCAATTCATGTCTAATCATGACCTATACAAACGGAGATATCAAAATTTAATATGAAAGATCTAGGCCTTCTTTGAAGATGTCTATATTCCTAGTGACTCCCTGTAGTTAATCGAAATGTTGCTTAGAATCTAATTGATCCTTATGGCCTTAAGTACCAATTTCGGCTTTGAAAAAGTTAAGTTAAGCAGTTGATTAGATGGTTGGGATTTTTACTCTATCTATTACTATGCATGCCCGGACAGAAATCCTCTCTTGGGCTTTTTCAGTCAGCTGTAAGACGCCATTGAGTGAACTCGTATACTGTATGGCCGTCGCATTCATTATGGCTGCAACGTCTGGCTTAAACCAAATAGATTTAAGACCATGGACGAGATGAAGGAGAATGTGACGTGGCAGCAGAATGTGAACCCGAAAGAAGACTTTGCCAAGTGTTTTTAACAGTTGAATGAAAGCCATGATAAATGTGTCAGGTTTCAAGGGGACTAAAGCGTCATTATCTTAGGCAAACCACCTTTTTTTTTATTATATTGAATGGCTCTGTACTTCCAATACAGACATAGCGCGTACACACCGATACACACATAGTTATTATGCTCAACACACATCTTTTTTTTATTTGTTTATCGCATACAAAATGAGTATAGTCACCGTACACGCATACATACACACGCAGGCATCGAGTCGGATGTAACCTTTATTCACCCACCTGTCTATCTGATGTAGACGTCAACCCGGCAAAATCAATAGATTCCCAACACTGATAGGACAAGAGAGAGAGAGACAGATAGATAGATAGATAGATAGAGAGAGAGAGAGAGAGAGAGAGAGAGAGAGGAGAAAGAGAGTATACTAAATTACTAAGAACAAAAACAACGCAAATGACATTCGGACACGCCAAACACCCTCGTAAATAACTATCCTTCCTTATTCAAATACCAAAAAAAAAAAACTTAGATCAAGTATATACTAAAGGCAGAGTTTACAACGTCAAAACCAATACGCTTGCACTGATGAGTTTTAAAGAAGCAGAATCTCTCTGTACACAGCCCTATCCAGTGTGAATAAATGATAAAGTAAATTATGAATTAACCAATTTAAAGTGCTCGCTAACGCTGCCCCAAGTACCATGCACGCCAAATAAATCTTAATGGATTCTCAGTCCTTAATCATCTTTGCAGTTTTTCCAAGAATTTAGAATTGTTGAAAGTCTTGAGACCTCACGATGCATTCCACAGGCTCTTGTATCCACGAATATCAACAAAACTACAAACCCACTTCAGTTTGTATATCAAAGAGACCTTCATTTTTATAATTGATTTTTTTTTGCTAGAAGTACTTTATGGTTCATGCGAACAGTTTTAAGTACAAAATACTTGTAAAATGATCGTTCTGTGATGTTTCGATAATAATATTTTTGTGATAAAAAAAATCAAATTCGGTACAAACGTTTAAAGGTGTAATGTGAGTAGAGGAGCCCGACGCCGGAAAATATGCTGTGGAATTAATTGATAACATCTTGGGGAAAGTTTTTTTCCCAAGCAAATAGACGAAAAAGCACATTGATAGGAGAGAGAGAGAGAGAGAGAGAGAGAGAGAGAGAGAGAGAGAGAGAGAGAGAGAGAGAGAGAGAGAGAGAGAGAGAGAAGCGGAAGACATCAAAACTTCACAAAATTTACCATTTAAAATTAAAATTATCATTTACGAATTGATATTAGAAGGTATATGTTGATATATACTCTCCAGACCACTTGTTTACTAAGGCGACTGCTATTGTGTCACACACACACACACACACACACACACACACACATATATATATATATATATATATATATATATATATATATATATATATATATGGATAATTCAGTGTAAGATTAATGATCTCGAAGTATTTTGTCAATTTATTTACTTGAATGTACTTGTACCAAATTGACGCAAGGATTTTTTTCTGATTGATTAACATTCCTATGATGATATCATAAGTTGATTTGCATGCATAAAATAAAAATTACTATGAGTTTAATGTCCCATTACAGCGCAAGTTCGATCTGTTTTACTCCGTATCCTCTCAAATAGGTACTTAATTGACCATTGCTTTTCTTTGGAATAGAACAGGAAACTAAACTGAAAAAAAAAAAAAAATAAAAGGAACAATGGAAGATCAGACGGTAATTCTAAAATTACCTTTAGATCCGACTAAATAATAAACCAGTTTAATTTGAAAGCAAACCAAGATATCAAAACCGGAGACAGGTTATTGAAATGTGAGCTAGGCCATCAAACCACTGCAGCAACAAGAAATAGGCCAAAATAAAACCAACGCCCCCTTAAATACTTCTGTCCATTAGTGCATGCAAGAAAGATAACTCTTTTGTCCTAAATTTTCTAACTGAATAAAAAAAAACCGTCACTCATTTGAATTCAGAGAAAACGCAACCACTTTATCATTGCTATAAAAGGAAAAGATCAACCGAGTGAAACAGATCAGGTTCGCAGGAATATGGGGCATTAAACTCATTGCAAATTTAATTCAATGTATTCACTCTATTTCATAGTATTCAGCGCTTGGGAATGAAGGAATTTTGAAATTATATATATGATGTGTGTGTGTATGGGAGTGTGTGTGTGTGTGTGTGTGTGTGTGTGTGTAAATATGTATACATCGTTCTTCCTTTCTTTCTATCTCTTGTATTCTTTCTCCTTCTGTCTAAAGTGTGTATGGTATGTATAGGCATACACACACGTATATATATATATATACAGAGAGAGAGAGAGAGAGAAAGAGAGAGAAAGAGAGAGAGAGAGAGATCATTAGACGTGAAGAATTGCAGGCTCGATGATTGCAAATGCAGGGTCACTTTGCACACAAACTTACTCAATGGCGTCTCCCTGTCGACTGAGTAACCACACAGGAAAGTGTCCATTCCTGCATACATATTAAGGTCCCCTTTGATCGGTTGCTAATTTCAGAAGTGTTTTATTCCTTCAATATACATTTCATTTGTTTCACCATGATATAAGATGATTTTTTGTGGATGATTAGTTCTATTCTTTATAGCATTTACTGGGTGATTAATGTTGTAAGACTGAAGTGATTCGATCATAACCTCCCACCTGGCAAAGAAATATTGCGAAGGGAAAGTGATTTAAGGTGAAATAAACATATATGGATTGGTGGATAGATATCAGGTGCGTAAAAAGGTTTCAAGCAAAAAACCTGTTTTGCACCTTTTAATAAAACTTAACGTGGCTTTTTTCGTGTGAATATGCCATGAAACTAAATATTCACTCTACGTACTTACCTGTTTCAGTTTACGCTGACACCTGGTCAGACTTGCTTTTTTCATCTGGATATGCCATAAAAATCGAACATTTATGAGAAAAACTTGCATGTGTGAAAAAAAAAAATCCCTCAATCATGGATAGAATAGCACGGCAGATTAGGCACCTTTGTTTGGTAAGGCAATTATAATGATTCTAGCTCAAATTAAAGTATTATGAGTCGTTTCCCCTTTTTACTCATCAAATATTCAACCCGGCGTAGACCGGTATTCCAGCCAGTACATTATATAATTGGCCGATGAAAAAACCGAGAACCTGGTCTTTTATGTTTTACTAGTATAAAACTTCTATTACGTTCTTTAATTAAAATTAAAAAAAGATTACGACATGAATTCTATTGAACGGCATAGAATTCGGATGGAATTCTGTAAAGACTGAATAAATGGTAACCTGAAGATGTGGATAATGAATACTGAGGATGGTCAGGATTTATGGCAAGCATCACTGTCAGTACAATTCAAAATGGATTGCTATATATATATATATATATATATATATATATATATGTATATATATATATATATATATATATATATATATATATATATATATATATATATATATATATATATATATATATATATATATATAAATCAGGAGTACAGTATGATATGAGGTTATATAATGCAATATCCAATGTATGATAAGTTCAATAATGAAGTGGTAGATACATTCAACATTAAACATCAAGGGCTCCAAAATATACCATTTAATACCCGAAACAAAGATAGACCCCCCCCCCCCGAAAAAAATTGAATAAAATGATTAGATGAATGAAATAGAGGGAAAGAAAGAGAAAAAAAACCCTAAAGGAAAGACAACCTCGCCCGCTCGATAGGCCATAAAAACGTTAAAAAAAAAAAAACGATCAGATTCCAAGACAGTCTGGTCCCCCATGATATATCATTGCTATTCCAAGCATTCGAGTGTAATACTCTTTAGCAAGGTGAAAAGAAAAGGAAATGTTTTTCTACTGCTAAAAGTAACCTGTTGGCCTCACCATAGCAAGAGATCGAGACAGGATTAGTAATCCAGAACTTTTGTATTATTTTTCTTATTTATTCCATTCACTTGTCCACTAATCCAGCTTTGACTGTTGACATGCCATATCTTATCTCTTTTAATTTCCCTCAAAAATGTATTCAAACGTAGTTAAGTTAGGAAAGATCTTGAAATATGGCAAAATAAAGAATTTGCTACACAATCACGTCTATGTTTCTGTCGTATTTGGACTTATTCATTTTATATTAGATTCCTATTTAGGATATTTTTTGTGTGGGCATGTCTATTTTTCTAGGGTGTAGGACCCTTCCCGTATTCGATTTATACATTTTTCTTTTCCTTTCCCCAGTTTAGTTGTTGGTAATTGCTTGTTATTATTTCATGTTTTACATAGTGGAGATACATTACTGTCTTGTGATTGTAAATTATAAATTTTCTCTATCAGTAACCCAAAGTTCTACTCTGACCCAACTTAATAATTAATGCTGAATGTATCGAGATCTTCAGGAAATAAACGCATCACACATCAGATTTTGCGTTATATCATATTGTATTCCTGATTTGCTTTGTATATACATAATCATAAATTTTATTATATAATATAGAAACTCGTTTGAAATGATCCCCTGTAATTACACAGTAAATGTATCATTTGACCTAAACAACGTAAATACAATAAACAATTAAGGAAAATGGAGCTGCTGCAAGAATCCAACCTGTAACCGATAGGATGGCCGCTTCAACGTAGTGTTACTCTAACCATTGCGCTAAACCGACGTCGGTGATGCAATGACCAAAATAAGTACCAAAACCTCAAAATACCAGTTTTGCTTATTCACGGTACATATCTGCTCTATTTGTTTCTTTCAACGCGACAGTTATGTATTAAGAAGAGGGTATATAATCTGACAGAATGATAAAAAAATTGCGTTATATTTTGTAGGAACTTATTTGAAATGAACATCCGTTATTACATGCTAAATGTACCATTTAGCGTAAACAACAAAATAGAATATACAATTAGAGAAAATGGGTCCACTAGAGGAATTGAATGATATATATATATATATATATATATATTTGTATACATATATATATATATATATATATTTATATACACATATATATATATATTTGTATATATATATATATATATATATATGTATATATATATATATATATATATATATATATATATATATATATATATATATATATATATATATGAGATCGCCATGAGGACAGACCTCTGAATAATGACTAATACAGATAACTAAAAGACAGCGAACGTGAAATCCACCAGAATATGTGTGGTCTAAAAATACACCAAATCAGAATGAAATATTTGGATAAAGGTGTTTCAAGTGCAATGCACAGGATCAGTACCTAGTTCGACGTAAGAGGAGCATGGTCAGTAGACACCCTGCAGTGCCCAGTCCCTCCATGCGCTTGTCCAAGCTGAACCAGATAAAGCAATTGGTAAGCAGATTAAGTGTCATCCGGCAAGCGATAAGGCCGCCTGGCAACATTCCAATGATGACGTGAGTGGGATCTTACAAACAACTCCAGAAGGCGACGCAAACAGATGACAGCAAACAATGTCAATGATCATCGTTTGTTACGCGTCAGAGATGTTTGGCCACGTCGAATTAAGATAAGGCAACAATACCTACAGCATAAAATCGTTGGGTGGATGTCATACTGGGGTTGAGGAAGGAGCTGAGGTCACTTGGGGAAACAGCACAATCTTGCTAATGCAGAGGAACGCAAGCCTCTGGCGGAGATCCGGGAAATATTATTGGTAAAGCTAAAATCATTGCGAAGAGCAGAATGACACAGAGAGCAAAGGAAGGAGAGGTCTGGAAGAAGAACATCTTTCATCGCTAACCCCTTCGATTTCTCTAACAGACTGCCTGCGAAAAGCGGGACGGTCAGCTTGATTGCTCTGCTGACAAAGTTAACACTTCCCTTAGTAAGAGACTGAGTGGCACAGCAAGGGATTAGGAGCACAGCCGAAATAAAATGCTTGATAGGCCCCACAACTTCTACTACAGACTTAGATATGAGGGAGCCAAGTTGGAGAGACCCAGGGAATTGTAAAATCATCCAGATAAGCTGCAGCTCCGAAGCCGAACAGAGTTTCTTACGGCGTATACAAGCGATGTCCGGGTCTCTGCTACGGAAGATGATAAGAGTGATCTAGCAGTGGAGATGCGCTGCAGGTGTTTGGATCCGAAAGGAGAGTTCTTACACAAGGAATATCAAACAATTCATGAGCATGTTCCGAATAAGCTCAGGAAAGCAAGATCTTTTTCCGCATTCTATCGCGGCGGCTAGTGAATTTTTTTCTGAACAACAACTATATTGACACGTTGTTACAGAAAGGTGGAATAGCTGGAATGTCTGGCTGCTTGGAGCTCAAAGGAGTCCTCACACAGCTCCCGAGAAGCTAAAGAAGACCGGCGTGACCTGGTCGTAGGATCTCTCGCACGCTCATAGATTTTGACCGCACATGTTTCAGGAGGAGGCTCTGAAAAGTCACCATGTATCCAGTAGGATTTGCGAACTTATGATTATTATGAAAATTTCCGGATGTGAATCTCCTGTGGACTTGACATATCCAACTGGAATCAGCTCCAAAGGGAGATAATTATGGCCTGCACAATATCAGCCATCCTTTTCGCCATTGCAATGAATATGGTAGTTAAGTGAGAAACCCATATCCTGGGTGAGAATGAGTTTTTAAACCAGTCAATGGTCAATCATTCTGAAGAAAGGCAAAGTTGCAGACAAATTCCAATGACGATCTCAGTGTTTCTGGGATTATTCGATTATTAATTGTTTTCTGTTGAATCCAGGAACTTTGTTTTTTTTCTTTTCTTCCCTTCCACCCACACTAGTGAATTGTTTTTTTTTTGTTTGTCATGGACATCTGATAATATCCCAGAGATTATTCGATCACTATTGTTTTTGTTTAACCCTGCTTTGCCCTTCCCGAACTGTGAGTTTTTTTTCCCTACCACGCTATAAAATTTGCGATGTAGGAAAAGTGAATCCATCTTGGATCGCCGGTGTCGCGGCTGGAAATCATCTCCGGCACATTCGACCGGAAGAATAAATGGATACCACTTTGTCTTAAATGATTGCTGCTTCGCCGTCGAAGGCCAGAAAGAGCCTCTCTTTGGTTGTTAGAGACGTCATATGTGGAAGCGAGACGTATGAAGAGCAGCGTCTAGAGAGTTTGCCAGTCGCAAATGGTTGTGTATTGCAGCTGGGATAGAAGTTGAGGTCTGATCAATCTTGAGCGAGGGTATCTGACGCTGGGGACCCCCCCCCTCCTGGATGTATCCAAATGCATTCTCGAAATATGATCCCTATGAATCGGAATATATATATATATATATATATATATATATATATATATATATATATATATATATATATATATATATGATATTTGTTGAGGAGTGATGTATTTTCTATGAAACCAAATCTCTCTCTCTCTCTCTCTCTCTCTCTCTCTCTCTCTCTATATATATATATATATATATATATATATATATATATATATATACACATATATGATATTTTTTGAGGAGTGAGTTACCTTTGAATTAATAATGCTCAGTGTCTGGGGTGGAGCTCATGTGCATAGGAGTACATAGAAATTTACGTGCTCTGCAGTTACTGAGTTTAATGTCAGGTGCACCATCAGAAAATTGCACTTGCTGGCATGAAAGTCAGAGTCATCACGAAGCACTGAATTTTATATTAACACACACGCACACGCGCACACATGCACGCGTGAACACATGCACACACACACATATACACCCACATATGTATATATATATATATATATATATAGTCTAGGAAGCCTTACAGCTTCAAATACTAAATGTCCAAAAATATTTTTTCCAAAAACTTATGTAATTTCAGTCAATTATTTCCCAATATCAGTAATTTATACAATTTTCTTCGGTGTTTTTTTTAGATTAAAGAAAAAATGTTTTCAGTATGTAAAAGTTTCAGGGATTTACCAATGAATCAGTTAACATGTCTCCCCAACAGTCTTAATCAAACACCATTTCCCCTTCTGCTATGATTTTTTATATAGGTAATGTCATAATACATGGTGTTTGCTATTTTATATACAGTATTATCGTGATGAATTGTATATTATGCAATTGGTAATGTCATACTACATGGTACTTGCTATTTCATATAGAGTATTTCTGTGATGTATTGTATATCATGCTATAGGTAATGTCATACTACATGGTATTTATTATTTTATGTAGGGTATTATCGTGATGTATTATATATGTATGCTATTTTACACTACACATCATTTAATCTCTTTGAAACATAGGGTTGACTTATATAGGCTACCCAAAAAACGTATTTGCCTATGAGGGATCAATAAGTACAACAACAGAATAATTTTATTATGTGAGTTGCTCACTAAAACTACGCCAACTTGTGTTGTGCGACTCATATGATCAAATTATCAATTATGAGCTCTACTTTATTGAATTATTCTTATTTACTTTCAGTGATACTTTCCTAAAATATGAAACACGATGTATCCCCTATAAATACAAGAAAAAAAACAAAAAACAAACTAACCATTCACACACACACACAACCACACACACATGCACATACACACATACACACTCGTATATATATATATACATATATATATATATATATATATATATATATATATATATATATATATATATATATATATATATATATATATATATATATATATGTTTGTATTGTGGATGTGAAGTGAACCGACAGAATGTTGATGAAAGTGACAATTTGATGATGGAGAGAAAACTGAGTATTGACCATCACAAACTTTCATCTCGCTGCCTGTCCTCTTATAAGACAAGCCAAACATCCACAGAGACAGGAAACTAATACCCCCTGTCCCCCTTCTGACCCCTCCTCTGACAGACCCTACTTATTTCAGACCATGATAGACTCTCACCTACGCAGATACAAACACCTTCCCTCTGCTCCTACTAAACAACCAAACAACGCAGAAATATTCCCATTTCTTTCCTCGACCTCAAATATGTAAACAGCGAAACTTTTTCGGCACGGCTGCCAGTTTTTCTACCCCCCCTCCAAAGATGGCTGGCACCCGTCGAAACATGCATCGAAACATGCCCAGTGATTTTAAAATTCTGAGAGGTAAAACATGCTTTCTCTCAAGTTTTTTCACTGCACTTTCTAGTTGCCACTTTCATCAACATAAATGTATTTATATTTTTGATGATTTAATAAATTTTGCAAAACAACCGTGCTAAAATATTTTTTATATATTTCCGATTAGGAGTGTCGCCATGGAGTGGTTACGTCATCTGATTGGATTCTAATGGTCCTGTCAACTATATGATGTCCATCGTTGTTATGGGGACCACGTGATGATATCATGTTCCCGCGGCGTCATTCGATATTCGCTCTTAGGTTTTCCAAATCCTTCAATTTCGATTCTGGCTCGACTCCTTCTTGTTGATTTCCGATGGTATTTTATTTCGTTTATATATATATATATATATATATATATATATATATATATATATATATATATATATATATATATATCAGCCGTTATAAGTCCACGGCTCGACAAAGGCCTTTCTCAACGGTTTCCATGATGTGTGTGGTTTCTACCATGTCTTACCGGCAAACTTTTATATTTCGTCTGTCCATCTTGTGTCTGGCATTTTGCTACTGCATTCACCATCCCAGGGGCACCGATCGATTAGTTTTTTTCGTTCTATCTGTTGTTCCTTCTCACTATGTGCCCTGTCCATCTCCATTATTGTTACTTAATTACTTGAAGGATATCTTTCATCATGATCCGCCCTCAGATCCATATATATATATATATATATATATATATATATATATATATATATATATATATATATATATATATATATATATGTATATATATAATAATTTTACTATAGGAATACTTTGAAAATTATTATATAAACGATTCAAGATTATTTATTATCTACATTTCGCCTTGTGCCGTACTAAGCTAGGCTTAATAAATATCGGAACGAGAGGGAACCTTGGCAGATGAATTTGCCAGGTGATTGGAAAAAGAAGTAACAAGAAAAAGGTCAAAGAAAAAAAGCCACAAATTTGGCTTGGAAAAAATCATAAGAAAAAAAGTAAAATTGAATTTAAAGTAATATAATAAGCAACATCTGAATAACTTGGTGTGGTGCTATGACTGAGCTTTGAAAGCGTTCTTTTCATTAAATAACAATTGATTGTATTGCTATTGATAGCAATACAATGAATAATATATGCTGCCGATTTGTACAAAAATCTAATGCTTTTTTTTTCTACTATTAAGCCATGATTGTCATTTTTCGTATGACTTATTTCCTACAACCGGATGTCAATTGGTCATTTGAGCCCACTGGAAGTACCTGGAGCTATGCCAATGAACACAAATCGAAATAATGATATTGTTTGATTTGGAACTGCAGAGTCACAATTGGCAGTTGCTGACGCTATTTCATTGTATATCTCATCGAACCACTATTGTATGATATCTTTCCCCATGGACGTTTCGTCTCTTATACGTTCAGGATTCACACAAATATTCTTATTCGATTTCTGTAGTCATCTATTAATCACGGTTGCTAGAAAGAATCAATACATCATTGTTGTCCTCACACCAACATTAGTAGAGATAATTCATTATCCGACTTGTTTGAATTTGAACACCTTCAGTGCCAACGTTTTTTTTGCGCTTAACAGGTAGAGAATCGCTGAACGTGTTAAGAACTGGCAAATTTTCTCGTTAATGGGAAAGAAATTAATTAAAAAATCAAATTGACAAAACTAATAAAATTCCTAGCTCTGGTTTACGTAGTGATTATACTAGTAAAAAAAAAACTAGTGACTTTGACAGCTTTGTGACTAATTGCTGGGTGAGGGTTATCCATGTTAATCTAAAATTCCTAAATTACCAGACACTGTCAACCAAAACTGTCACACAAACCGTCAACATACTTTTCTTCAGTTTTCAAGTCAGTCTGACTGTCTATGTATAATGTATCCATATACCCATCCACCTCTTTTTCTGGCCTCTCCTTCAGGATCAAAGTGTAGTATCTGTTCCACGGCATAGACCGACACGTACTGACACTTGCCCGTCGAATGGGCTGGGGATTGTGTGCTGGTTGGCAACAAAGACAGAGTGCGCCGGCGCAAAGCGTTAGCCAATGAGATTTTACTGAGGCTGCGCTTTGTTACGCGCATTGGAGGCCTTTTGACTCGTCCCTCGGCTTTCCTATTATTTCTCGGCCCAGCTGCAGGGGGATCAGTTTCCCTGGAGCAGCACTGCTCCATTGCACTTAAAGGGGTAGGTCCCCTGGTGGACACTTTCGTGACGGAGGTTGCTTTAGCTTCTACGGTCGCTTGGCAATCGAAGTCGCGTCGGCTGGAGCCATTTTTGGAAGGGTTGATCTTATTTTCCCCACATTAAGCCCTATCTTGTGTCAAATATTGCTGTGTTGGGATAGTGATTAAATAGATGTATATATCCATCATACGCGCAGATCGCACGTTTTTTACTCCTTATCTCGCCAAGAAAAAAGATTTTGCTCTGAAATCCCCCCCGGGTAGGCTTAAATGGGAGTCAAGTCAAGTTTACAATCTAAGTTTATGCTAAATTGATATATCTGTTTCTAGCAGCAATCATGTTTTTTTTAAAAAAATCAGACCTTTTTATGGTCACTGTCCAACAAAGAAAGAGAGATGTAACTTACCCATTGATTATCCTTTTTTCCCAACGTTTTAATTGGTCACCGCTAAGACTGCATACTGCTAAAAGACGTTGGCCATATGACAGTTTCTATCGAATGACTGACCAGACCTATTCTAGTTGTAACCGTTCTCAATTACAATTTCTCATTTATACCAGCACCATTCGTTCCCTTTGTTGAAACCAAGCCGCTTGCACAATACCCAGTGAATCATAGTACCTACCTTAGACGTGTCTGCTTTTACTACTAACTACCCAAAAGTTCAAGGAATTCGACTGTGAAAAGATGACTTACACTTGAATCCGCCATCTCCTCCGCAGTAGAACTGTTTTAAAAAGGGTAACAGTTGAAGCCCGTACAACATTTGGTCCGAATGCGTTGTTCTTCAACATTTATGCAGCACTTGGTATCCGAGGTCTGCCCGGGAAATGATCCAACCATCTGATATCAGCGGTAAATAAACTGTTTGGAATAATAGCTCCGTTGCACCCTTTAAAGTACTCTCCTCCAGACCTCACTCACTCATACCAGCGTCATTTTATATTTTTTAAAGCTGTCTGCAAAAATCCTCTTTGTTGATCACAAAGTCATTTTGAGTGTGACGGTCACACAGTACCACTCAGTGGCGTCTCTCTGACAAGTGGGTAACTCTTGGGCTGATCTACTTGCTTGTCCGTTGTAAATGTGATGGTCACAGAGTGCACTAGTCCACTCAATTTTGTCTCACTAGCAAGTGAGTAACCCTCGGGAGAATGACTATTCACATATCATCACGTATGTTTACGTGTGTGTTAGTGCGAGTAAGAAGTGCAGTTAGCATGTGGCTGAAATAGTTGAATATTTATCATCCAAGACGTATTGGTATTCGTACCAAACAGTTTGAAAACTATTTTTGGCTCAACTCATTCTTCTTATCTCCCATTCAGGACCACTTGACTCTGGTCAAGTGCAAAGTATACTCACACACTAACCGAGTATATATCCATGTTTTCCTATTTAGACATATTTGCTTACAGTCCTAGCCTTTTCTTCCCTTACATGAGTATACTAATGTGTATCCATTTAGATTTCATAGAAATGAGTGTAAATGCACACTTATATACATATGTACATATATACAAATGCAAATGATCGTATATTTAAATCAATGCGTGCTTATCTCTGTCTATGTCTGTATGTGCGTATAATCTATGGAGCTAAACTTGCATGTACGTCTGGAACTGACCTTAAACGTTAGTGCCAAACGTGAGGCATCGTTGGAGTCTGGCAGTGATGGATTGAGAGCGAGAATGAAGATAGTTCCGAATGGATGGTCGTCGGATGACAATTTTGACACCACACCGCCTATTAATTAGAAGGCGCCTTAATGGGGTAATTTTCTGGGTAGACACCGGATAGAGTCGAGCCATCATTAGGAAGGGAAAAGACAAGGAAAGTAAGATGGAACGATGAGCAAGAAGCGAAGGAAAGGGTGAAAGAAGAGGAGGGATCCAAAGGAGTGGGAGGAGGGAGCAGTTGAATGAGCGGAAAAGATAAATAAAGAAGAGACAAAGAAAAAGAATATATGAAGAGGAGTGGAGTAAAAAGTATATATATATATATATATATATATATATATATATATATATATATATATATATATATATATATATTTATATATATATATACACACACTCATACATATATATATATATATATATATATATATATATATATATATATATATATATATATATATATATATATATACATATATATATGCCTGAAGAGGGCAGTTTGTGTAGCGAATCCACATTCTACTATTTATTTCCAGCCCTACCAACTTAACTCCTGGAGTAAAAAGTTGTATGTATCGAGCACTCTATGAAATAAATCCATTACATTTCAGAAGTAGCTTTATATTATTGATACATTATTATATTATGTTATACTGCTAGCCTGATTTGTACCACATGTACTGTATATATATATATATATATATATATATATATATATATATATATATATATATATATATATATATATATATATATATATCAACCACAAATTCCTTCACAGACATAAGTCAGGACAAACTACCACGGCTTCCCACGAATCCTCATGTTGGTGATGCTAAATTTGTTTTCAACGGAAACTTGACGCTTTAATCACTAAAAGGTACACACATACTATTGAAAATGGGACCTCGTCCCGAAACACTTTCAACTTACTAATTGATTTTTCTATGAATTAATTGATAAACAAATGAAGTCTCCATATACTTTCACTCCTGAGTCTGTCTCATTCCATATTGTTCACACACACGTATATGTATGAGAGAGAGAGAGAGAGAGAGAGAGAGAGAGAGAGAGAGAGAGAGAGAGAGAGAGAGTGGTAGAAATTTGAATCGGGGAGGGAGGAAATTTTGAAGAAAGTTGATTAACAAATAAAGGAAAAAAATGCAAAATAAAAAAACTTCGGGGTTGATGAATGAAAAGAAGAAAGGTCTGGTTCAACACTCAATAGAAAATGTCAATTGACCAACATCTTTTGGCAGTATGCCGTGTTGGGGGAGATTAATTGAACATAGGAAAAAAGGAGTGAACAACGAATAAGTTATTATTCTTGTATTTTGTTTGATGGGCGATCACTAGAATAGTCTTAATTGAAAACATAACAAACAAGAATAAACACTACCGGGCAGAAACAAAGGGAATAATTTAGCACAATCTTACATTGTGAATTGGTCATTATCAGACACAATCAAAGGGAATAACTTTGCACAAACTTACATTGTTAATGCGACACCCAACATGAAACTTATTTTGTGGGGGGGGGGGTAATTTAAAAAAAAAAAGAGAAAATGTTTTCTTCCAGACATAAAGAGGAGTGAATGTTGAGATTTTCAGCCCTTTAACTCAACTGGTACGACTTTTACATGCGATGCAGACATACATATACACATACGTTTATACATACATTGCCAGCCAGACTGATCAGAAAACTGAAGAAACTTGTTTTGACTGTTTTAGTGACAGTGTGATGGTTAACAAGTTCAGAAACTAATTCTAGGGTTGTGCGATCGTAACTGGGAAATATACGATGGGGTCCCGGTACCAAAGCTACGCCAAGTTTAGTAAACTTTTTGAGTGCAGTA
Organism: Thysanoteuthis rhombus; assembly: GCA_963457665.1. Taxonomy (NCBI): domain Eukaryota; kingdom Metazoa; phylum Mollusca; class Cephalopoda; order Oegopsida; family Thysanoteuthidae; genus Thysanoteuthis; species Thysanoteuthis major. The sequence continues at coordinate 20,668,232 of OY735215.1, read as the reverse complement.
TTGTGCAGAAGAGGTTAGCAAGTTAGTTTTGTATATTACTACCCTAGTGAGTTCAATCGTTTTTACATGCACCACAGTTGTGGTTTAGTGTCAGACTAAACTAAGTTTATAAAAAAAAAACGCTCTATCTGTGTATAATGACGTTGAATTAAAAGCTATCAACCATCACTGTCAACAAAACTTTCGACATAGTTTTTTTGTTCAGTTTTCAAGTTATGTTTGAATGTATCCATCACACGTGCAGACTGCACCAATAGAACTAGGGGACCAACAATGCTAGCCTTTACTCCTCATTATATCTGGAGAATCACCCTAGGATGGCAAGTCAATGGCTGGGCAAGCTCAACCTTCAAAAACAAGACAATCCGAATAATCCTGAAAAGAAGAATATTCAACCAATGCATCTTCTCGATAGTCATTAATGGAACTGAAACATGGAACCTAACCAAGAGACACACCCGCAAACTGAGGAGCATGCAACGCGTGCACGAGAGAATCATGCTCAACCTCACATGGAGAGATCACAAATCAGCAGAGTACATAAGGAAGAAAACGGGAGTCCGACACATCAGAGAATCTATTAGAAAACTTAAATGGCAATGGGTAGGTCATTTTGCAAGAATGGCAGACTATCTATAGACATCACGACTCACAACATGGAAACTCAGAGATCACATGCGAAAGAGAAGCTGACAGAATACAAAATGGAGAGATGAAGTAGACAAATTAAGAAAATACTAGCTCCACGACGCCCACGATAGAGAAATGTAGCGAATCCTCGGGAAGGTCTATGCCCAACAAAGGACGTCAAAATATTGATGATGATGAAAAAATGTTTTTTTATGCCCCACCCTTTTTTGGGAGTGTGTGTGTGTGTGGGGGGTAATTATCAATGCTAAATCGATCTCTTTAAATGTGTCCCGCTGCATTCGCGTTTTGTTTATGAGAATTAAGATTTTTTCTCTGATCACTGTCAAACGAAAGGCAAGAGAAATACATTATTAATCGATCAACCCTCTTCCAAATATTTTAAATGATCATCCCCAACACAGAATGTTGTCAGAAGACGTTCTTCGCGTCGTGGTTGCTATTGAGTTACTAACCATAAACTCTTGTCTTCCGTTGCAATCATTGTGGTAATGTCAGGATTAAAATTGCTATCACAATCATTGAATTCACGATTTCAGAAATTTTTTTTTCAATCCGACAATATCTAATTCATCGGCTACGCGTTCCAAATACGCCAGACGAAAACTAGATCTCTCAAAGAAGTTCACAGAGTAATTGCTTTATCGTATTTATATATTAAGCAATGTTTTTTTTAATGAAGTTAAATGTATATCATTCATTACATAAAACAGTTTTTAGTATTACTTCAATATCTACAGAGCTTTCTACCTGATCCAAATCATTCAGACAGTAGGTTATCCAATAGATTCTAAGAACAGGAAGTGACTTCACATCGAGCTTAACGGTTGCTGAAGGCAGTTTCATAAGCATGTGTTGGATATAGTTAGCTTCTGTGTATGTATATAACCATGGATGTATGTATCCGCCGCCCATTCTGCACAAATAAAACAGTCTTTACGATCTTACAAAAAAAAAAAAAGTCGTTAAAAGCATTTCCGACTTAGATAGATCTTACGAGACAGAAGCCACACACAAAGAACCGATACACTATCTCCCAGACTTACCAAATGTCGCATTCTTTATGAGATTTCAGCAAAGTTGAAATAAGTTTGTTTTTTTAAGAGAGAGAGAGAGAGAGAGAGAGAGAGAGAAATCGAAAAGAAAACACAAAATACCTTGAGCGTGGTTTCAAAATTTCTTGACAAAAGATCAAGAGAGAGGAATTATATATATATAAATATAGTTTTTAAATCTCCAAAACGGTTACATGGTAAACAACTGATGATCTCAACTGGAAAAATTCACACATAGTACCATGGTATCAAATTTTGTGTAAAAAAAAAACAACCCAAAAAGCAAAAACAACAACAACAACAACAACAACAACAAAAAAACATTAAAAATTACTTTAACTTATATTGGGAAGTAATTAACTGGAATGAAAGTTTTTGAAAGTAGTTTTCAAAAAATGTGTTTGAAGCTAGATTATATATTGGCCAGGGAAGATATCATGTCTAAAAATATGTATGCATATATAAATATATAAAAAGTTGCTGTTATTCTACAAGAATTGTCTAGTAAAAAGATCAGTATGAAGCAAAGAAAAGGTGCAGTGGTCGGAGATTATTTCTTATCTAATAACTTTGATATTTAGTAAAAATGGTTTGTTTTCTTATTATATTTTTCAACTCAAAGAAAAGAATTGTTCGAGCGGTTTTAATGATATTTTTCAAAAGAAAATTTTTTAATATCTATCTATCTATCTATCTATCTATCTATATATATATATATATATATATATATATATATATATATATATATATATATATATATATGACAAAAATGACATTCGGAAGATGTAGAGAAAAACTCTAGAGAAAGTAGGTGTTACATGTTAAAATATTTTCATATTCTGCGGGCATGTTTTGATGCATTCCGATGGGAGCCAGCCATCTTTTTTCAGGGATAATATTTTCAGCTGTTCACAGATGGATTTGATGTTTACACGTTTGATGCTGAGAGAAGAGATGGAGATACTTCTATGTTGTTTTGGTTGTTTGGTTTGGAGTGAAAGGGGAGGTGTTTGTATCTTTGTAGGTGCTCGGTCTGAAAATGAGATGGGTCTGTGAGATACAGGGCCAGAGGGTGTTTGTTTCCTGTCTCTGTGGATGTTTGGCTTATCTTAGATAAGAAGGGTAATGAGAGAAGAGGGGAAGGGCTAAAATGGTCTGTTCCCAGGAAAGTGTTTATATATTTCTTTTCATTGTAGAATGGAGATGTGGTGTTTAGCAATTGTGAATAAGTTGAGCAGAGTGGAAGTAGGGTGTGGTTTTCT
>OY735215.1:20625267-20662767 GCA_963457665.1 Thysanoteuthis rhombus | reverse complement strand
ACGCATGATACATAGCCAACCAGCAGATCAGCCAGCGAGCAAGCTAACCAACATTAAAACTAAAGAAACCCACATTGACAATTTTAGTGATAGCTTTCGTAGATGATTTCTTTTATGACATTTTTCAGTGTTTCTTTCTAGATATAGGACACAGAAAATTGACCGTCGAATAAATTCATCAGAATATCAAACTGGCTGGTTGGTGTACATATCGAAAATGGTGTGACTGTTGAGCTAGAAATGGCGTACTGGCGTGCATCCAGACTTGAAATAACGGTGTGCCGCCGTGCATATATAAGGATAACAGATAATCTATAGGTTTCTTGCCACTGAGCGATGGTCAACAAGCTAGTCTCACAAGCAATCAAAAAATATAGTGAATTGATTCTACCACTTTGGTCGGTCGCCCGCTGGACTGACGTAAGCTCAGAAATTATCTGTACTATGAAAACTGTGCTGATGATTATAAACTCATTTTCCTGTTGACATAATGAAGAATGGTGTTTAGAATTCAATTCCTCTTGCTCCATCGGTGTGGCGTGTCCGCATGATACAAAGCTAACCGGCCAGACACCCACTCAGCGAGACAGACCGACTTTGAAACTTGACCCTTAAACATGACCGCTTGGCTCAAATCGAGAAGTGTCTTTCGTTCTATCTTCAAGTCAATGCCTCGACATACGTACAGAAAAGGTATTCATTCGAACCTTCGTTTACAAAAACATGCACGTATACAGATGTATATACAATTGAAATTACCACCCTATGTAGAGCAATATCCTTCGAACGGGGTCGACTGGCCTGATCGATTTTCACGAAGTATTTCGTTCCAGGAGACTTCGAGTCTGACTGAGATAAGCTGAACAAATATTTGGGGTGCTTCGTAATTGAGTTATCGTTGACAAGCTGGTCTGACACATCATTATAACTGAGAAATGAGATCGGTCCTCAGAAGGTACCCTATTCTTGTGGCCTCGGACCAAAACAACTCAAAGTTCAATCCTCACTAGGCACTTTGTACTTCTGGGGCCAAACTAGTTGATAAATAATGCAATAAATAAACTTAATCTCCGATAGTTCCCTACGGAGCAACATTGTATTGATCTTGCACAAGCTCACGAGGTCTAAAAACCATGGAAATCATAATTGGATTCACGCTTGTGTCAAGTCACCACACGTGATTTTACCTTTGGATCAGAAGTTCTTCCAGGGAAAAAACCAAACAAAACAGCATCACGCTATCTCTCGACCAGCAAATGAGTACAGATAATGTGAGACGCAGTCACGTGAACAGACCGGCAAGGACTCCTGATATCACTTGATATCATGACGTTACAATTGTGTGTCTGCCCTGGTAATAAGCGTTAAAAATGGCACACGTATGACCAATGCCCCCGTCAACTCGCACGGGTTCACGTGACGTGGAAGCAATGTGTGTCATGCCTTTACACTGGTGACCTTGTGCCAGACTATTCAATAATGATTAAGAGACGAAAGAAAATAATCATATTGAATACCACCAGCGATAAAGAATAATTAAGAATGAAACACTTTGCGATATGTGTGAGTGTGTACGTATGTGTGTGTGTGTGTGTGTGTACCAAGGATGTCAGTGTGTGTGTGTGTGTGTGTGTGTGCGCATGTGGATGTGCGTGTTTATGATCAGAATCGCATGAAGCTTGGATGAGAAAAAGTCTATGGTGCCTGAGATGAGTGATATTAGTTGCCGGCGGCATTTGGTTTGAAATAATTGTTTCTTGAAAAATAATGGAACTGGTCTTGAAGAGAGGGAATAGGGGAAACCATAGTCAGAAAAAAGGGGTGGGGAAGGGAAAAATATTAAATCAGTGGAAAGAAAGGGAGAGAGAGAGAGAGAGAGAGAGAGAGAGAGAGAGAGAGGGAGAGAAGGAGAAAGAGTGACGAGGAAGAGAAAAGTATGTATAGGTGTGTATATACGTGAGTTTGCAAATGGAAAAAATGCAGACCAAAGATTAAATTAAAAGAAGGATAAGGAAATCTGATATATATATATATATATATATATATATATATATATATATATATATATATATATATATATAGAGAGAGAGAGAGAGAGAGAGAGAGAGAGAGAGAGAGAGAGAAAGACAGAGAAAAACGGAGACAGAAAGATAGAGACTGAAAAAGTATTGCATGGTAGTTGAGATAAACATAAAAAGTGAGAGAAAGATAATAGAAATAATATGAATTCAAGAGAGAGTGAGAGAGAGGGAGAGAGAGAGTATCGCATGCAAGTTGAGATAACGATAAAGAAAGCGAGAGGAAAAATATGAATACTGTGAGTACACGAGAGAGACAGACAGACAGACAGACAGACAGACAGAGTGAAAGAAAGAGAAAGACGGGTAGAAAGAGAAAATGAACAAAAACTGTGATAGACAGAGAGAGAAAGGGAATGAGAAGCAAGATGCTCGATGATATCGATTGAAAGAGAAAATAAAAATTCTCATAAATAGAGCGGACTGAAGACAAAGAATAATTGCAGAAATGAAATTTACAACAACAAAAAAAAATGAAAAAAAACAAAAACAAACAAAAAACACAAATAATTAACAAACCGAGAAAGAAAGAAAAAAACAAAACAAAACAAAAACGAACGCGAAATAAATTTTTCAAAAGAAAATAAATGCAAAAATATTAAAAGATAAGAATGTTATCTTTTGGTCCAATTCTCTGCTGAATATTTATAATAACACAATCTTCGAGTAGGTCTTCTGAAAACAACCCAGGGAGAAAAGCGGAATTTAATGAAAATAATGATGACGATGACGATGATGGTGATGGTGATGTGGAGGAACGGAATAGCGGCGCCTCCCCGTCGTGTCACGGTTATCAAGCTAGCTTAGCAGACAATTTCTATAATAGAGAGTTCGATCCCCACTTGGGGCCCTACACCTGTGGTCCTCTGTCGGGCTGAGTTAAGTTTGACTCATGTCGACAGTAATGGTGATGATGATGATTATATTATTCATAATAGCAGCAAGCTAGCACTGTATCATCGTGGCGTAGTAGGTAGCGAGCGAACTAATTTCGCACGCTACTGAGTTTGCTCCTTACTGACTGAACCACTCCTATGGCATTTGGCCAGACGAGGTTCACCTACCCCTGGTCTCAAATACAATCAACATTTGAGTGGGAGATGGGTGTCTACACAATTGATATACAGAGTAATTGCGGGGGGGGGGATAGCTGACCCTAGCCTCACCTATCTCATGGAGTTGAAGAATAAAAAAAATTTAAATTTTATCAGCCTCTTCACGGACGCAACAGTCGAACTTCGACTTTTTACCTGAGCCATCCCAGCCGATAGCCATCCCAGCAAGAGATTCAAGCAATATCCGTGTCTGTCCTTGCTTACAGAAGACTCGTTTATATGGTTAACTTGGCTCGAGGGTTAACATGGAATAGGTGTCGCTGACAGAATAGCTCGCTACGGGTCAATTCAGGTTAAAAAAAAAACAAACGATCTTTTCTGTTCTGATTTAAAGATTATACTTGAAAATTCATTTTTTTAAATCTGAAAAAGCCATTGGTTGTAATAATGGTCAAGTGGTTAACCTTGCAGACCGAGGTCAAACTCTGACGGAGGAAATTGAACGTTTTCTTTTAAGTCCACGTGTTTTCAATCTATCAGATCTTCAAATTTCCTAAAAGATTTGTCAGAAGATTATTATTCGTCATGGTCTAAGAGGGGGAGTCTGTTTACTATATAAATATAATGCTAAACTGAACCCTTACTTTCAGGTGCGTATCTATTTTTTGATCTGTGCTCATGGCAGTCCGGCAGTATTTAAAAAAAAAAAATCTGACCCTAACGTGAAGATGAGAAAAAGTGTTTTTCTTTCAGCGAAATCCCTAACCCTAACACCCAATTCGACCATAAAACATGAACACCATTTTAATCTGATGGTCTGCTCTGACGTGCGAACCACTCACGCAAAAAGGAAGCAAATGAATTCTTCCCAAAAGTTGATGGGTCTGTTCGGGAGATTAAACAGATAATGCAAAGGTTCAAACAACTGCTTCAACTCCAAACTCTTTGGATCCTTGGCTTTAGTGGTGGTTGTTAAGGTCAATGGCAAGAGCAATGCTAGGTCGAAGCTGCTACCGTATCGGTCGCCGGAGCCTTATTTTCTCCAATTGTTTATTCTATTTACACTGTTTAGACCAAATGATACATTCACTGTGTAATAAAGGCAAATCATTACACAAATAGAGTTTCAAAGTAATACAATGCATTGATAATTATTTCTGTCGGATTATACACCTATTTCTTTATAATAATAATAATAATAATAATAATATTAATGATAATAATAATAATAATAATAATAATATATATATATATATATATATATATATATATATATATATATATATATATATATATATATGCAGTGTGTGTATATACCATGAGTTTTCATTGACATATAACTCTCTGAGGAATATATGCTTGCATAGCTACTCGCATATACATAAACTACATCATTTTATTTTGTAAATCTTCCATTAACGCCTCATAATATCTTAAAAGCCAAATTGATTTATCCTTATCTATTGCAGACTTAGCATCTCCGACTTAATCTCCCGCCGTCTGGACCACGAAATAATTAGGATAGCACCGACAACAAAAACAACAGCAGCAAAAACAGCTATAATCATGATAATGTGATCACCTCGCCACCCCGCCTCTGGCAATGTCTGCCAATCATGAAACCCAAGGAAAAAAAAAATTGAGTATATTTACTAATATTATTTTCTTATCTTCGTCTTGTCACTGAACGTAAATTACACATTTTATCAATTATTATCTTTATTTTAATGAATTTTTTCCCAAACATTCATTAGACAGGATCTTTTGCTCATGTTGTGCTTGTTTTAGAGAAAACATTAACATTTTTTTTTGTTTAAAGTGACTTGTTGACTAAAAATATTATTGCAGTTCATTGCTATTACGCTGTCACCTATGAAATGTCATTTTTTGACTCGTGAGGTGAGAGTTGGCATAATCGACAACAAAAAAAACCAAAAAGAAAACCTGGCTAATATTGACCCCTTTGAAGCAATAACGCTTATCAACCAATCTTCGTTGGTAATGTGTCAACCCTTTAGAATTCCTTAGTTTTAGTGATAACAAGTTCAATAAAAAATTATGGTTTCCCTGTTATAGAACGTTCTACCAGATATAAGAAGTTAAAAATGCTTGAAAAGATGATAATCTGTCGGAGACATGCCAGGTTAATACGGAGGATGTTGTATAACTTCAAATCCTAATTCTCTAGGCTTATACCCAGTCAGATAAAAGGTGGGGCAGGACACTGTCATGGAGCATTTCATTTAGTTCATGTGTGACTCATTTTTTATTTTCTTTTAACCTTTCCTATTGCTCTGGGATGACATGATAAGGTCGCTGTTGAAGTCCTAAGATCTCCAACAAGTGCTGTTGTTCGTGGCCTGTAACTACTGTCGAAATTCTTCATCATTAAGAACAGATTTGGGCCTTGGACGAGGTATATTTTTGGTATCCATCTATCCAGACCTAAACCTATTAAACCTACACAACATTTTGTAAGATCAACTCTAAATATGCTTCGATGTTATCAGCAGCTTGAGCAGTATCATGTCCTGAACAGAAATCATATTTGAAAATTAGACTAACCTCTTTGGTAGACATAATTTCTGTCAAGGACTGGAATACATCAAATAATAACGAATGACTATTATTGTTGCTACCAATTACCTCCATTTCATTTTTGAGGGCCGTGAATTTGATTCTCATCGGGAGCATACTGTACGTTCAAAATCGCACTTTCAATCTATTCATTCAATGTCGAGGGGAAACCAGTTAAAAAAAAATACACGAAATCGAGGTAAAGGTAGATAGTTGTCGATAATTGATAAAAATGATTTACAATACTTTGTCTAATATGAAAAATGCATAAACAAATGATGAATGAATAATAAAAAATAAATCAAAATATATTAAGGCAAAAAAAAAAACAAAACAATAACGACAAAAAACCCCAAACACCATTCATCTACCGTCGGAGGAGCTCTCCAGGGCTAGATTAAAGCCCATCTAATCAGAGCCTCCTGCGTCGTCACGTGGTATGGCCATCAAACGATGAACCTGGATGCTTATCACATGTCAAGCGCGAAATTCAAATCTAACCTTTTTGTTCTCCACACGTCTCAGAGAGACAAGAAGAGTCATTATTCAACGTCTTCGCTCTCCGAACTTCATGCTGGTTCAGATAGCCAGAAAATCATCCAACCATTATTAAACTTCTGGATGATAATACTTCGTCTGACCTTATTTTGAATTCACTTTACCCGTCACAATTGACGAAAGAGGACACTTAAAAACACACGGGAGCTCATGAAATTTGAACATATAGCAACTCGCAGTTACATTGAGAATTATCACCAGAATGATATAAAAACATTTGCATACAAGAGACAATAACTAAACACGTATTTTTCTGTGTTCGTTCGAATGAATCAATGGTTTGTTTTTCCTGAAGGCTCTCATTCCATTTATTGTCATTGTTGTTATCCCTGTATTAATGCGTTTTGTGTGATCAGTAATGTTTTCCCCATGGAATCAGCTATTCATATTCTTCCCTTAACAAAATCTTAAATTATGGCGACCTACGTACATCCATAAAGTAGGGCGTTCATATCCTCTATTGTGGCCATACTAATGGGATATCTTAAACAATCGTACATCGTGAATACACCCTCATTTCTCTACGGGATGGGTCTCAGCTTTCCATGTAGTATAATCGTTTACAGCGATTCTGCATGATATTCTCAAAATAAAAAGAAATAAAATGAGGAATCACTCTTGCTTGGCAAGCTTTCGGGCAGGGCAAACTCAATCTTCTAAACCAAGAAATTCTCATTAGTTTTGAAAAGAAGGATCAACAGCCAGTGCATCCTCCCGATAGTCACCTATGGAGCTGAAACATACATTGTGACCAAAAGATTGCCCCTCAAACTGAAGATCACTCAATGTGCTCAGGAGAGAAGTATGTTTAACATCATATGGAGAGATTTCGTGACCGTGCATTATATTAGAAAACAAACAAATCATTGAAATCATCAAAAGATCCAATGGCAATGGGCTGGTCAAGTTGCAAGAATGTCAGACAACCGTTTTGAATTTCCGTAATAAATCAAGTTTTCATCTCAAATGACTATTTATTCCGAAAACTTTATCCCCTTGAGTTGAAGAAAAAAAAGAAAGCAAAAATGTTAAAATATTAGAAAGCCAATTTCAAAGACACAAAAGAAGTTTCCCTAACATTGTGCAAAAGATAGTGTGGGGAGATTTAGCGCTACTCCATTGCATTTTTCCTAGCATGTTAAGACTTTGTAATGTTTTCACCGTAACTCATGGATACTCACAAATAGAAAATACTAAAAGGAAGAAAGATGAAGTAATCTGAAGCTAATTCACCCGTCTTTCACTCGTCTTGAGTAGCAAACATTGTTAAACCCAATAATAATTGTAGAAAGGGCAGAAAGGATTCTCCTTAGGGAGAAAAGCCATCATATTCGAGGGATGAACCAACGTCTACAAGATACTCAGGTAAGCCAGATATTGTCCCTGGTCGGATTAAGATTATGTACAGATAAAAGTAGAACCCCAGAGCCTAGGAAAAATGATTCGTCAATTTCATTATCCACCCTACAAACCCTTTGGCCACACGAATCTACCCAACATCTGTAACAGTTACAGAATCCAACTGTTCGTTGACGGCATTCCATAAAGTATAAGTTGTGTGCAAAAGTTCCTGGAGCCATCTTTTTTTCCGAAAACTAGAATGAGTACACAGTTAAAAACCGGTTTTGCAGCTAATGTATTTGTTAGAGAACACCTTACATGTTAGTTTTGAGAATGTAAAACTCCAATTCTCCCCAATCAGGTTTTCATGCAATCATTGGCAATACCATAACATGATTTCAAATCCATTTTCTATCAGCCGGGATTAGTTGGATGTTGTAGAATGGCAAGGGTCATCGTTTTGCTGGTAGAATTTTTTTTCCATTGGAATAAATTCTTTAGACATTAAAAGCATTCTGCAACACATTGTTAAAGTATTTGAACTGTATTTGATTTCTTGTCATGGCTATTTTACCCACAAATACACTCACCAAATACTAGAATGTTTTCCCCACCTAATTCAATACTGAAAGACAATCAGTATGCTATTTTCCACTGGATCTTCCAAGACACCTTCAAGCAGCATCGTTGACAACCTCGAACCTATTTTTATCACTGAATATCGCTTGAGAAAAATAGTCTTTGCGTTTGTCTTTGAACAAAATCTTTGAGATTTACAAAAACCTGAGGGTGGGGCTTTGTTACAGCTTCTGGATTGAAAACTTTGCACAGGCAATCTTCTGCTTGAGTATCCACGTAAACCTTTCTACTGTTAGCAATCTCTTGGCAAGTTGAGTGTAAGCTTGTATCTGGTTCTTTAAAACGTGTCTTTGGAGGCATTTGCCATCTCCTTGATGTGGTGGATTTTGACATCCTGGAACCTCGTTTTCTTTTTACTATTTTCTCTCTCTGACACCCGTGGGTGTCTCTCATTGAAGAAGACAGGTAACAAGATTTCATACAGTTTATAAAAGCTTTGGGATGGCATGATATATTTTTCGAGCTTGAAGTATGCCTGCAATGCGAATTTTAACAGCCTTGTCGTAATGTAACTTAGTAATTCTAAGGTGGTATCTTTTAAGCAGAGATTACAAAAAATGATTCCCTAAATCATAGATAATGAATGATTAAATAAAAGCTGAATATACTCGAATAATAGTTAAATATCATCGTATAATCAATGATATAATAATGCAATCTGAAAAGTGCTTTATTTTGTTTTGGCTTTGCTTATTCTTTTAGGGGAATAGCAGTGTGGCTTCAGCAAAGGTCATGTACAACAAACATGTGGGAAATAAATGCACTACGATAAATTAAAAACAAAACAACAACTGCAAAGCTTGAGAAAGCAGACCACTTCATCTACCCAGGACAACGAGTGTCCATGGAATCCTCAAAAGAAGGAGAAATCCAACGAGGAATCGTTCTAGGATTGCAAGCCTTTGGTAGAGCAACGCAACCTTCAAAAAGATGAGAACCCCAATAGTCCATAAAAGAAGAATATACACAGTCCTGATAGTCACCTATGGAGCTGAAACATTGAACCTAACCACAAGAATGACCCTCAAACTGAGAACCATACAACGTGCTCATGAGAAAATCATGTTCAGTATCACGTGGAAAGACCACAAGACGGTACAGTTTATTAGGGTTAGAACAGTAGTCCAAGACATCAAAGAAACCATCAGGAAACTTGAATTGCAAAGGGGTGATCATGTTGCAAGATTCACGTTACAAGCAGCAAGACCCACAACACAAACCCTCAGAGATCAATTGTGGAACTGATGCCGGAAGAATATGAGATGGCGAGACGAACTTGACAGGTTCAGGAAATATAGATAGAGATGTGGTCAATCCTGGGGAAGGTTTCTATCCAAAAGAGTGATGATGATAATGATGATGATGATATGTACACGATAAAATCAATATGTCCGTAATCTGGCACAGTTATTTGCTGAAACTTCCGCAAAATAATGTTTGATATTTGTGATTAATGGAGGTGAGTACATCGATAAGGGAGAAAACTATGTTGAAAAACAAATATTTGTTGCGTAAAGTACATTAAATTGTTATCGTACATAAATGTTTTTTTGATCGTTAGGATTCGCACTTGTTCTTGAACATACACTTATATGTACACACATACACGCATACGCACATACACACATTGTTCAGATACATAAATTTGGTCCTTTGATTTAAAATTAAAAAAAAATTTAAACTATGCTGAAAGCAGGATAATAACGTGAATCAAATATAAAAAAACTATTTCAACAAAAATGCCTTTTGATTTAACAAACAAATGAAACTAGGTATACAAAAAAAATAAATTGAATCATAGAACAATTGAAAACAAAAGCAACCAGTTATAATGTAAATTGAGTTACCAAACCTTGATGAATCAATATCATATAATGCTTGCTAAGTGAGTAATTACAACTCACTCCAACCGTCACATTTCAGTGGAAGTTATCTTCTGAGTATATGAACAACTGTAAGGCCCTGTGACATTACGTATCAGATGATCTGAATTTGGCAAAAAGTGTGTATACCATTATTATAGACCATATCTAATTGATATATTATCTCCACTCAAGTATTGAGCATTATTGGAACAAAGATTGTTTGGATTGTTATATTTATATGTGGTATCTATTTCACCAACACGTACACACACACACACACGCATATATGTATAACCATCTGTTGGATCACTTCGCATCTGCAATACTAACATATATATATATATATATATATATATATATGATGTAAATATACATGTGCATATCTGTCTGTGTGTTTATGGTGATTTTGTACAAGTGTGGTGCAATAAGTCAGATACATTAGTTTATTGAAATTTGATCTGAAATGTTGAATCTATGTGATTAAAAGAGAAGTGTTGGATTAAGTGCATTAACAATGGAAAATATGTTGCAAAAAAGATATTAGTTGTGTAAAATAAATGTTTTTCATCAATTATCTTCGGACCCATTGATACTTACGCATTAATCTTTGTGCAATAACTATAATTTTTTTTGTTAACCGTAATTGCATATCAAAACAATTATCACATGAGTACGATGATGACAGCACTTATACTTTAAGATCAAGATTCATCATCATCAGTCTTTTAACGTCCGTCGTTGGACATAGACCTTCCCCAGGATTTGCTACACTTCTCTATCATGGGCATCGCGGAGCCAGTACTTCCTGAACCTGTCTAGCTCGTCTCTCCATCTAACATTTTGCCGGCCTCGGTTGCACATGTGGTGTTGGGGGACCCATGTTGTGAGTCGCGATGTCCATCGATTGTCTGCCATTCTTGCAACATGGCCAGCCCAACGCCATTTGAGGTTGTTAATGGATTCTATGATGTCCCTAACTCTTGTCTTTTCTCGGATGTACTGTGCTGTCTTGTGGTCTCTCCAAGTGAGGCCCAGCATTATTCTTTCATGTGCACGTTGCATGGTTCTCAGCTTACGGGTCTGTCTCTTGGTTAGGTTTCATATTTCAGCTCCATAAGTGACTATTGGGAGGATGCATTGGTTGTACACCCTTCTCTTTAGGATCAATGGGATCTTATTATTTTTGAAGGTTGAGCTAGCTCTACCAAAGGCTTGCTATCCTAGTGTGATTCTTCGCTTGATTTCTTCTTCTTTTGAGGGTCTCATGGAGGTTCGTTGTCCTAGGTAGATGTAGTAGTCTATTTCTTCCAGTTGTGTGTCCTCGATTTTGATCTTAGTGCTTTTATCCCCGATGTGGTTGTTTCACATGATCTTCGTCTTGCTGAAGTTCATGTGTAGGCCGACTTTCTTGCTCTCTTCATTTAGTTAATCTATCATTAGTTGGAGGTCGTGTAGGTTCTCTGCAAAAAGGGCTATGTCGTCTGCAAATCTAAGGTTGCTCAGATACTCGCCGTATTACCTTGATCTAATAAAAATCGTCAACCAAAATTGTTAGTATTGGTCTCTCTAGTTTTTAACCTGCTCGGGCTGGCTGGCCTCCTATGTATGTGTCATGCCCACTGTTGACACTGCTGGAACTTAGTGCTGAAAATTATTTTACACCTCCTCTCATAGGTTTTGAGTGAGGCATCATGATGCAATTTAAGCTTATGTTAAATTGGTCTCTTGGTTTGTGTTTGGTAGTACTCACGCTTGTTATAAAAATTCATACTTCAGTAACTTATTCACGGATTATCGACATCCTTTTTCAAATATGTTAATTGATCATCCCCAGTACCGGTCATGTGACGGTTACTATCGTGTGACTAAACTGGCCTATCTTCCTTTCGTCAATTCCCCTCACTCACTGAATTGAGCGAAACTGTTTCAGACATTGACATATGTACGCTGACACAGAAACAGAGAAAGACATTCGAACATAAATACAAACCTATCAAGAAAATGTTTGGCTAAATTAAAAATACACGGAGTTCTTATCATTGGCAATCACTGAAA
Source organism: Thysanoteuthis rhombus (assembly GCA_963457665.1). NCBI lineage: Eukaryota > Metazoa > Mollusca > Cephalopoda > Oegopsida > Thysanoteuthidae > Thysanoteuthis > Thysanoteuthis major. The sequence goes on along the minus strand of OY735215.1, from coordinate 20,650,599 downwards.
AAATACGATGGAAAAAAAAATGTCGAAAAAGAAATGACGATGATTTATTATAAAACCGTCACAACGAGGCTGCTGAACAGTTGGAGATTAGATCAGTTTTTGGCGGGAAAAAGAGAACGAAAGGTGAATGAAGAAAAAACAAGTCAAAGATTAGAATTTCCATCTTAATTAGGAACGTTTTTCAAAATAAATTGATTATTTACAGCAATAAGCCTCCAGCAACATACTATGATATGAAGATAAAAGTAATATATATATATAAATGTGTATATATATATATATAAATGTATATATATATATATATATATATATATATATATTTATATATATATATATGTATATATATATATATGTATATATATATATATATATATATATATAGAGAGAGAGAGAGAGAAAGAGAGAGAGAGAGAGAGAGAGAGTGATGAGGACAATTTGGAAAGAGAAAGGGGATAGCAAAGAGAAATAAATAAAACATCAACGTTTCATTGAATCATGACTCACTATATTTACACAATCACACATATACGTACGCAAAAAAGCATGCAATTTTATATTTCATATAAGGTATATGATGCTTTTGAATAACTTTCTATTATTTTCCGTATTAATATATATATATATATATATATATATATATATATATATATATATATATATATATATATTTGTATATATATATATATATTTGTATATATACATATGTGTGGGTGTATTTACGCATATGGAGAGAGGAAGAAAAATAGACAGAAGCATATGTTGATGTCTTTGTAGATATTTTTCGCTCGTGAATGAAGATTTTGGAGGGGATTCCATTCTAATTGCAGATTCATCAATAGTCAACGAGGCGTTGGCGGAGCAGGTAGATCCATCCACAGCGATTGCAGGTGAAGAATCAGAGGGAGTCCCAGTTTTGCGGCACCAGCTCCATGGTTCGCTACGGAAAGGGTGGTTGGCTGGTTACCACGTCTCAACGTCTTCCAGTGGGCAGCCTCTGTTATGAAATGCTGGTAACTGACTCCAAAGGAGAGCAGGGTCTTTGAAAGACCCCTGTATATTTTGGAGACCTGTCAACTGGACAGGAGTGTCTTCAAGCCTTTGGGCGTGGCCTGTTAAGATCTATTCATCTATCTATCTATATAAGTATGCTGAGAATTACATTTTGGATTAAAGTATTTTCATTATTCATTGTCTGACTAGCGTCTTATTTTTGCTTTTTATTACAGTATTGTAGGTCAAATACATGTGACCGATGAAGTTAGTTTTTTGGAGTCGAAATAAATAAACCTACAAATATGATTATTCTATATATTTTCATTTCTATCTATCCGTCTATCTATCTATCTATCTCATGGAGTAGAGGAATTTAGGGTTTCAGACGGAGAGTCAGTAATTGGGATCACAGATTGGCTGATCAAAACTGTTGGAATAATGATTTTTCGGCATTGCTCGTACAGTTAAATTACTTTTTCATTCAAAATAACATCACAGTAAATGTATTAATATTGAAAAAAAGATATACAATCTTAAATGCATATGATTTGGAATACATTTGTTAGCAGCAGACAATCTCAGAATCTGGTAAAAAGAGTGCATTGGCAAAAAAAGTTAAAACCACTGGGTTAGACGGAACTAAGATATTGCTACGACGCCCATCCTGTCAACAACACAATATTTTTTTCATTGTTCTTTCCAGTCATTATTTTTCTTGTGGACTTTCTACTCTATGTTTCACTTTTTCCTTTCTATTTCAACATTTTAGAAACTGTCAACTAAATCTGTCAGCATAGGTTTCTTCAGTTTTTTAGTTGGTCTGGCTGGCTATGTAGATATGCATCACGCTTACAGAATACACGGATAGCACCAGAAGATAGAGAATTCCAATTTGAGTCCTTAGTATGTGAAGAAAAAACAGTTCTTTGTTTTTTCAAAATTTCCCCTAAAATATTTTTTCTTTGTTCAGGCTTCAATTAAACAATGTAAGCGTATGCTATATTGGTCCCTTATTTTGTGTCCGGTAGCATTCGCTCATGTTTTGTGGAAATCTGGACGTTTCAGTAATCCAACAAAAGGCAAGAAAAGTAACTTATTAATTGATCATCCTTTTGTCCAAGTTTTTAATTGATCCCACGTCCCGCCAAAAGATGTTGGTCACGAAACAGTTTCTATTCAGTGACTAACCAAGCATTATCCGCCAACTCTAACAACATTTTCCGTTTCCATTTCATCTTCCTTCCTCAAACCCCTATTTTTTCTCTTAACCTGTCTTTTTATCCCTTTCTCTCCTTCTTTCAAACACAGCTTTTCCATGTCTCTCTCTCTATCTCTCTCTCTCCCCCCTGCAACTGTCTATCATACTCCTTTTATCTTTCTTTACTTCTCTCCTTTCTCTACCCCTATCCCACCGGGAAAATAGCTTCAGAAACCCAAAATGTCTCTACGTACAAAGCACAATACAATAGAAACGTTGACGTAAATTGGAAGTAGAACAAAAATGCAAGCAACTTTGTTCCATTTCAACTTGGAGGCAATCTTGCAAAAAAAAAAGTATGAATAACCATTGGATAGGAAGCGTGCACATTTTACAAAATTCCCTGCGCTGTCAACACAAGGGCATATTATGAACCGATATATTATGTGCCCCCTCATGATATATATATATATATATATATATATATATATATATATATATATATATATATATATATTCATTGATAACTGATCCCTATGAAAAACAATTGGCTGTCTGTCTCATATATATATATATATATATATATATATATATATATATATATATATATATATATATATATATATATATATATCCATACCTTATATACTCATGTAATCCATTTCTTTCAACGGTAAATAAATACATATATAAGTGTGTGTATATATATATATATATATATATATATATATATATATATATATATATATATATATATATATATATATATATATATATATCCAAATATAATATCTTTCTTCTAATCGATAAGATACAAATACAGGACGTTCACACACACTCACGTACACACACACACACACACACACACACACACACACACACACACACACACACACATATATATATATATATATGTATATATATATATATTCGATATAGATAGACTTCAATATTAACTTCTACACATGTCTGCATATATATTCGTATAAAGCGTGTGTGTTTGTACATATCATACATGAATATAAAAAAACTACATATATTTGATTTGAGGTTATGGCATGATCCGTGGCTGTTGTGACTCGTGACTCCTTTCTGTGTCTCTGCTCTATGTTTGATTTCAGAGAAAAGCCTGTATTTTGAAAAGCAATATTCCAGAGAAGCAGTATGGCGTAACATAATTTTTCTAATTCCCATTGCAATCGGTACACTCAATTCAAGATCATTATCTATCAATTTATTTATCTATCTATCTATCTATCTATTTATCTATCTATCTATCTATCTATCTATCTATCTATAAGCTTAGTAAACATCCATATTTTTAACATACGTGCACACACACACAAGCACACATATAATTACTTATCAACATGCAATATACTATATAAATATGTATATATATATATATAAATATATATATATATACTTACATTATCAAGTTTTGCACAATTATATGGATATCTATATATATGTACGTATTTTATATATATATATATATATATATATATATATATATATATATATATATATATATATATATATATATATATATATATATATATATATACCTTTATACATGTATAGCTTTTCTTAGATGTATCCACACTCACATAAACCTGTGTTCTTGTATTCATGTGGGCACTCACTAAAAAAAAAAACCCAAAAGGATAAAAAAAAGAATCGTAAATTGCAATGCGAATGTTGAGCGCCCCATTTAATGTCCTAACAATAGTTTGACGTCATCGTGACGTCATTGTTCCAGTACGCGCCTTCCGCCCGGCGGTGATTATCATTACTTACTACTGAACGTTACAGAGCGATTTGAAAAATTATTGAGATCTCTAATCTCAGTATTTCTTTTCTTCGTTAAATCTGTAAATTCTTCTTCTTTTTTCCTTTTTCCACAAATTTTCAAGTCTTATATTTCATATAGTTTATTGCCGTGAGATGTACAGATTACTTTCAGTCTCGCAAACAGGCACCCACGCTAAAGTAAAAAGGAACGAAAAAGACAGCACGCATAAATATACACATACGTACGTACATCTGTAACTCTGATGCCAATTGATGAAAACAGCTTTTATATTACACAAACAAGCCTTGTATGGCATAGAGCCACATATGTGGGTCACACGATGAGGATCATGCTCACTACACAGTAGTGACGATCTTTTAGATTATCTCTTAATTTATATTTGTGATTATTACAACGTTCACTAAGCTTGGTTCAGTGTTGCACCAGGCCAGAAATGTGGGTAACACCGCAAAGATCTAACTTACAGCATAGTAGGGGATAAGCTCATAAACCTCACAACGATGCGCATCTGGGTTATTTACCAAGCTTGCACCGATCTTGCAAAAGGTTACAGTCGTTGAGCAACCTGGTAGGGTTGAACTCACTGTATTAGCGAATCGGTCCGGGATAAGCTTGCTTATAATCTGGCCACATTTGGCACACCTCGTGCCCTGGTGTTGGATAATGGTTTTTTTTTTTTTTTATAGAATATACTTTTTCCCATAGAAGTTTGGGTGAAAATATGTTGAAAGGAACTGTTGTTTGAAGTTTTGAGATCATTTTCATTTATCTCCAAATTATTTGCACGATAATCTTCAGCTTATCATCTTCACGATGCTTAGTTCTTTCTCTCGTATCATCAGTGGACGTTGAAACTCCACTCTGTAAAATTGTAACGCTATGATGTTCTTGCTGGAAAGTTAAAAAAAGCATATTTATCAAAATGTTATGAATACAACAACCAAGATGAAAATACTAGCTCGATTTTATGCATGTCATAAGGTTTAGAAATGTTTTACCATTTTTATTGGCTGTTATCCAATAAACTTTGATCATTTTGTATTGTCTATTGGACGGTGTACCTAAATACCGTCTGGCAACCACTGACAGTTTCTAAAAAAAAGGATTCTGGGTAAAAAGATTTTGAGAATTTTTACTGATAGCCTGAGAAATCATTTTACTAGTTACAGCCAGACAGGTCCTTCTACAAATTACAGCCCGACTTTGAAATTAAGTTCTTTGGATAAGCTGAAGAAATCAAACAAAATTACATATATCATGACTCTAAAAAGCTAGCTTCATGTTGGCTATTAAACGATGACACAGGAATACTCTGCCTCTTGTTGCATTATCACTGTAATATGTATTTCTATTGATATTTGGACCATCCTCATTTTGGTTGTTTTTCATACAACGTTTCGGCCGTTGCACTCTACGGCCTTCGTCAGGTATCATTTGTCTGATGCTGTAACCACTGCGCTATTTGTCCACGCAAAGTAATCTGATGGTTCTAGGTTCAATCCTAGTGTGAGACAATATAACAATACTACTAATGCTAAGAGGGTAGTACGGTCAATAGATCCCCGTCGGATAAATAAAGGGTTCGGTTCGTTACTTCCCCACACCTACCAGATGATACCTGACGAAGGCCGTAGAGTGCAACGGCCGAAACGTTGTATGAAAAACAACCAAGATGAGGATGGTCCGAATATCAATAGAAATGATAATAATACCTCATCTCAAAAATTCAGAGATATACTGTAATATGTCTCTAAAACGCTAGCTTTCGGATATTGGGCGATTTTTTTCACTTTTAGGGGTCAAAATTTTTTTCCTGTTTTAGGGAATAAAATCGAATGTGAACTTTCATTTAAGGTGTCAAAATCGAAAGAAATTTTTTTTTCACTTTCAGTGCTTGAAATCGAAGAGGAAAATTACTTTCCATTTACCATGATCAAAATTATTTTTTTCACATCGAGAAGGAACTTTTATCTGTTGCTAGGTTCAAAATTGAATATGAATTATTTTTTTCATTCGAAGTGGGGACTTTTTTTTTTAAGGGTCCAAATCATGGGAGGGACTTTTTTTTCACATTAAAATCTCCTTTTGAACTTTAGCACTGCTTTTTAAAAATCATTGTCTCCCCTTTTCTAACATTACCCCCTCCCAACTTCCCTTGTTTTTATTTGCCACATTTTTTAACATCAGCCCCTCTTTTTAAAAATTGGTCCCCTTTTCTTAACTTTGGTCCCCTTTTTCTCAACATTACGCCCCTGTTTCTAACATTATAACTATCCTTTTTTAAAAATTTTTATAGATTAACGCTTTTTTTCAAATTACCCAAACTTTAATAAAAAAAATCAGCTCCTCTTTGTTAAATTCAGCCCTCCAACCCACTTTAAAAAAAGATCTTTACCACTTTTTACATTTGCTCCCCCATTTATTGGTTATTGAACAACCGTAGCCATCAGAGATGGAGAAGTGGTTCTCTCCATTTCTATATATGAGTGTGTTTTGTGTTTGTGTGTTTGCTTATGTGTTGATGTTTTCCAACGCTCCTGGTCATACAATTTTGTCCACACCTGAAAATTGGCATTAATACTCCATTAAACCCCTTCTAAAATATTTTTCGGAAGAATCGCCTTTTTTTTTTCTACCTTTTTTGGGCCTTATATTGACGGTTTTATTGATAGCATTTAGATTCTCCAGAATATAGATCTTTCTAGATGTTTTATCACTTTATTTTAGATGTTTTCAAATAGAAATAATGTCGAATTTCTTCAAAATCTATTTGTTTCAGGACGTTTTTTTTTCTACCAAATTTTATTCTATTTACTACCCAACAAACAATTTCACTTTTGTCAAGGTTAGCGTCAGGATTCGTTCAATAAGGCTCTGTCGAAGAGTGTTGGGCACTAATTAGGACCATCCACGACCAGAAGTGTTTGTGAAATTAAATCATGCATTTGTTTTGTTTCACTCCTTTCTACAAAGAAAAAAGAGTCTGTTTGAAATGTTTCAATTGTCCTAAAAAAAAAGCTAAGGGAGAATATTTTTTATGGGAAGTTTAAATATGATATCATCCAATGATTCTCGTTTATCAAAAAGGAAAAAAAAACGAGCGCTGCCTTTGAAGAGGAAAGTAGAGAAAGAGAAAAAAAAACTGCTTGGATTGAAAAGTAAAAAAAAAAAAAAACCCAAAAAACTGCATACACGTGCTGAAAGAAAATAAATCATTTTTACATATCCACGTACACACTTTCACGCACCCCCCCAAACATATGCGCAAATAAATACATATGCCCCTCCGGCATCAGTAGTCAGTGCTCGAGGGAGAGGTAAAAAAAAAAGAGAGGTTCAATACATGCAGTCCCTTCTATTTTCTGAGGGTTCAAGCAACACAACCTTTCCAACCTGATTTTGGCCCTGTGTTGTACTAAGCTTAACTGAGTAATTATCAACAGACGCATACATTCACTGGTATTTGGTAGATATAGTTATGTACGTTCTTTAGCGCTATATGTTCAATTCTGATTGTCGTATCTTTGTCCTCGACTTCTCTGTTTCGCACGTTATTGGTTTCATTTAACTTCATGATAAGACCAACTAATTCGCTTTCTTTGTTCAGCTTACATACATCTAACCATATGATAAGCTTATATGCAAATTGCTTCTCTGTTTGTTGCGATTTCACGTCTGATTGGTTCTTCAACTTTCTATTATGATATAACAATTACGTCATAAATTACGTCATAGAAACTCTATAGACTTTGTCTGATCATACATTAAAACAGGTTGAGTTGAGTCAATACTCTGGAAAAGAATTCAGGTAGAATTCGTGAATTGTTGAAAAATGAATACCCTACCTCCAAATAGCTTTAGACTCTTTAGAACAGATCAATACATAAACAACAACACCATTTCTTATGGCTATATTCTAATATGAGTGTAAACCACCGTAAAACAGCCATTGGCGTCTTTGTACGCTCATAACCACACACACACATATACACATACATAAGTAAGTACATTGATTGGTCCGTATGATGAAATAAGCATTCATTTTACACAGGATATATATAATTTTCAACTTAATCTCTTTCTTTGTCTATTTTGTGGTGTATATGGATCGAACATAATGTAGTAAAAATTTTAGATCAAAATTTCAATTAATATCTACATGACATATAATCTTATTTACCTAGCCGAGCATATTACATATGATCAATGTAATCGCAAATAAATATTTATATATCTGTTAGATCAAAGCATAGGGTCAGCCATGGGCATGAAATATATTTCCTGGGTAAATGATGTCTGTTTTTCTAAATAAGCTAGGATTCAAATTACCAATTAACGTAAGTTTTATGTTGTTTGACTTTCAGAGTGTCTAACTTAAATTCTGCCCAAGCAAATTACGATAAATGATATTAGTTTTATCAGTGCGGACCTTCAATTTTGTTTTATACATGGGTTTTGACTGCACCTTAATTTATCAAACTACAAAGAAATTTAGGAATGGTGAAGAGTCAGAAGATCGTTGGAGGTAATACATAGGAATCCCTTAAATTGACGTCTGAAGACAATAAAGCATTCGAAGAGAAAAAATAATTAGACGTATCTGCTCATGGGGATAGGTTGAAATATGGGGTGAGATCATAATAATGTCATAAAAGCAATGGAAACTATTTACCGAATTAAATATATGTAAGAAATCCCAAATTAGAGCGACGATAAAATAGCTCAAAATAAGAACAACACTTTGGTAACTATATTGACAGCATTTTTGGACCATCAGCTTGTTGTTTAATTGTGATAGATGATGAAACTTACGTTACAAAATTGTTTCATAAATATTTTCCTAGGCAAGACTCCGTACTGTCTCCTTCAATAAAACCCCACAGTCCGTTAAGTGTTCAATGGTTTCAAAATCTACTGCTAAAATTAGCATACTGTTTGCCATTTCTTACAACGCTATCTCACCATATTTTTATGGTAATAAGGTCTTGCAATCAATCAAAAATTATATAATTTAGAACGTCTTCAATATAGAATGGCTCCATAGATAGAAACAAATAGCTTTAAAGATACTGCCATAATCTTGCTTGATAGGGCGTCATCTCATCGTGCCAAGTCTGTGTTGCAATATTTTGATTCCAAATAAATTCTTGTCGTAGACAACTATAGAATTGCCTTCCATACTGGCTTATTGGAAACAGCTCATGCTATAATTAAAAGAGCGATATTCAAGGATATATTTAAACCTGAAACGGAGATAAGGTGTATGTATGGATTCAAGAAGTGATGGAAACGCGCTATATCATTTTACAAAATATTACCAAAGACTTTTAGGTTTCTGGTCGCTGTAAAAGCAACGACCGGTATCAAAATGAACTATTTTCGGTACGTTAATGTAGAAGAGACTTTGCTCTATCGAGTATATTTTGAATAAGCCATTTATCTCTGCTGTAAAAAAAGTTATTCATGTTTTTGTAAGGTTCGTGAATACTTTGTCCATAGGTTATATACGTATAAATCAGCACAAATCATCAACATCCATAACTGTACACAAACATATGCATGCATATATATATATATATATATATATATATGTGTGAGTGTGTGTGTGTGTGTGTGTGTGTGTGTATACATATATATATATATATGTGTATATATATAAATGTATATATATATATATATATATGTATATATATATATGTATGAGTGTATTGTTGATGTGAAGTGCTATCTGTATTTATATATACATGAATAAATCATCATGAAAAACATACGCGTATACCTCTAAACAAATATACGAAAGTATTTACGTATATATTTGCGAACGAGTGCACGCATAATTGTGCTGATATCAAGAAATGCACACACCCACACCCACATGCACACACGGACACACACACACATACACACACTCACACACACACACATATACATACATATATGACTGCGTTAGATTTCGTAATGACCTCTCGTTGTTACACGAAGAAACGTCACTTGGCCTAGACAGCGTAAAGAAAATTAAGTATTGAAAAAAAATGGGCTAATATTTTATTCTATTCACAATGTCTAAGTCGACTGACTCATTTTTCCGTGTTACAACGGAGGATCATTCTAAATAGAGCATCAATTACTATTATGCATTCATTAATATTCTGATTATGTATCCATTTCTTGATTATATGTATATACATATATATATATATATATATATATATATATATATATATATATAGCATTACAGTAAGTATATATAATACAAGTAGCTTACATATATATGTATATATATATATATGTGTGTGTGTGTGTGTGTGTGTATGTGTGTGTATGATTATAAATTGTGTTATATTATATAGTAACTCTTACCTGAAATGATCTCCCGTCATTACACGACGAATGCATAATTTAGCTTGATTAACGTAAATAGCATAAACGATTAATGAAAATGGGACTGCTTACGTTGCCCAAGCCGAATGATACATTCACTGTGTACTAAAAGGGGATCATTTCTAATAAGAGATTTTTTACGTAATTAAACGCAATTCATAATCATTCTGTCGGATAATATATCCGTTTCCTAATAACAAGTACACATACGCACACACACACGCACACACACACAAACATATATATATATATATATATATATATATATATATATATATATATATATATATATATATGTACGTACACATATATATGTGTGTGTGTGTATTTATATACTGATTTGTACTCAAGTATATATATATATATATATATATATATATATATATATATATATATATATACCTGAGTACGAATCAGTATATATATATATATATATATATATATATATATATATATATATATATATATATATATATACGTATGTTAAGGTACAGGAAAGCAAACGAGACACATCAAGGATGAAAGGCAACCGTGAGTTAGTTCACTTAAGGGAAATCGTTCATCGTATTTATTACCGAATTTCGAGTCCGCAAGAGGTCTGTCCGACTGTCTTTTTTTCCACATACCAAGAAAGTGAGTAAAATACCAAAATCTGCAGATGCTGATACACATACATTAACATATTTTTATATTTGCGAGTTTTGTTTACTTTAATAGAAAGACCGACCCACCGATAAATTTTACATCTTTTTTTTCTTCTACTGACACGTGGCAAAAAAAAAAAAAAGAATTGAAATAAATAACAAAATAAAATAAACAGAGGGAAACGTACCTAAGAGATTGAAAGGAAGGAAAGAAGACGCCAAAACAACAACAACAATAACAACAACACCCCCCCCAAAAAAGGATGTTGCGCAAGATAAGTGCACGATTATTATTTTCAGCTGTCTTTTATTTGGGGTTAGAGGTAGACTCTTTCTTTTGACGTTTTTCGACCGTGGGAAAAATTAGAAGATGAGTTTATCATTATATCATAGCAACCCCAGTGCCTTTCCCACTTTTCTTTTTCTCTCTCTCAATTTATTCCCACAAGGCTATCAGAGAGTTTTAAAGTTTTATCTAGGAAATGAATCCATCATGTATCTTTTTCTCTGATTTTTAAAAGAGAATTTCCTCTCTTTTATGACGGTGGATATCGGATTTACATCAGTCTAGTAAATATTCCTGCACCCTTCTTCCTAGACGTTCAAACACCTTTTGATATGTTAGGGATTTAATACAGTTGCAAATGGAAACAAATTACGGACGTGTGATGAAAAGTTAAGAATTTATACGAAGATTTCTAATTACTACGTAATCATGGCCAAGAAGATAATAATTACCATATTTCCCGGTCTATAAGTCTTATGGCGTTGAAAGGTATTTGGGGGCTATCACTCACTGCCAAACATCCAAGTCCCATAGCTTTCCATTTCGAGCTTAGGTTTGCATCCCTCTAGTCATGATACCAGCGAATGGACGCCGTGTAATATCAGCAGAGATTTAAAAAATAAGTTTAATGTGCGTTTTATATGCTGGTTAATACTGCAGTCTTGTATTGTTGAGAGGTTAAGCTTGCTTAGTTTTGTTTAATTACATTTCCGAAAAATCAGTAATGACTTTTCTCAGACATATTTTTATGTCGAAACAACTTTCTCGAGGAGGACATGGGGAGCAAAAAGTGATTTCAAGAACATGTTCTCGAAAATTGCATTTGGACATGTTCTAAGGCAATTGGAGGCGACAATGATATTGTGATTAAAGGTGTAGACAATGGAATCGGTGAGCTGAGTTCAAACTCCGATCGAAGCTGTTTATGTTCACTTCGCAATCATACACTTGGGGAAGGCATGAGTCAATCACTTTCCTCCTAACGAAGGGAAAAATAACAGAGCAGATGGGGCTCTCTAACAGAGAAGCAATCATTCCAGGAAGAGTACAACTCTAATTCCAAATCAGAGAGTTGAGCTCCACCCCCAAGGCGGCTAGTTGCCAAATTTGACGTCTTTCTGGCAGCTCCTGCATCCAAGCAGATGCCATACATATGCTTTCTTTTGGACTTTGCCAGTGAGGCCTAAAGGGGTTGTTCTGTCGATTGGGCATATCAGGATCTTCAGATACTTCACTTGAGCTGGCATCATGGAGGGTTACTTCGGGGTTGTTCCATCGTCTATCGAGACGGATGGAAGCCTTTCTTAAATTTGGAGGTAAACTGGATAATGGGTGACATTAGAATCATTTTTTTTGGAGGGAATGGTGATTGCAATTAATCTTACATCTTCGACAGAGCATTCCAGTCATTTGTTGGCTTCTAATCACAACTCAACAGTCTGTATTTCTTTTATGAAATTTGTTTCACTGATATCATTCTGCAACTGTGCTTAGTCTATTCACTTGAACCTTGCATTCATTAAAGATAAAGTGAACTTTTAACTTTATTTGCAGTTATGTATGTTTGTGTGGTAGTTAATTTTCACTGTTGTTATTACGGGATGATTCTGTTCCCAATGTCAATAATAAAGATACTAAACGTGATTCTGACCGGATTCAGTGAATTTAAAGATTTCATTTGCGATCCAGAACTGCAGTATTTCTATAAAAACCTTTCATAAACAGAAATTGCATAAAATGAACAAGAAGTTACAATTAATCTACATGAGAAAACTTTTGAACATTCCCAAATTCCCTCGTGGTAATGATCGTATGTTAGGCTGAGTCGTCGGAGATTGCTGTAGTTGGAGTTATAGAAATGTGTGAAGGAAAAAGAGGAAAAGTTTGCTCGCTGCCTCGACAAATGTTTGCTACAAAACGCACGTTGAACACTATTTCTGCATTTTTCGTAAAAACGCAGAAAATCACAGTTGACAGCTAGATTTGAAAGAGTCTTTCAGAAAACTGACTGGGAAAGAATAGCAATAGACATTGAAAGAATATCTAAGCCACTTGATATTCACTGATGACTCTTCCATGGCGTCAGAAGCATCGGAAAAAACGTGTTGATGAACAGAAAGACAAAGGTAAAGCCCCCACTCAAGACCATAAAGATAGAGGGCGAGGTTCTAAAGGGGAGTGACAAATACGTTCACCTAGGACAGATGATAAAGTTAAATGAAGACCATGAAAGCGAAATATAACGATTGACTGGAAATCATTTGATATGAATAAAGACATGTCGAAGAGCACCCTGACAATTTGCTTTGGGGTAAAGAGTGCAATGAATGCATAAAACCAGCTCTGATTAACGGATGCACAACACGGAAATGAAGGAACGAAGCAAAAAACCAACTTGGTATCAAACAGAACGTTATGGAAAGAGCAATGCTTGAAATAAGTCTAAGAGATTGATGAAAAATGGTAGACATGGATCAGAGAGGAGAGCAGTGTGAAGGATATTACACGAATAATTAGACAACAAAAGTGGAAATAGGCTGGACACTCTGTTAGAAGAAATGACAACGGATGAAGAAAAAGGTTAACAGATTGCTGTCACGCTCTAGACACAAGATCAGAAGACGAGATAGAAAGATTTGCCTGTAGGACATGGTAGAGATTAACGCACTCGTGGCAATCATTAAAATGGTTAAATAGATGTTTTAGGCGATGTTCAGTCTCTTTAGTGGAGATATTTCATTATATATATATATATATATATATATATATATATATATATATATATATATATATATATATATATATCACAGTATATGTGGTACAAATAAGGCTAGCAGTGTAACATAATATAATAATATATCAATAATATAAAGCCACTTCTGAAATGTAATAGATTTATTTCATACACACACACACACACATACACACACACACACATATATATATATATATATATATATATATATATATATATATGTATGCATATATATATATACACGTGTGTGTGTGTGTGTGTTTGTGTGTATTAACATCTTTAGCGTGGGACTTTTAATGAGGTTCATTCACTTAATATCTTCTGATCATTATTAGTAGTAAATGATTCGCTATCTAATTCTAAGTTGCGAATAATTACTCTAAATCCCTCATCTATGAGACAAGCACACACGCACACACGCACGCACACACACACTCACACACACATACACATATGGGTTGTGTGAGAGGAAAGAGAAAAATCTGCCGAATAGGGAGAGGGATTGAGAGATTTCGAGTTGAACTCTCAGCCATCCTTTTATAGGCATGAGACCAATTTTTGCCGGAAATGTCAGTCTAGTTTAGCGTGTTATCAAGTTACGCACTGAAAATTGGCGTCTGCTTGGGAACACCTGCATTGACCGCGGGCAATATATTGTACAAGCCATTAATTAACTCTGTCTTCTTTTATTTTCATGTTTCTCACTTTTAGTTTTTAAGTTTTTTTTTCTGCTTCTTTACTGGAACGGGCACTTGCACTGATCACACTTTAAAAAAAAGAAAAGTTGTCAAGTTCAACTAATAAGTAGAGGCTAAAAGATGATAGCTAAGAAAAGAACATACACAGATTTGCACACAAACACTCACATAGATGTGCTCCCCATGAAATATGCATGTATGCACACGTACTCATATACATATTGCACACACACACACACACACACATATATATATATATATATATAAGAATGTCTGTTCATTATATATGAATGTAATAACTAAATCATATATCTTACTATAATCACCAAATTGCTGTCTGTATGTTACCGACTACCACAGAAACCATACAACATGTCTACTTTTTAATGGTGGGTGGAGGCATTTTTCCCTTTTAGAACTTCACATGGTAGGCAGAACTGTAGAGTCCTGCATCTTCAGGTTGCTCTAACTTGGATGATATGATATAACAAATCCGGGTGACTTTCACCCGTTACATTAAGCTTTAGTAAGGGTAATTCAATTTACTTTGTAATTACAATGCAAAATGGACCTTGATTGAGTCATTAAGGTTATTACGCCAAAATTAAACATTATAAGATTTCTTTGACAAAATCAGAGAATATTTTTGTTCGGATCACACTTTCTTTTGGCTGTTGATTTTTTTCCTCTTACCTGACCTCATACTCATATTATATACGTGTGGGAGCAGTTGTTCCTCGATTTAGTACGGGTTGCAATATATATATATATATATATATATATTGTAAAAATCAAACACGATATTGGTATAGGCATCCCCCGATATAACCCAGATCGCTATAGTGTAGTCCACGATGTACATGTTATTCAAATCAAAGACACATTTATCATATTGATAAAGGCATCACTCCATGTAATGCAGATTTTAAAAGTTGACTAATTTCATCAAAAATCCCATCTAAACTTCAAAGATGTAATAAAATATTCTTACGAGCTTCGGATTCTGCGTTCGTTTTAGTATCACGTAAAAGGCTATTGTAAACCATTGTTGACCGGATGAGAGGTCAGCTTGAATTTATGGAAACATGACCTCATCCTAACCTCGGATAGTGGCTTATTTCAGACGAACTAGCATACCCTTTCAAGATACTCTGTTTCCTACCCTATGTCTTTTTCACCTCGTTTATAGTAACAGGTTATATAACGGGTCTCAAATCATATGTTACCCTTGTAATTGTGATTATCATGTATGTTTGTCAAATATTGTCGTCATGTAATCTAGTAAAAAACTAAGCCCAAGGAAAGCGTTCAAGTGGAAGCTCATCTGAAAGATACCCTTGAAGTTGTGATGAAATTATTGGAATATCAAGGAGAAGTGTATGCAAATTTTAAAATTTGTCTCCTCGGCTTGTCGGAGAGTGAGGACAAAAACGAGTTTCAGCTGTAAGACAAGATATAATGTTGATTGCACGTTTTAAAAAACAACAATCAGCATCATTTAGGGACTTGGCATATCTATGGAATGCCTGTTAAATCTCACTGTAGCAAAGTGAGTGACATTAATTCACTAACTTTGATACTGGATGCCTTGGAAATACGTACCTGACTTCGGCGCTAGGAAACAGAATTAAGAATAGTCATGATTCATAGGGTAAATGCTAAATACTTTTCAAGTTGATGACAAAATCAAGGTCTTATGGTAAAAATATTCTTATTGATAAAATTAATTGTGATTAATTAATACTTTGCATCCAGTACAATCAATAATTACCATCTTTGGATCCCCAGATGCCCAACGTTCTACCAAGCCAGTCTTTTTCTCCATTACCACTGTAAGTCTATGTTCCTTTACATATTTGCAGGCACAGAAACTGAGCCGATGAAGTCTTGTTTTATAGTATTTGGACTGCACTGCACATCACATGAGATCAAGTACGGCTTGAATTCTTATACGAAATACAAGAATGGATGCAGAATCCGAAATGCTAAGGACATGTAATTCTGTTTAAATCTTTCTAGTTTCAGTCGATTTTGAAAAAAGTGCGTGATAGTTTTTATGTATATATATATATATATATATTGTACAAATCAAAGACACATCTATTATGTTGGTACAAAAATTTCTCAATAACAAGCAATTTGTTATAGCACGATTCACATTCTCAGCGATAATGCTGTTATAAAAAGCCTTTTATAATTTATTCGACAAAATTGGAATAACTTAACATCTACCTTAAATAACTAAGACAGCCTAATATGTAAGCTTATACGTATATTCATATTAAGAAATGAATATATATGTTTATATTCAATAAATGAATATAAATGCGTTACATTACTTTGAAACTCTATTTGAAATGATCTTCCGTTATTACATGGCAAATCTATCATTTGGCCAAGACAGTATGAATAGAATAAACAATCACTGCGACCGATAAGGTAGCTGCTTCAATGTAGTGTTGCTCTTACCATTGAGCTAAGCAGCCACCGGCAAAGCATAGGCCCAAACAACTGCATCAGATCATTTCAAATAGAGTGTCAAATATATATATATATATATATATATATATATATATATATATACAAGTTCATGCATACATATATCAACTGAGATATAAATAAAGCTCATGCATTCATATATATATATATATATATATATATATATATATATATATATATATATACATATAACAACACACACTCACAAGAAAACACACCCACATATATACATAATTTCATTGGTAGTTAGTTCCTTCTATTGAATATTCAGCACCATTGTTTCTATTCTTGCAGGTTTTTATTTATAAAATTATGTATAAATGCATCAAAAATCATTTATATATATTTATATATAAAACCTGTGGTATATAGACACTCTTCTCCCCCACTTCCTCTACGTATGTATGTAGGATTAAGAATAGCATTATATCATATAGACACTTATTCGAAATGATCTCCCATCATCATACTATTAATTTATCATTTGGCTTAGACATCTTAAATAGGATATTCAATTGAAGAGAATGGGGCCGTTGCGTGAATCGAACCACGACCAGTAAGGTAGCTGCTTCAACGTAGCATTGCTTTCACAATTGAGCTAAACAGCCACCAGTAATACAAAGGCCAAAACGACTGATTTCACTCCAAATTCTCATCTTGTTTATTCTCCCCAGTTTATATCTGCTCTCTTGCTATCTTTCAACACAACAATTATTTATCAAAAATGGATATATATGATCCGACAGATTGATAATGAATTGCGTCTGGCTAAGTGATACATTTACCGTGTAATGTCAGTAGATCATTTCAAATAAGAGTTTTTCTATATAATATAACGCAATTCATAATAAACCTGTCGGAACATGCATCCATTTCCTGATGCATCACTCTCTCTCTCTCTCTCTCTCTCTCTCTCTCTCTCTATATATATATATATATATATATATACATATATATATATATATATATATATATATACCGTTAGCTAGTCGCATTAGCCATGTTTTAATTTCTATTCTTTTTCATTTTGTCCCTTTTTCTTCTCCTTCCGAAGAAAGTAAATATAGTATTAATTGTTTTCAGTATAAGTATTTGATAGTTGGATGAAAAGACACTTCTGTCCAACTGAGTGCTTAGGAGCCTAAAATTATCCTGTCAGGTGTACTCGATTTGTTGAGTTAGGTGAAAATAGATGTAAGTGACACAAATTCGGAGACTGGTGTCGCGGTTCAAACAACCAGAAGTTTTCGTTATTAGAGTCTCAGCTGGATATTAATCATCCGTAACAAATCACCTGCTGAACAAAGGCCTTTCCCATTTCCTCCCGTGATGAGCACAGTTGATATAATCTGTGCCATGTCTTACAGACAAACTCTCAATGTAGTGCCTTGTCTTTTCCTACTATGTTTACTGTCACATTAGTACCAATCGGCTGGGATTTTCTGTATCTGTTGCCAATTCTTTTCACTATGGTCCCGGCCCACCTTAATCTTTTCTTGTTTATCCTCCGGCCTGGTCCTCTCTCATGTAGCACAAAAAGTTATTCCTAACATTGCTCTTTCGATTATTTTTGTCTTCATTTTGTTAACCTTTACCCCTATTTTGGGGCTCTCTCTATTTAGATCACTTAAAAACGACTGGTGCCCAGTTCACGTTGAGAACAACTCATTACAACTTACACCACGTATATAAAACTGCTAAGTAAGGGAACTAAAGGTTAAATATATAACAAAAACTGACCTTCATCATTGCACATGAAATTATTTAACGCCTTGGTTTTAGTAGTCGAATTTATGATAGCATTATTTCAACAGCTAGGTTCCATAAATGGTATATACTTATTATCGTCTATAATATATATATATATATACATACAAACATACACATATACATACATATATATATATATACATATATATATATATATATATATATACATATATATATATATATACAAATATATATATATATATATATATGTATATATATATATATATATAATTTCGTTCAGCTAAGATTTTTGAAATGATATTCAGTTGTTAGATGATTGTCATAATGCATTCCTGCATGCCCGATGTAATGTAAGTTAATTGAATATTTACTTTGCCTGTACAGTGCCCTGCCCTGGGTGAACAATTTCTTCGGACTTCCGATACCCTATGTTTAAAAGGCAAGTTTGTATTACTGTATATGCGGGCCTAGACGAAGCGTGATTTGTAAGAATCATTTATGAGAGATTTGAATGAACGGCCTCTGTTCAGTCTCTACTGACAATGGAACGTCTCCCTCTCCTGGGTTCATGCCTGGGAGAATCGTATGGAGATCCTGGGATGCCCAGTCGTCAGGATCCCCTTCCTGAACATATGATTGAGTTGGTTGAGCTTATATCACCTGTGCCAGTGGTCAGTGTTCTAGCCTAGGGAAAAATATACAACTACGAATACTGATTTTCAAGATCGACAGACTCTCTCTGTTTTGGAATTTGACGTAGCACAGTCTTCCCTACAATTTGTACCTGTGGCAGACTAAACTAGACTTAGCAAATACTATAACAGGCATGCACATATGAGGAATCACACATAAATCACACATAAATGAACTTGTGCCATTATATATGATAAATGATATCTTAAAAGGGTGGATATTAAATTCAAAAGAATGACCACTCTTATGAGTCAAGCAGGTATGGATTCTAAAAAGATAAATCTTATCTTTGAAGCAGGTAAACTTTAAGCATGTGGTATGCATTTCAATCCATAAAGTTCAGTTAACATACGAAAATATTTAGTAGCCTTTTTGTTCATATTCATCAAAAATTTCAAATTGATTCATTGATCGATTTTTGAATTGCCAATTTTTACAACGCGTTCGAAAAACATGGGCCTTCAAGTGATGCGTCACAGAAAACTAAAGACGCAATCGGATTGAAACTTTCAGGGGTTGCTAATGCTTTCCATTGTTCAATATAACCCATGTAGTTCACGCATGCACATTGATGTTCAACTTACTAAAAAAAAAGATCGTAGATAAAAAATCAGCTATTCTATTAAACTATTGTCTAAAACAGAGTAAAGTCCCAAAAAACTGGAACACGGCAATCATAATGCTTTTACATAAAAAAGGGAAACTCTAAAGACCTCAATAACTACAAGCTTATAAGCCTTCCTATCTGTATATAAAAACTTTTCACAAAAATCATCACACACACTAGATCAAAACCAACCACGGGAATAGGCTGGCTTTAGAAGTTACTCGACAATGGACAATCTCAATTCAATAAATCAGCTGAACGAAAGAGTTGTAGAGAAGACAAAATGCCTCTCGCCATAGCATTTATGGACTTCAAGAAGGCGTTTGACTCTGTGGAAATTCCCAGGGTCATGAAGGCCATCACTCTACAAAGTATAAACCTTGTATACGTCAGAATACTGCAATATGAATACAGTCACAGCAACTCCTTTATAAGGCTACATAAGAACTGTAAACCCCTCCAGCTCCAAAAAGAGTAAGAAAAGGTGACACCAGCTCCCCCAAACTCAGCCTGCCACGAGATGATCTTTCGAAACCTGGACTTGGAGAATAGAGGAATAAAAAAAGACGACAAATATCTGAGCAACGTCAAATTTGCAGACGCCATCGTCCTTTTTGCAGATAACTTACACGACCCCCAACTTATGCTAGATGAACTAAATGAAGAGAACAAGAAAGTCGGCCAATACATGAACTTCAGCGAAAGGAAAGTTATGTGCAACCACCACATCGAGAATAAGACCACATCGAAGATGCAAAACTGGAGAGAGCGGACCACTACATTTACTTAGTGCAACGAATCTCCATGAAACCCACAAAAGAAGAAGATATCAAGCGAAGAATCAGTCTATGATGACAAACTTTGGCAGAGCAAGCTCAACCTTCGAAACAAAACAATCCCAAAAATCCTAAAAAGAAGATTTTACTACCAATGCATCCTCCAGATAGTTACTAATGGAGCTGAAACATGGAACCTAACCAAGAGACAGACCTACAAATTGAGAAGCACGCAACGTGCTCATGAGAGAGTCATGCTCAACTTCACATGGAGAGATAACAAGATAGCACAATACATCCGGAAGAAGACAGTAGTCAGGGACATAAGGATCTTCTAGAAAACTTGAATGGCAATGTGCCGGTCATGTTGCGATAATGGTAGACGAATGATGGACACCATGACTCACAACATGGATCCCCTGAGATCACATGCGAAACTGAGTCCGAAAGAATACAAGATGAAGAGATAAACTAGACAAATTTAGAATATACTGGCTCTGCAACGCCCATGACAGAGAAATGTTGCTGATCCTGGAGAAGGTCTATGTCCAACGGCGGACGATAAGAGACATGATGATGATATAACAAGAATAAACTGAGGGATATGTGCTTGCTGACACCACCCTTTTTTTGAAGTCACGTCCGTGTCAACGGTGACTCACACGTTCTGTTTATTCAACCGTCAACCAGCAACACCAATCGGCACAGCCGTTTTTTGGTAAGGTGAGGGTGCCAGCTTTCTCCCTTATCGGAAAATATCCTCACTGAGTAAGCGACCGATAAAGAAAGGAACGTATATGGCAGAAAATTATCTTGAATGAAAAATGGGTGGTTGCAGCCGACAACCATGATCTTTGACATGATCATTTTGGGAGGTTTTTAAATCTATTCTTTCATCAATCTCACTTAGACGGTAATCTCGCTCAGTTGATTTATATATTACGCTGAAACGGCAAAATTGTTTAATTGTCGAAATTTACTTTTTTTTCTTGTTAAAGATTGTTTGATTACATAAACATTTGATCGCAGAAAATAGTTTTATATCCTTGGTTTGACTAAATAAACATTTTATCAAATTAAAACTACGCAGTCTTTCGCAAATCATGCAATTTTGCTGATTCGGTATAACGTATCTCTTCCAACATGGAATGGAGCACTCTGGTGGATGGAGAATCTATGCATTGATAAATATATCGCTTAAATTCAACCTTACTGACCATCCAGTTCTGTGGCACAGAGGGAGGATACCAGCCTCGTGGTACTGGACGGGTTAATGGATAGTCTATAGCCACACTGAAGAGTTGTAATACAACAAAACAGTCGTCTGTGGATGACACAATGATATATATATGTATACATATATGAGAATAAAAGTGATTATTTAGTATATAGATTTCACATAATTGATTTAGAGGCTTGTTTTTGCAGTAGACTTCTATACCACGTTCAAGCATATCCATTTGTTTATAAAAGGCCTGACAAAAATTGAATCAATATGACATGGATTTGGAAGAAAAATGGTTAAAAAAGGTTTCAAATGTAAGAAAACTCCAAGGAAAACCTACGGTTCTATCATTACAGGGCCTGAGGACTGCAGTTCCAGATATTCCAATGAGAAATTACGGCAAAATGCCAAAACTGCCTCTATCTCCAATTTCTGCATATCTCAACATCTAAAATACACCGCAAGCATAACACGCCTGGAAAAGTATTCATTGCAAAAACAACTGCTGTTTAGGACGGATATATATATAAAAAAAATATCATCCAGACTTATGGAAGAAATACGAAAAACAAACATCACTGTCGACTATGAAACTCCAACGAGAGATGCAAAATGAAGCCGGGTTCAAGTCTCGTGGGATGTTCAAAATATATAAAGTCTAAGAAACTCTCTAAATTCAAAGAATTCAAAAATAGTAAAAATGGTGATGGGCTGTCAGAAAATGTATTTTTCAGGTGTGTTCGTCACCGTTTACTCCTAGCAATAACGATCAATTTCGAAAAGAGGACATTACTCGTAATAATTTTAAATGCACATTTTGATTAAAAGAATTTTCACGTCAGAACGTTGTGTATATCTTTCCATATCAAAATCTATCACTTCATATGATACAAGGAAATAATAGACACGTATAATAACCGTAATGCTTGCATTTTTTCCCTGAACATTATCATTCAATCTCATTGATATTGAATGCATAACTAACATATTGGCAGCCAGAAAATCTTTAGAATCGTATTCAATGTGTAGATACATACACAGGGATAACGAGGTTTCGATCAATCTGAAGTATCTAAAATATGCATATTGCTGTAGGAACAATAGCAAGAAGTGATGAAGCACTTTATTTAGGTAAATTCATAATTATTTTAGGTATGTTTCATTCTGCCTACACAACGCAGATATATCGTCGATTATGCCAATATTGGCTAAGGCTTAGGGAGCTTGATGAAACAGATGATATTTACCGAATCAAATTCTTTAATGTATGCAAGTATATGTGCCAAAGGAAGCAAACGGCATTATCAGGGAACCACAGCTGACATGTATAATTCAACGTACATGACTTTACATACATTTATATGCATAAACAGTTTAACATTGCACAAGGAAAAAGAGAAACGACCGTTCCTATATCTATCTGCTGGTGCAATGATGAGAGATACGTCCTTTTGCCCTGAGTCCAGACCTACCACTGTGCAACATCAAGTCCTTGTTGCTGCTAATGGGACCCCTGGCTACTTATATCGGCGTGTCGATTCTTGATTGGTCTATATTTTGGTGATTCAGTGCCACTGCTGGCTAACTGAAGCACGAAACGATTTCCCCAATTCCAAAATAGTCTTTGAATGGAGCCCCCAACAGAGCCTTACTCTTTCCTCTTCGCATAAGCCCACATACTTAAGATTCAAAATCTGAAAAATAAAAAGAATGTTTACGATAATTACAATGTTATATTTTTATATACACGAATATACTTCGATTCGCAACAAAGAAGATGGAATCGGTGAGCCGAGTTCAGTCTCCAACCGGGACAGTATACGTTCACTTCGAAGTAATGCCCTTTGGAAAAGTATTAGTTCATCGACTCTCCCACCAACAATTTCTTAAACAGTAGGTGAAGTGAATTCCACCGTTTTGGGTGCCTGCTGCCTCTCAGTCAATTGGCAAATGTGAAAAATCTCGTAGAACATTGACATCTAGCTTAGACAGAGGAGAAAATTTCTGATATGTAAAGCTGGGGTAGGGACTGCTTAGTCAGAGACCAGCGTAAGGGCAATATCTATTTGCCTTTATTATACGCATTCACTTGAATATTTTCTTTTGACACAAAGAGCGTAATCTCTTCGTATGAGAATGATTACTAGACATTTTGATCAATTGGCATTAGACGCAGTTAATTCCACAAAAAATATCTGCTGATTTTGGCCTTGAAGTCAGAGAAAATATCATCCGTCGCATAGAGGTAACGCAGAAAGATTGATGATTGTGGTCTGGTACAAAACCATATTTTTTGGTATAATTGCGCCTCGTAACATCCCGTTCAAAAAAAAGAAAAAAGAAAAAAAGAAGAAAAAGAAACGAGAAATAAAGTAGAAAGAAAATAAGCAACAGAATAAATAACCATATTGGAATTTAACATTTGATGATCAAGAATCAAATTCATTATCAATAACTTAGAAGATTTGGCATCTAATACAATACCAAGGCAAATGTTCATTCAAAGGATGTGACAAAATAGGTGATTGGTATAAACACAGAGAGGCCAGCCTTATCTCTCTCTCTCTCAATATATATATATATATATATATATATATATGCAATGCTCTTCCATAGGAATAGAGCACTCTGGTAGATGAGGAGTTTCTGCGTAAAATGAATATGTCGCTTAAATTCAGCCCTACTGACCTTCCAGTTCCGTAATCCAGAGGTCTGATGTGAGAGTTTCAATTCTGACTCGCGGTACTGGATAGGATAAAGTCTATAGCCACACGGAAGAGATGTAATACATCGAAACAGCTGTCTGTGGATGACACAATAATATATATATATATATATATATATATATATATATATATATATATATATATGAACAATAGGGAATGAGCAAGCCCAGGAATAAAAGTATATAGAGATTTTGATTATTTATTAATCAACCAATTATTGAATAAATTAGTATGCTATAAATGTTACGGGAAGGATTCTCATCGTTAGTAGCATATGTGCACCTTTCAGTAGTTACAAGATTTC
>OY735215.1:20552767-20620267 GCA_963457665.1 Thysanoteuthis rhombus | reverse complement strand
AGTATTACAGCTTCCAGTCTTACGATGAGTTGTATTGAGATTTTTGATCATCTCAAGATCCATTTTAAACCATCCTTCATAGCAATATCTTCCCAGTTCTTGAAATTTGTATGTTTTCTCTCGTCAACTGCCCTCTTCAAAATCCTTCACTGAAGTTTTATGGTGTTGAGACTTGGATGGTTATTCTAATACTTTGTTTTTAATATTTTGTTTTCCACGATAATTTTGGGGTATTTTTGCCGTACGTTTGGGGTCATTGTATTATTAGAATATTCAATACTTGCGAATTCCTCATTTTCTTGCAGACGATCTCAGATTTCCTTCTGAAATTTTCTGCTATCGATCGGCATTCACTTTGCCATTTGTTTCGACAAGCAAACAACAGCCCTTGGCACTGACACCCCCCCCAAAACATCAGTGATTCGTCCCTATGCTTCACAGTTGGGATGGTAAACTTTTCTTGGCGTGTTTGGTTCAGTCCACGCCAAACAGAACGTTTGTAATTAGGCCCCCAAAATTCGATTTCGATTTCATCAGACCATATAATTTTATCCCAAAATGTTGTAGGTTTGGAATGGTGATCTTTGGCAAATTTTAGTCGATCCGTCTTGAGCTTATGCCTCAAATATGGTTTCTCCCCTGTTACTCTCTCAACTAGCCAATTGTTAAGTGGCATCTTATAGTTTTGGCGGTGATGTCAGTTACCACTCCTTGTATTGTTGACTGAAGATCGCATGATGTGGCATTAAGATTTTCGGGGCCTCTCCTGCAATCAAGCTGAGTGTCTGGGCTGTTGCTTTGCTTAGCTGTCTTGATCTTGGCTGGGTAATAATACATCTACTTGACTTCCAATTGTCTAGTATCGATCCTAAGATACGAATTGTCAATTTTAAGGCTTGGGATGTGTTCCTGTACGAATTGCCTTCTTTGTGTAGCTTTGCAGTCCTTAGCCGCAGGTTATAAGATATTGTTTACGCAAATTGATATTTGATATATTCTATTAAAGAAAATGAAGCTGCTGCAGAATTTGGAGTAAAAACTGTCATTTGGACCTTTGCATTACCGACGGCTGTTTATCCCAATGGTAAGAGCAACGCTCCATCGAAATGGCTACCTTATTGGGCACAGGTTTGATTCATGCAGCAGCTCAATTTTCTCAAATTGTTTATTCCACTCAGGTTGTGTAGGCCAAATGATATGCTCACGGATGGTGATGATGACAGATCATCTAAAATAGTTTCAATATGATGTAATTCAATTTATAATTTTGTATATATATATATGTGTGTGTGTGTGCGTATGTGTGTGAACGATTCCAAGAAAAAATCCATTGAATCAAAATTTCTTGAATTTAGAAAGAAGGGTAAACGTTAACCCCTTATAATTCATTCTCCAACAAAATCCAATTTCCTCTCAATCCATTTGGAAAGATCATATATTTACTGCAGAAAAACAAGGCGTATTTCGATAGATCAGTCTCTGGAGAGACGACTGGCGGAAGATTTGGCGAATAATTCACTTCATCATGGAGCATATATATATATATATATATATATATATATGTGTGTGTGTGTGTGTGTGTGTGTATGAACAATGGAAAATGAAACATACTCAGGAGTAAAAGTATATGGAGACTTAATTTGGTAATGAATTAATTCATAAATGAATCAGCATGCTATACATGTTTTGGGAGAGTTTCCAATCTTCAGTAGCCTCTCTGCACCTTTTCAGTAGTAACAAGGTTTTCGTAAAAACAAATCTAGCATCAGATGTTTTGCTTTGTTACTGGGGTGCAGAAGTTTGTTTTGACTAGGAGTAGGTTTGGATGAATGGGTGAGTTTATTCTTAGTAATCAAATCTAATTTTGAACTGACAATCGGACTTGTCTGTGTATTGCAATTTGAATATATCACATTCTTTAAGGTAGATGACATTTTTGCTTCTACAATTTGAATTATGGTAGGCGCAGAAAGTCTTGTGAGTGGGAGAGCTAGTGAAAGTATTGGTGTGCTTAAGATTGTTACAGCATAGACTGTTTCGTTTGCTGCAGAGTTGGAAGAATTGAATAGTTTTACGGGATGGTTTTGTGCTAAACTTTGTGGTTTATCATAATGTGGCTACTAATCATGTCTTTTGTATTTCGGGGTCTACGATAGGCGATGATACATGATTTTAAAAATATTTCTTTGAGTTCTGCGTGTAAGTAAATTACATCTCTTCTTAATTATATGTGACAGAGATGGGAGTGTATTGTAGAAGGTGGTTATCAGTGGTATGCAGTCTGGTTTATTTTTGTTATAGAGTGTCAGGGTTCATTCTCTGGGTATTGCAGTGGCCCATTTTATTGGCTTATTTGTATCTTCCAGTGAATATCCCTGTTTAGTGAATTGTAGTAGGTTATAGTTGTGCTTACCGGCGTCACTATCTGTAGAGTAAATTTTCCCTCTATGTCCTCTCTCAGGGGTTTGGGTGAGCCAATTTAAAGTGAAGGTTGTTACGAATGTCAGAATATAGGCTGGTCTAGAGGTTTCTATTATTATCTATAGATATGCACGTGTCTAGGAAGGCTACGAAGGTAGTAAATTTCTCGTAGTCAAATGTGTAGAATAAATGTGTGTAAAGAATTTTATAATTCGGCTTCAACTTCTGTATATATAAAAGGAATATCATCTATATATCTGACATAGAAGATGTTGTCTTTGTCTATCTCTGGGTATATGTATGTTTTTTTGAATTGAAAATGTTCATGCACACACACACATATATATATATATATATATATATATATATATATATATATATATATATATATATACTAGTTGATACGCATGAACAAGAAAGAAGTGTAAATTTGAATAAGTTGAAGAAGCTATAGTTTCAAAGAATATTTTCATCACTCACGAGTGGGAAAAAGGCCACAATGCTCATTATATAGTAATACTTACTTGATATGTGTTGGTATAAGACCATCAATAGTGGGAGATTCAATGAGAATTGAACCCAATAACACCGACAACTAAAATTATTTTGCGATTCATTGCTATACAACGTGCGTCCTGATGTATTTCTTCCTATTCATATGATTTACAAATTGATCACATTGAAAAATTCGGATATATTTGGATTGAGTTTTTTCTTTTACAGACAAATACTGAATTTGCTCACAGGAAGGCTGCATAGTTTGAAATGATGGGTGGGGGGCATTTCTATCAGCATGTGTTTTATCCTTGAGTGAAAGAATCAAGTGTTAAGGACACATAGAATTAGTTTAAAGTTACAAGTTTTACTTTTGCAGAACATCACAGAACAGCGAGATGTATTTTCTCTCGCAGAATAAAATGTGTTTGTGTTTGCGTGTTCCAATATGTTTTCTACTGGTATTTGTGTCTCCAACAGTTTCTCCTAAAACTTCCATGTTCTTTTGTTTATCCGACAACTCATCATCATCATTATGGGCGGAGAATGCATCTAAATTTAAAAGGCAGTTTTCCATGCATGATTCAGCAGAAGGCTGTATCCCAATCCTGGCGTAAAATAGGTCGTTTAACTAGTTTCGACGACTGAACATTCCTGTTTACACCCTTATCACAATCAATTGGCCATTGACATATATTCAAGTTGTACATCTATCTTCATAATGAACCGTGGAATTTGTTTCAGTTTGCTTACTTGTCTATAACCATAGACTCTTCTGCTTACAGGTTTCAATTTCGCTGATAAAATACATCTCATCCACCATTTGATACAATGGACGCTTGAACCAGTTCAGTAATTTCTTTTTAGAAAAAATCATCTCATAGTAATCCCAAAATGTCTGTGATTTTTCTACTTGTAGATATACATCAACTTATACACCCGTTTGAATAATGTATATTCAGGCAGTAATCCTTCACCAATACAAGTTTGATTAAAGACTATTGACAAGTAATTTTTTTCTTTTCAAATTAATGCTTATAGACAGCATACAAGATAAAGCATAAATCCTATGAATGCAAATGTTGTTCGAATGGTTTCGCTATTCAAACGTTAAGAGAAATTAAAAAGCATGCATCCGCCAGAAATAGCGCAGAATTATGCCATCACCCTATGAGGCCAATATTTGTTGCGAGATTGTCTGATCCTTCGAAGTAGTTTTCTTCAGCATGCGTATAAAAATCTCACAAAAGATACCACTACAAACTGTAATCTAAGATGTCGTCGAAAACAACGCATCACTGAATAAAAACGAAGGCTTTCCCGAAATCAACAACTGTCAATCTGCCTACAGCAATTATACTCAAGTCAAAATTTGGAAAAAAGTTTGTTCGGGTCCTACATTCGTGTTCTCTGTATGTATTATCAAATCGGCATCATCGGGGGGATTTTCTTTTTACCATTTATTTGAACCTAGACGGACGTGGAGGGGGGCAAAACTTTTTAAAATCCCTTTTGGGGCCCTAATTCATAGGTTTTAGAAACATGGTTGTTCAAAATCTGAGATCTTTGTGGATTGGAAAATATAATTGGCGGATTAAGTTTAAACACCGATGGAAAACGTTTATTTTTTTCGTGTCAATCATATATACTTCAATCTATTCAACCTTCAAAATTCCCGGAAATTTTGTCTTTTTTGATGAAATAAGTTTTTAAGTTTTAGGGAGGAGTCTATTCGCCTGCTTCTGTCTACATTAAAAAGTACTAAAGTGTTTTTCTATGCTCTACAAGTCAAAAACTACGCATCACAGAGGGAAAATAAAGTCATATTCGAAATCAGTTGCTCTCAAATTGCCAACATCACATATATTTATGTCTAATTTTACCAGGAAAAAATCGTCCGTGTCCATGGGGTCTACATTTGCGCTCATGAAGAAAAAAAATTATTGCAAAAAAAATCATGTGAGTAAAACAATACACCAGTGTAAATACAGTCGGCGGACCAATTCAAAAACCCAAAAGAGAACATTCTATTTTCCCTCCTAATTTCAAGTACTTGCAATTGAATAAACCTTCAAACCTTCTGGAAATGTGTCAGGATTGAGAGAGGAAATAAAAAGGTTTTGTAACAGTTGGTTTTACTTCAACATCATTTGCGGCCTTCTAGCGTCCGTCGTTGGACAGATTTCCCCCAAGATTCGACAGGCCTGTCAATCATTGGCATTGCGAAGCCAATATTTTCTGAATCTATCTAACTCGTCACGCCATCTTAATTTCTGTCGGCCTCAATTTTGCATTTGTTCTCTGGGGATCCACATTGTGAGTTCGTGATGTCCAGCGGTTGTCTGACATACTCCAATTAGTTCGTCTAGGATTAATTAATCGTGAAGGTTCTTAGCAAGGAGGACGATATTGTCAGCAAATCTGGGGTTACTTATGTATTCACCATTTATTTTGATTCCTTTATTCTAGGTTTTGGAAGATCATCTCAATGTAGGCTATAAAGAGTTTGGGTTAGCTGACGTAAGCTTGTCTCAGTTCTTTTTCCAATTGGAAGGGCTCAGAGTCTTTCTGTAGCCTAATGAAGGAAGTTTCACGGCAGTAGATATATTGCAGTATTCTATCTTTTAATGTAACTATTTTTCTGACCCACAACCTTAATTTCCGCTGTCATACGTGAATTTCTCATTTTCTCAGTGCTTATGCCAGTTTGAAAAAAATTCAACTCTAACCTGACTATAACATGTGTTTTTCTTGTAGCAAAAACCTTAACTCAACCTTTTCCCTTAATCCAAACCTAAAAACAAGAATTATAAAAGAATTGCACGATTTGGATCCGATAGTCTGCTTTAACGTGCGAACAACTTGTGCCAAAAGTGATCTAGTAAATTCTTAATTGTGAGGAAATATTCAAGTTCATATATACACACACACACACACACACACACACACACACACATATATATATATATATATATATATATATATATATATATATATATGCAGAATCCAAAATAATTGCTTTATCTCCAAATTCTCATTTTGTTCGCTCACTGTTAATATTAAATATAAGATTTTCACCCATTTACCCAAAAAATCATTTCAGAAGCACATCTAAATAGCAAACCAAATTAGTCCCAGGAAATTTGCTGACGGCATTGTCCTCTTTGCTAAGAACCTTCACGATCTCCAATTTTTTTATTCAATCATATAGCTCTATTCTATTAATATTGAGCACCATATCTTTAAATATCACAAATCTTCCTCACACACACACACACACACACACACACACACACACATATATATATATATATATATATGTATATATATATAACTGAACGTAAGGGTCTTGTTTATAAACGGAACCCCCTCTAGAATGTTTAGAAATGCTTTTTTTCTCAATACTTTTCAATTTAATTTCAATTTAGGACAAAGTTTCTTCCACTTTTGATCTTTAAAGGATGAATTTCCTTCCATTTGAGATCTCATAAAGAATTATGTATGAATGTATGAAATGAGAAGATATGTATATGGCCGGAAAGCAGATTCCACTTACAGTAACATTATAAATAGAACCAGCCCTCTAAAAACCCTTGAAATAATTTTCTCAGAACTTCTTGTTTTAAAACCTCTCCTTTCGTCCAATGAATATGTAAAGTTGGTTGGGCTGCACCTATGTTTAAGGACTGTTTGTAGCGTGAAAGTCAAGCACGCATACACCTCTCACATATTTTTACAATCACACAAACGCACTGACATTTCTCACTTTTATATTTAAGATATCAAAACAATACTGTCCATAGCTACGCGTTTATTTGTGGCTATTTCGTTAAAGATTAACATCATATAAGAAACAGACGTGCCTTTAATTGATTCAACTTAAAAATAACAGATATCATTTCGGACAAAAAAAAAATCAGTCAATGGAAAATTTCCCCTTGCAACTGTAAACAACATGGCGGTCATTTTTTTTTTCTAAGTAGATAACATAATCAGCTCATTTCGAAAACAAAATCGGAGTTCATTGCGTTACAGTTTAGTGTCTACGAGTGTGATTCAATTTGTAATGTTTTTATAACCACACGTATGAAATAAGGATTGGTTCCATTGTCTGGTGCACGAAACAACATAAAAACAAAATTGATTCAAAATAGGAGCTTATTGCATTTTTGAAAAGCTGTTTTGTTGGCAGTTTCTCAAAACATCGCTACCACCTCCTCCACATTGCTTAAAGGGGAGAGTGGACACAAATCGAATGTTATCAGTCGAATTCTCGAACTCTCATCCTCGATCAATGTTCTTGAACTGCAGTAAACGTTTGATCAGAACGAACGCAAAATTAGTGCTGTCGAATCAGAATGGCATTTTATACTCACTGTACCTCTTCGAAATAATAAACTAGACAAAGACTATTCACTACTCAATCTATCTATCTATCTATCTATCTATCTATCTATCTATCTGAGGCTATTTAGATATTGAGATGGTATATACAGCCTCATAAGGATGGTAGAAAATTGCTCTACATCATGACCCGCAACGTGGATCCCAGGGATCATATGCAAAACTGTGGCCGACGAAAGCTAAGAAGGTGTTATGAGCAAGACAAATTCAGAGAGTACTGGCTCTATGATAGGAAGGTCTGGTGAATGGCTGATGATGATAATATATCTCCCAGTATCTCTCTTACTCTCTTTTTAAACAACAAGAGAGACTTGAAGACGTAGAGAAGCTTTGAATCTACCCCGTCTTCAATCACGAACACCTTTTCGAATATACTTTCAAGAACATCTACTTAGAGATACTCGCTTATACGTTATAATCTGGGTGTCTTTATTTCGCTTGTCCAACGTATTCTGATAGCCTTTGAATAATTGCTTCTCGTAGCGTTCTTGCATAACTCACACACATCCACAAATCTTTGTAGTCAAATATATTTCCACAAAATCTGAATTCAAATACCCTTCTTTCCAAACATATGTGCTCCTCTCTACAATATACGCGCGAATGAACAGTACGGCGAAATGACGAAAAAGTTAGTATGGTTAACAAGGAGGAAAACAGACATGCAAGAGTTGTTTCCATTTATATTTACCAGCGTCTCATTTACGCAGTGAATATCACGAATACTATTTCTAACCGTGCCGAAAGTGGACAGTTCTATGGATGCCAAAAGCCTTTTCGTTCAGAGCCAATGTGAATCGGTTCATAGCACCCATAAGAAAGGATGGATGAAATGTGTGGACGGAGAAAGACGAATATTTTTCTTTATGTCATACAACATCGTATTATTCCTTTCCCTGATATCAATTCTCGAGTTGGGAAAATATTAAGCACAAAAAAAGAAAGAAAGCAAACTACTGAACTGATATATATATATATATATATATATATATATATATATATATATATATATATATATATATATATATATTCTATTTTCCAATGAATTCAATTGTATTCAGGACAGTATTTTTCACTCTATTTTTGATGCGATGATTATCTATTTCTATTTCAAACAGATGGATTAACTTGATGATTCAAGTGAAAACAAATAGTTGCATTACAGAGATATATATTGCCGAACGCTATCAGACATTGTATAAACAACGCCGCAGGTTTTGATCAGGGTTTCTTCTCTTTCTTGTTTCGAATCAGAACGTTCGTCAAAAGCAGAAATTCTTTGTCGGAGCGTTTAGGTAGCACCTAACATCCATCTATTCTCATTCTTTACACAACGTGCTCCTCATTACATTCTTGTTAAGATAAATTCCCCAGCTTAATGCGATTAACTGAGTGCAAAAATCTTGGGAAGTTATTACATACTGACAAATAGATAAATGGATTTTACTCATTATTTCTATTTTATCGGGAGATATGAGCATGTTTATTCAGAAGTTATATAAAACCTACCCAATATCATTTGATACATGAATATATATAAATTATATCACTTCAAAATGATCTCCCGATGTTACACGGTGAATGTATCATTTTGCCTAGACAGTGTAAATAGGATGAGCAATGGAAGAAAATGGAGCTGCTACAGGAAATCTTTGATTGATCATTTTCTACAATTGTTCAATCTATCTACGCTGTCTAAGTCAAATGATATATCCACCGTCTAATAACAGGAAATCATTTCGAATTGAATTTTAAAGTAATGAAGCTCATTTATGATTATTTCTCATAGATTCATACATCAATTTCTTAATAATATGTATATCATTCCCCATTGTTCATATATATATATATATATATATATATATATATATATATATATGGGGGTTAATACAAATATATACAAATATAGCATATTTGAGGAAGTTTTCTATTCATATGAGTTCATTGCATCATTATTCATTCGTCAAAATATCTTTTCCTGGCTTTCGTTATCCCTACGCTGCCTTTGAGCTAAATTACATATTTCATCATAGAAAAACGATTTCAGTTTTGATTTAATTGTTTTTTGGGCAAACTTTTGCTCTATTGAAATTGCTACAGTTGAAAAAGGAAGAGATGTTGCATTGAACAAAAATAAAGGTGATCATCCCAGTGCGTCATTCAAACTAGCTAATTGCTCATTATTGACCTGCGTAGTATCAGTTTTTCTAGGTCACTATGAAGAGTATCTTTTTTGATTCTTACCAAACGCAGCAAAGAAATTTATTGCAAGCAGATGCTGTTCTGGATCAACACTTCCGTATGAAAAAATAGAGCTAAGTTTTTTTCCATTGTCCTTAAATGCTGACTGATGTCCGTTTCTACGATTTCATGTTGAGCTCATTTTCTGTCTTTTGGACTTTTCCCAAGACTTTTAAACTATTTGCTACTGTTGACTGATTGAACCATCAATATAAAGCTAAGATTTTCAAACATTGTGTGAATGATAGAAATGGAAAACTTTTGAATCAACGTAATAAACATATTATGTTGAATAAATTGATAAATATCTAGACAGAAATGTTTTCATACAAATCATTTCTGTGATAAGACCCCTCGGCTCAATAATTTCGCAATTGAATAGGGAACAAAGGAAAAAAAGAGAACGTAAGCTGTCAGAGAAACAAGTTTGCTCACCATCACTCTTACATTGGAACTTTCAATATATATATATATATATATATATATATATATATATAGAGAGAGAGAGAGAGAGAGAGGGGGGGAAAGAGGGGGAAAGAGAGGATCTAGAAAGCTTTACCGCTTTAAACACTGAACATTAAAAAACTTATTCAAAAAAATTTTCATGTCACTTCAGTCACTTACTTTCCAATATCTGTCAATGCAATTCATGTAATTTTCCTCAGTTTTTCTGCTGTTCCACATATACTTTGTTATTAAGGTGCAATGTATAAATTGTCTCTTGTTGCACGCATCAGTTATTTACCATGTGACTCTTTCGGAGAGTTCAAAAACAGTGAATATGGCACCTCGGTATTATTGATCAAACACCACATCCCAGTCCTACTATATAACTGATGTCATCCATTTAGTTTGTCCTTTTATATTAGGTTTTATGTGTATTGTATGCAAATATTATTTTAAGCCACATTTATTCTTTAAAACAGGGCCTATTTACAGTGGTTACACAAAAACGCATTAACGATATATATATATATATATATATTATAATTGATAATTGATTCATCCACATGCAGCTGTTTTGATGCATTATAACTCTTCAGTGTGGCTATGGACATCCAATATCCCATTCAGTACCACGAGGTCGGATCGAAACCTTCGCCTCAGCCCAGAGGCTGGTATTTTACCCCTGCCCTACGCAGATCTGCAAGTCTTCAGTAAGACTGAATTCAAGCGATATATTCATATTAGAATCATATTTCTTCAGTTTATTTGCATTCTGTCTTTTTGAAGAAAAGTATTATGAAAATACAGAAGATTAGGTGTTATATAGGGTCCATGTCTTGATGTGAGTGGGTTTAACAATTGAACTATGTTAATTTTTAATGAATATAAGATATGGGTAGGGCTACGCTATTTGTGTGATCAGCTGGGATGTGTCACTTGACGTCTTAGTGAACTACTGAACCAAGGAATAGATCTTCAGGTGTTTGATATATATCTAAGTTGAGACTCTCTTGGGACTCAGTGTCAATTTTCAAGCGAGAATAGGGAGTGGTGGTATTAGAATCAAAGTGTAAACTTAAAGGTTTGAGGTCAGATAATTTTATATTGGACAGGGAAATTCTCAGTTTGGAATGAAGTCATGTATTGTATATTATCTGCTCCCAGGGGGAGGCAAAGTTAGGTGTTTGTATGCTTATTAGATAGAGATAAATAGGTCTTGGGAATGTATCCGGGGAAGGGGTGAAGGAGTACGTATCAGGTATTAATGAGTGTAAGTCTATTAAAGATGAGTGTTTGTATGTATATATGGGCGTGTGCGTGTATATGCGTGTGAAAATTGAATGGATTGATGTTGTTTAGGTTCAGTGTGATGGTCGATATTGTATATTAACAACTTATGTTGTTCTGTAATGAATTTTGCTAATCGTGGGAATATATTAAAACAATCCAGTCTTTGATCAAAAGAATTACACCGAGAGATAACTGTCGATTCGATGCATTTTGTGTCTTTTTATTAAAGATGTATGTGGGATACGTCGTGAACCGAAATAATGCTCTAATTGTTGTAAGTGCATTGGAATTGTCATCTATATTGAGTGCTCTGCAGTATTCATAAACTCTTTTATTGACTGGCCTGGCAGTTTCTCTGATTCATACTTCATGGAAATCCTGAATGGGATTTACATATATAGATATATGCATACGTAGTAGTTATGCTCTTTACGTCATTCTGAGATTGAGTCTCAGATGCGCTTGTGGTAATGTGTTTCTTATATTCTTGGCAAGTAGCGTGGTTTTTGAAAGAGATGATAGTGTGAGTTCACACAATGTCCCTTCTACTTTTCAAAACATTCTGTGAAGTTCAATTTCTGGGTTGCCATTAGACGATTTAACACCTTCTCCTCCTTCTAACCCACGATCTGAAATCTCTTTGAAAAAAAGTCATAAGTCGCTGGGAGCCAAACTTCGACTGAAGCGGCTGAAAGACCTGGATGATGTGATATTTCAACAAAAAAGCTGCGTGGAACATGACTCGCCTGATCATTGTAAATACCACAGCGACATAGAACATAAATTTCACTCAATTTAATCTGACTTCCGACTAGATAACTCACAGAAAAATGCATGGTCACACATGCGCAGTAAGGTCTTCTTCTGATAAGTTGCCACTCTCTAACATCAAGGTTGTGCAACCGGTTTCCGAGATATTCAAAATGGCTAAATAGTGTCTGTTCAAACCTCATATGTGTGTGTGTGTGTGTGTGTGTGTGTGTGTGTATGCATGTGTAATATATATATATATATATATATATATATATGTATGTATTTACTGAGCTGAAGTTGATTTCGGCACAAGGCCAAGGTATGGGCTCCCCAGTAGAGATCGTATAAATTAGAAGTAACAGTCTAGTAAACTAGCTTGCTAACCTTTCTTTGTGTATAAAAAGCAAACTGAACTATTCTCTGCGTGGTTTCTCTTATATATATATATATATGTATAAATATGTATGTGTGTGTATGTGTGTGCGTGTGTGTCTCTGTGTGTGTGTGTATGTGCTATGCGTGTGTATGTTTACTAGAGCATAAAAAAAATAGAATTACAGAAAAAAATCTCATAGTTTAATGAAAGGTTTACTTTGCCGAACTTTTAATTATCCGTCTGCTTTAGAGAAATTAGTCTAAAAATAAAGAGAAACAAAAATCTATTCGCTTTCCAAATCAACAATTCTCTAATTTGATCTTCCTCAACTTTTCTCTAATTAATTACTGAAACAAAAACGTACTTTACATACTCTCGTCTATCGGGGTAAAGAAGTTAATAATTTGGCGAGTGCTATTTCTGACCTAACCATGACAAGACTTAGTAACTCTCCGATTTTGATTTTTTCATTTGATTTATATTAGAAAACGTCAACCAAAACTGTCACTCAAACCGTTGAAAAAGTTTCTTCAGTTCTGAAGTGATTCTGGCTGGCTATGTATCGCGTATACGGTTGGAACTGATGGGACTACGGGACTGAAATTCTCAACATTTACTCTTTATTGTGTCTACAAAACGATCTTATCGTTTTTCCAAAATTCCTTCAAATATAGAATCAAGGAGAGGGGGTCAATTTGTAATATAAGTTTATGCCAGATGAAAGCCTGATTTATGTCCACCAGCGTTCATGTTTGTTTTTTTCTTGATTTCAGAATTTTAGTGATCACTATCCAAATAAATCAAGAGAAGTACCTCATCCTTCAATCACCCCTTTAAAAATGTTTAATTGATCACCCCTGTCACAGAGTGCTGCAAAAAGACGTTGGTCATGTGACAGCTTCTATTGAGTGACTAACCAGACATATATATATATATATATATATATATATATATATATATATATATATATATAAATAATGAAGTAAGAATTTCTACACAAATGCATTCATGTTTCTACCCTGTTTGAGCTTTTTCAGGCAAATGATTCAGTTTATTTTAGGTTTAGACATTTCCTGGAGGTGAGGGTGTAAATGAATATATAAATAAACCGAATCTTTTGCCTGAAGAAGGGCAGAAAGAAAAAAGTGTTCGTGCAGTGAATAACTAACTTCATTATACCTTAAGCTCTACTCTGAATCAACTTGATGTTTAATGTTGGATGTATCGAGCACTTTATGAAATATACCAATCACACTTCAGATATAGTATTAGATTATATTGTATTGCAGATTTTTACATATATACGTATATATATGCGTGTGTGTGTATGTGTATTTGTTTATGTGTGTGCGTGTGTACGTGTGTGTATGTGCAACTGTGTGACCGTTCAGTGAGCACAGAAATAGCTTGCAATAGTTCGCTTGACTAGCATACTAAAAACCACACTTCTGAAGGTGCATTTTCTGTTGTGATTCATTTTTGGCTTCGAGTTCATTATTAGATTTTTGATTATTCAAATGGCACGTACAATGGCATACTTGCAATATGCATAATTAATATTTGCTCAACGTTGTCACGAAGTTAAATTTATAGAGCAATCAGTGGGAGGCGAACTCTATCAATATTAGACTGAACCTTCAAGACTTATAAAAGCCATTAATGTATGAATTACTCCAGCAAGTCACCTTATCTTCCATGTTTTTTTTCTAACAAGCTTTCGTGTAAGATTCAAATTGACCATCATCAGGTCTATGTTGTATCCAGTAATCATTGAGTGTGGCCCAATATTCAAGGTCTGCCATTTTAGATATCCTGAGAACGGATTGCTCGGCTACGATGCAACAAGTTAACTGAAAAACAACGATAACAACAACAACAGCAACAACAACAATAACAACAGCAACAACAACAACAGCAACAACAGCAACAACATCGTTTGGCTGCATGCCATGTTGGGGTTGATCAAACAGAACATTGGAAAAAAAGGTAGATTTATTGATAAATTACTTCTCTGGTCGTTTGTTGGGTAGTGATCACTAAAAGGTCTGCATTAAAAAAAAAACCCAAAACAAACGTGAATGCTGCTGGACCGATACTAAGGGATCAATTCGGCATAAAGTTATATTGCAAATTGAACCCCCACTCCTAAATAGGTGAGGGATCCCCCAAAAATCAATAAAGGCTCCAATGATCTACATGCATAGTTCATAACATATATTCATAGCCAGTCAGTCAGTCGACCAGCCAGTCAGCCAGACCGACTCAAAAACTACCTCTAATGACAGTTTTAGTGAGATTTTTGGTTGACGTTTTCATAATACATATTAGATGTAAAAAGGAAAGAAGACGTCAGAGGATTCATCAGCGTGCCAAAATGGCTATAACAGGATTTGAAATGCGGAAGCATGCCGTGAATACATTATGAAAACGTAGCAAACGAAGGAGCGGTGAAAAAAAAAATGAAAAAAAAAAAATGAGATCAGAAGAAAAAAAACACTGC
Source organism: Thysanoteuthis rhombus (assembly GCA_963457665.1). Classification (NCBI taxonomy): domain Eukaryota; kingdom Metazoa; phylum Mollusca; class Cephalopoda; order Oegopsida; family Thysanoteuthidae; genus Thysanoteuthis; species Thysanoteuthis major. The sequence continues at coordinate 20,605,340 of OY735215.1, read as the reverse complement.
ACGGGGAAATCAAAAAGAAAATAGAAAATATTGCAGGCGAATGATCATGGATATGGTTACACAAAGGACGTCTGCAGAGAGAAATAGAACTTCTCATCATTGCAGCCCAAAACGAATGCATCCCGACAAACTATGTCAAAGAAAAGATCAACAGAACCAATAAAACAGTAAAAACCCCATTTGTAAAGAAAGGAATGAGATGTTAAACCACATTATCAGAGATCACATAAGAAACCGGGGCCGACAGAACACAAGATGGAGAGATGAACAAGACAAATTCCGAAAATAATGGCTCTGCAACGCTCATAATAGAGAATTGTGGCAAATCTTTCGGAATGCCTATGTCAAGCAACGGACGTTAAAAGACTGATGATGATTATCAGTGAACGCAGCAATTTAGCCCAGAAAAATCACGAGATACGAGAGAGTAGAGACAGTCGTTCACTTGGAACTATGCAAGTGATTGGGATTCATCCATGTAAACACATGATATCAGTACAAGCTAGGGAATGTCCTGGAAATTAAAAGCTATGAATTGATCTGCGACTTTGATATCCTAACACCCCACCCAAACAAGGAGACCGGGTCTGGAAGTTGTGGACAACGTCTCAGGAGTAAATGTGCCTTTGGACTTCGGAGTCAATACAAAAGAGGGTGAAAAGCTAAAGAAGTACCAGGCCTTGCCCAGGAACTGAGATATAGAACATGAAGACCAAGTAGGTGGCAATAACAGTAGGCGCATTGGGAACAATACCAAAGATATGATTGGCGGATTAGGGGATAACAAGAAGACCATGTAGACCACAAAACTGGGATCAAAGTTTGGATGAGGAAAGTTGGGATGGTATAAACCACATCGCTACCTTCATCTGCTGACTTACTATCTTCCAGCCTTTGACAGTGACCGCCAGATATCTGGTGAAAAATAGCAAACCACAGCACTACTGCAGACGGCAAGATTATTCATAGGAGGGCTGGAGACTCGAGTAGACTTGCTACCGCTTAAACTTCTGCAATGACTATCGGGTAACTTGTGTGAACAAGCAGACGTATGAATAGTAGCAATAATTTACAGAACATCTAACGAAAAAATGATGTTAATATTAAAACCCAGTCAGAGGAAGGATAACTAACAACTGAGTTTATGTGTGGATCAAAGCAAAAAAAAATAAAAGCTGACGTCGGCATCAAGGAAATATATGCGTCATTAATGCCATGCAATGTAGAGCCTTATGAACAAACCTTGTGCTATAATCCTGACGTGTTTTGATTATTCAATGGAGAGTGCGATGGAGGTCGTATTACAAAGCACCACAGGCCGTTCATGTCAGATGGCTAACGACAACAGAGGCCTGTTTGTGTTGATATCATCTTGGTAAAGACTAATTTTTGGATGTGTGTACTTCTCCCTGGGATAACAAGTAGAAATGAAAGGTTTAACTACTTCACAAGATACCAGGAAACATACGTCGACACGCATGCACACACGCAAATATATATATGTATATTTGGGCATGTATGCACTAATATTTGCAATCACGTATACATATGTGAAAGATTTTCTCTGGTATATATCTTCGCTGCTAGCGATAATGACATGTAATCATGAGATACTAATGAATTCTTGTTCTATACCCTAGCCATATGTGTGTGGATGTCTGGGTATTTTATAAGTGGAAAGATGTTCCCGACGATAAACTGATTTAATAATTTGACAATCATGAAAAACGACTGGATTATGAATTCTCCATATACTTTTATTTCCAATAATGCATTTTGTAGTCGATGGTATCGTCAGGTTGGACCATATATATATATATATATATATATATATATATATATATATATATATATATATATATATATATATATATACGTGTATATATATATATATATATATATATATATATATATTTGTATTGTGAAGTGATCTGACGATGTAGATGAAAATGAAAGAGGTCAAGAGAAATACTCAAGAGATAAGTGTCACATCTAGATTTTTAATTATTCCGTTGGCGAATTTTGATGCATTACAACTGGGACCAGCCATCTTTATCAGAGAAAGAATATTTGCGGCGGTCCACAAGAAAAAAAGATGCGTTGAAGAAACCCTTAAATGCCAATGCAATCCAATAATACAGATTTGCAGTCACTTCCAGATTGCAAACCCCTTGAATACTTTGATTTTAAATCAGAATCACACAGATACAATATATTACAACACCAGCGTACAAGATATTGATCAACAACCGACAGTTCATCCGAAAAACGGTACAAACATACATACACCATCCTGTTTGGGAAAAATAAAAGAAGACTTATCCAACCGAAAAGACTAAATAAAAACAACACACCTACTTCAACCCTGCCCTACATATACCAACACCTATCCATTAAATGCTCGACAATACCTATCCATCCAGTAATGGAAATAACAAAATCAACCTTTCCCTGAGAAATGACCATTTAAGCCCATCACTGGCTTTCTTATCTAAGACTAACTAAGCACCCACAGAGACAGGAAACAGATAGCCCCTAACCCTGCCTCTCACAGACCAATTTCATTTCAAACCAAATGTATCCCTTATTTACACAGATACGAACAACCCCCCTTCCCTGAACAACCAAACAGAAATATTCACATTCTCTTCTTCGACATCGAACATGTAAACAGCATTTTTTTTGGCTGCCCATCCCCTGTCAAAATGCATTGAAAATATTCTTGAGATGTAACACCTATCTCTTGAGTTTTTCTATTCACCTTCCGATTGTCATTTCCATCCACATACACAGACACGCACACAGACACAGACACGCACACACACACACACACAAACACACATGTTTTTATTTTGAATGTTTTTATCAGTTTGTAAGAATACAAAATAGAAATCGAAAACAGATTTTTTCTGATGTTGATGATATTTAATCACAATGCTCAGCAGGCAAGAAATGTTGACAATACAGGCACAAAATGTTGATAGTCACCTTTGGCAATCTTAATATATAAATATGTGTGTGTGTGTGTGTGTGTGCGTGTGCGTGTGTAAATGCAAAGCAAATCAGTTTAACATCTAATATTTCGAAACAAGAAACACATACAAACCAAACTAGAGGAAATGAAGAGAAAAAACAAACAAACAGAAAATGTGGGAATATATTTACAAGATAGAAAATAGAACTTATGTAATAAATAAATAAGAAATAACGTAAGTAATACTTTTAACTACAAAAACAAATTTGATTCATTCTATGATATACGAGAAAAGTATCAAAGACAAAAAGGGAATTTATACACACGTCCTCTCCAACAAGCACATAACAATACTCACAGACACATTGTTCATTCAGCTAAGAGAAAACAAGGAGTTGAACGCATAGAGACATATGCTAACAAAATGAACATCAGCATGAAATAAGCAACTGAATTGCTTACGGTGAGACGCGAAATGATTCCAAGGCCAGACGAACTGACCCAATTTATTACTTACACTGAAAAGTGAAAAAAAGGAGAAAAAAATGAATATTTTCTCATACATTGGACAGTTCAAATACCCTGAAGAAAACTTTCACCTGATGAATGTAGGGAACTAGTAGTTTGGTCCTTATACACAGAACTTGATGTTGTGAAATTAATTAACGTATCTTATGATCTTATGATTATCATTATATATATATATATATATATATATATATATATATATATATTATATATATATATATATATATATATATATATATATATATATATATATATATATATATGTATATATATATATGGGGTCTGTCCCAAAAAAAATAAATCACTTTCGAAACAGCATACCAATGAGACATTTTAGGATGTTCTGACTGATATGCTATGTGGGTGTGACGTAGAGCTTTTGTGCGAAAAACACTGCATCAATCAACGTTGGTTAGTTTTTGAACTAAATGTACGAGAGTGAACGTATATCTAGTGCATTTGACGTTTCCCCCTTTAGTTGATTAACGAAAGTTTTTGAAGAATGGTCAGTTTGTGTGATATTCAGTTTCAAATAAGAAAAGAAAAATTCTATGGCGATGCCGCGTGTGGTACCAGTGTTTCGAATCGGGAAGAAAACTAACCCACTAATTTACCTAGATTTCCAAGTTGGAATAATCCGCAGGACGTTGTTTCTCCATGAGCTCGAAATCTCCATTTTCAAACTTTGAAAACCAATCTTGAAACTTAGTTGCTCCTACTACATCATTCTCTGATGTCAATACTGGCAAAAATGCGATGGATTGAAAACGACAGGACAATTCCGAACGAGTTCTTTTTTACAAAAGCAACAAAAACTAATAAATTAAGAAAAGGAAGAATTTCTCATCTATGATCTTCAACAAAACATGCATTATCGACAAATTATTGATTGATTTTAGATTCCTTATATGTTGTTTCTATACCATTTCTCTAATTATTATTATCCGCAGAGTAAAATATGCACCAGGGACTATCATTTGCTGTCTGTAGTCGTCGTTGTTATCGGGGTCCCATTTTCTGAATTGTATGATTTGGTTATTCTTTGAAACATTTCAATGGAAATTTGTATGCAAGCTTGAGGAGAAATTCTACCGAGAGGGTGGCGAGTTATGGCAGATCCACTTGTTTCATTACATCTTATAAGCGAAAAAGCATTGGCTTCTCAGTTTTTTGCTTGAATCATTTATTTCCAGAATAACCCGAACATATAGTACTCGCTATTGTTATATTTCCCAGAATTCTTTATCTTTTTGTTTGTTTAATGTAATCTCTAGACGATTTATAATTATATGATCCTTATCTCATTTTAGTCTTGGCTGTCTCTTTCCCAAACAAAAACCACTTACTACAAAAGCCTCAAATCGAGAACTGAACGCTCACTTCTGGTTGACGATTCATACGGTTTCCAAAAGTTTTATTTCTAAAGTACCATTATCTAGAAAGCTCAAAGCAGGAGTGCAATACGTCAGCCAATGTTGGTACACTGAAGCTGCGCATTGCTAAGAGCATTGGGAACCTTTTGGTTCCCTTTTGATTAATCGGCCCAGGTAAGGGGAAGCAGTTCGCCTCGGGCGGCACTGTCCCATTGCACTAAAAGGGACAGGTCAGGCACGTCCTGACACTTTTGCGACCTCGGTTGTCTTACCACGGTTCGCGTCGACAGGAGCTATTTTTTGATAGCTATGTTCCATTTTCCCAAGTTAAGCCTTGACCTTATGTTGCATTTCGCTCCGATGGGTGGGCGGATAAATACCACCATTATCTAGAAACTGTCAATCAAAACTGTCGACATAAATTTCTTCGGTTTTTAAATTGACTCTGTGATAGACAAATAGAGATAGAGGGCTGAAATTTTAAACATTTACTCCTAATGTATTAGAAAAAAAAGTTTTTCTGTTTTTAAAAAAATTAATCCCCAAAGAGGCTTTTTGTAGTGGATTTCAATTTCCAGTCCATGCTAAATTAATCCCTTTTGCCTGGCAGCATTCATGCTTATTTTTGTTTTCTTTTTTTGAAAATTCAGACTTTTTTTAGCGATCACTACCCAATAAAAGGTAACAGAAATAACTTATTCAAAGATCAACACTCTTCCCATTTATTTAATTGATCACACCCAACACAGAATGCTGCCAAAAGACGTTGGTCAAGTGACAGTTTCTATTGATTGTCTAATCAAGCCTGTCAAATTATTGTTTGAATCAAAGTTGATGTTCTATCTTTATTTGTCAAACCATCTAAAAAAATTCTCGATATCAAAAAAAAAACGGCTACAAAATACAAGCTCACGTGCATATTTGAATATCAACTGGTCTTTTTCTAGTCCAGCTCAAGGTCATGTATATGCATGGATATCAATCGGTTATTTCTCTAATGAGACAGGCAATGATATAGAAGCTTTTAGGTGTTATTGCCTGAACAAGTTATTCTAGAGATAGTCGGGTATCAAAGCCCTCATTCCAAGATTGTTCATTTTTATCATTGTTAGATGCAATTAACAAGAGGAAAAATTACTGAAGCTATGGTAACTGTTTGAAACCTCGATCATGTTACAAATTTGAGTATTCTCAGCTACAAAATAAGGCAGGGATCACCTTATGATATGTTTATATGCCTGACTGCGGTGTTTGGAAATCAATTGATGAATTATGATAATATCTGAGAATTTAAGAGATTTAGCTCACGTTATGACTTGACTTATCAGATTCAACAAAACACCGAGCATATTCTATTCACTTGAGCACCATTGAACCCTGAGTAATCAATTATTGAAGTTTCTTTCCGTAACTTTATTTTGAGGGAAAATCTGACATGAATATAGGTAATTCTCCAAAAGCCGTTAATTGGTGATGGATTATTAGATTTGCAAGCATCTATAGCATCGTTCGCTGTCACTGACTGACTGACTGACAGACAACTCGACATAGCAAACGTGTCTTCACGAAACGTCAGCTTTCACTTTTTCTATGAAAGGGGAATTCAGTAGCTTGAGTGACAATTCATTTGTACGCCATCAGATCATTGAATTCTATTTTACCACGTCGGAAGACAAACACACATCAATTGAATGCAAGGAATTCTTTTTTACAACGATAATAGCGTTACATTTTTTTTAGAAGAAAGAGCGTTCAAAGGTGGTAAGTATGAAAAGAAGGGAGGAGAATCTTAGTCACTACAGATCGATCAAGGGCATCTATGTTCTTAATTTCAGGCTTGGTTTTTTTTAAAGAAAATGTGAAACCATGTGGCAGAGATTTCAAGATAGCATTTCTTTAAAAAAATATGCTGAATTATGTCTTGAGAGTGAGTGTAACTGCTATGAAATTTGATCATCAATTTCATATTTGGTTTGTTTTAAAATACCAATTTCTGGCATCAAAGCATCTGTCTTCCTTTCCCGATTGTGGTAATCTTTTTTAAATTCTCCATATGAGGATGCATCAGTACGTCCAAATCTTGACAAAAATGTGCGTCCGTAAATATTCAATAATGTATTTAAGTATGTGTATATATTGTACGTGAAAAGATGTATATCTGACATTACGATGAAAAAAGACAGTCTGGAAACCGAGTATAAATACGAATATCTATAATCAATTCATATTTGAGGTCATAATTTCGCGAGATGGTTTTGTCAGATTGAGAATGATAAAATGGTGGCCCACATTCTATCATTCTCAGTCTAACGAAGCCATCCAGTGAAATTGTCATCACAAATATGAATAAATAGATTTTTGTATTTACATAGGGTTTCAAGATCATTGTTTTCGCCCAAATACGTATATATGAAGACAAAGTTATAACTGTTATAACTGATACCTGGAAAATAATTCCCGTCTCAGGTTCTACCCTCTGTTGTGTAGGAAAATCTATCAAGCCATATTCATCACATTATTTTTAGATCTTACACTTTCTTGAAAAAGCTTGAATTATGTGATCAACGAGTTCTCTATGGTTAGCGTTTACTCTATATTTTTGACATGAAACGTATGTACTGTAGTTTGATGACAAGAATTGTTTTGTCGTGATGAAAGAAACTGATGATTAGACTTTAAAATGTCTTGTTTTCTTTCTTTTGTTTGGTTCTTCTTGGTTCCTAATTCGATTTGCGATTGTAGAAATATTCTGAAATGCAGGAACGTGTTCGCCGGAGAAGATTAGTCGAGAATCCAATTTACAGGTGTGGTGTCTTTCTTGTGCAAGTCACGCCGAAATGTAAGACAAATCTTTTTTTTTTTAAATGTTTTAACTGTTTTTAACCAGTTTGTCAAAGAATTAACCTTATACCTAAAACTGCAAGATATAAGCGGTAACGGAAAAGAAATATTTAAAGATGACTCAATACGTTGAATTAAATAAGGCGTAACAAGTGGAGGTTTCATGGTGTAAACTGTCATTTTTCATTTTTTTTCCTTGTCTAATTTTTCAAACGAAACCCTTATCACAAGGTTTTTGGAAATAAAATTTAACGATTATTGTTCATTACAAATGTGTTTATTCCCAGCTACAAAATAACGCAAGGAACACATTATCATATGTCTATTCACCTGACTGAGGTGTTTGTTTTTTTATATCCTCCGTGCAACCGTACATCAGTAAGTCCATAGCGTCACAAGAATGTGCGTTTGTGTGAAAATGATTAATTGTGTATATAAATAAACACACACACATGTATATATAAACATATATATATATATATATATATATATATATATATATATATATATATAAATAATGACGCTTTATAACGTTTATTTGTTATAACATTGAAGATGGAAGAAAATGAGCAAAATTTTTGGTATGAATAGCTTTTTTTTATTTCAAGAGTTGAAATGCGCCCCAAACGCAAAATAAAAATTGGCAAACTTGAGAGTGTACTGTGAATAATCACACGTGTCAAAAGTGCTTTGCTGAGTTTCAAGATGCTTTACGGACGGAGACACCATCAGAACGAAACATAATTTGAGAATAATCAACGGTATCCAACTTGTTGAAATACGTAAATCAAATACAGAAAATTTTTGCATTAAGACGGTTATGTTAGTTGCTTTGATGTGTGATTTCCACAAATGTAGAATTGGAGAAAAAAACGAAGATACTACCGTTTGATTCTATACATAAACTTAACCAGAATGATTGTTGGGCAAAGAAATCAACCAGCACTAATTGTACCAAAGAATTCATTCAAAGTAGAAGACGATGGTGATTGAATTAAAAAGGATTCATGTACTATGATCTCGTTCTGAAGGAGCAGTCGATCGATTCGAAGAAGTACTGTCAAAACTTAGTCAATTGAAGACACTAAACGACGAAAAGCGCCCGAAATCAGTCAAGAAAACATAATATTAATCAGTATAACGCTAGACCAAGAGTCGGCAAACCACGGTCGGCGCCTCCCACCTTATTTTAGCCGGACTGCTGGCTTCATTGAATATATGGCGTTGTATGCGAAGGTTCTATTCAGTGAACAATGAAATTCAGAATCGATTACATTGAGCAAAAGTCTCATTTTTGCAGCGGCTTCAAATTAATTAATGTTCTAACACTACACATTGCTTCTGTTCCATTACTTAAGTAATACTCGGCTAAATTTGAACCAGTTCATGTAATTATATACGTGTATAATGAAACCATTAAAGCAATTGAGAAAAAAAAAATGTTTCGATAGCTTTTTATGATCATTGTTTCAAATGCTATTTGCTGTGGCCTGCGAGACACTGGAGCACATCTACGGTGATCAGGCAAAAATTGTTGAAGCCTTGCTGGGAAACTCTCATTCATTTGCCTTGTCCACGTGATATCGCTCTTTCAGATAACCATTTATTTTGTTTACAGAATCTTCTAAATCAAAATATACCCACTACTCAAACTATAACCGGGATTAAAGTGGGTTAGCCTATTCCTTTTTTTATTTTCTCTTTACTCCGGGTATGTTCTGGAATTATCTGGGCTAGTCCAGTTAGTAATCCCGGGCATAAAACAGGCTAGGTCATTTAATACTCCAGTTATACCTTTTTGCATCCTTTATTCTCTCCGTCGGTCCATCGATCACCATATTGTTTCTGAACTGTTTGGAGCCAGATTTACTTGAAACGTGGTAGAAAAATGTCGCTTGACAAGATACTTCTTTGCTAGAAAAATCATCCTCTCAGAGTCATGTGATTTGGCAAGAATAGCATTTGACTGTTATGTTTAAAAATCGATTTTCTGTGTTGTTTGAACTCAGATTCACTTGAAACTTGAGAAAAAAGTTTTCTTTTCTTACGTAACTTTTTTTTTACCCAGGGTAACGTAATCTGGCAACAATGGTGTTTTAACTTTATGGTGGGCGCCCCATTGAACTTTTGGTTCTTGTTCATGGTCGAGTTTGTATTCGATCGCTGGGTTCGTTTTGGAAGTCAACACAGACATCATACACACTTTTCTAGGCATGTCTGGCCGTATTGTCAATGACGATTTTCTATAATAATTTATCCACAGATATGTATACAACCATACACACACATACACACATATACGTACATACATAAGCACTTTTATGCACATACACTCGTACACAAACATACAAGAAGATACACGTATACACATACACAGAAACACTTACACGCATCCAGACATAAACATAGACCTATACACATTCACATTCTCTCGAATACTCATGCATACGCACATACATAAACTAACGCATACTCAAGCATACACTCATTTGTATTTGTGCATATCTATATGTATATGTTTGTTTATGTGCATACGTGTATGCACGTTTGTGTGCGTGTATATGTGTGCATGTGCCTGTGTATACATGCAGTTTTGTGCATATGCATGTGTATATGTCTACATGTGTATATGTTTTGTTTGCGGATGTGTGTATATATTAATGTGTGTGTATATTTGTGTGTATACACGTATCCTTTTGAATTACCTATGTGTATGTTTATGTGTGTGTATGCATACGTGTACTTGTGTGTATATGTATAATTGGATCTATATGTGTGCATATATGTGTACATGTGTATAAGTTTATATGGTTGTACGTGCATGTGTTATATGTGTATATATGTATGTGGATGTATACGAGTGTATATATGTAGGTATGTATATATATATGTTTAGCGTATGTATATCGGTGTAAATGCGTATGTGTATGTATATCGGTGTTTGTGTGTATATGTGTGTATCTATGTGTGTATGTGTGTGTGTTGTTAGCTCATCATTCCTAAGTCCTCACTCCTCGGTTGGCAGCATAAAGCAATTTAAAATGAGTTCTGCAGTTTATGCAATTGTGTCATTGGTGCGTGAAAAAAATCTTATCCTGCATCCTCGAATTCTTTTAATATCTGATTTTATTGGGGGTATTATTAAATGTTGGAATACATTGTTATCTACCCCCAGCCCCCTCCCCCCAAACAGGGCGTATAATCTAGTAATGTGAGTGTGGAATAACCTAGCACACTCGTTTCGAAACTCTAAAAACTCAGGGACACCTCCTATAAAAGAAAATCTTCGGGGGGAACCCCTATTTTCAACCTTTAATTTTTGAGGCCGTAATCAATGAACTTGAATAGTAAACAATTTTCACCTTTAAAAAATCATATTTATTCTAAATAGATTACATTTATTTTAAAATATGACATATAGAACAGTTCTACCATAATTCTGTTTGTTGATTCTCGGGCGATGGATAATGTTTCTCTGATATATGGTTGTTGAGCTCTTAGGGTAATCAAAACAGTTTCATTGGCGAACGCTGAAAGAACGAAAATAACAAACTGAAATGTATAAGAAAGATGTGTCATCTGCACATCTTTCATTTGCAAAAGAATCTTCTAACAACACTGTTTATTGCAATGCATTTGCTTCTTTTCAATATCGTTACTAGAGAGTTTCTATACAAGGGACGGAACCCCTTCAAGAGAGATGGAGATAGGTGCGATGTAGCCGGACAGATTTTACTCGCAAAATTTCATTTTATACCCCGGAATATATTCTGTGCTAGTCCAGTTTATATATCGAAGGGTATAATATAGGCTCCATTGGTTTTGCAACTGACGTCTGCGAACTTCTGGACGTTCGGCCAATGATGCTCGGAGTCCACTGTAGTGTTGCCTCCGAATCTGACACAGCAAATCTCGCAGCAGAGAAATTATTTCAGTAGATTCAAGTTGGCTTTTCTTTATTAAATATAACAACTTGAATCTACTGAAACAATTTGTAGCCATTTTCATGCCGCAAACTCCTTAAAAATACTATCAATCTATACATTTATCCATACATCTACAGACGTTATGCTTAACAATAGATGAGCGCACTCGCACGCATGGAAAGCTTGAATTAAAGAAATATTTTTATACACATATCTTGGCCAAATGATACATTTACCGTGTAATGACGGGAGGTCATTTCAATTAAAGAATGTATTTATGTTATTAATATATACGTTTATACATAGATGCGTAGCAAATACCTATCTATTTCTCAGCAAAATGTACTTTCTTGTTAATGTACTTAATCCCATCCTTCTCAATCAATCACATGGATCAAACATTCTGCACTGAAAATTCAGCTAATAATTGTGTCAGGCTACTGATTGTGTAAGGCTGCAAGTTCCTCTGAAAAGATGGCTAGCAACCATCGAAATGCACCAGAACATGCGCAGGTCATGATAAAAATATTCGTGATGTAACATTTTTTTCTCTTAAATTTCTCTTCGTCTACCAACGTTCTGTCGGATCACCTAAAATACACAATATATATATATATATATGAACTATTGGGATTGAGTTGAAGAATACGGAGACTTCATTTATGAATAATTCCTTACATGAATCAATCAATATGCTCTAATTGTTCTAGGAGGGGTTCCCATCATCAGTAGTGAAAATGTTTCCGTAGAAAACAAATTCAGCATCAGATCTTTTGCTTTGGAAGTAAAAATTGAAATCAGAAAGAAGATTCATTTTGGGTCATGGTGAGTCCCGACTGTATTTTGTCTTTGGGGGAATCTCTGGTGGTATGGTTTGATATACCATACGAAGTAGTTGCAGTAGCTTTGGGTACTTTATTGATAATGCAATCTAGAGGGTCGGAGTTCTTAAGCATTGGTTGTCACGAATACTGGGGAGCTGAATAGTAGTTTAGTGGTGCTTGGTAAAAGGGGATGAGGCTATTTTTGGTTTTAGTCCAGTCTGTAGGGGTAGGGAGGATTGTACGATTTAATATCCTTTGGTAAATGTATGTTCTGTATCTTGAATGGTCATTGTATATGTTGGATTATATATATGTACGTGTGTGTGTATAACGTTGCTCTGACCACTGAGCTAAACAGCCATCAGAAATGCAAAAGCCAAAATACCTGTTTTCACTCCAAATTTTAATCTCGTTTATTCTCAGTCTATATCTGTTCTAATCGTTTCTTTCAACGCAACGGTTATGTATTAAAGATGGATATATGATCCAACAGAATGATTATAGATTACTCTGTATCATATTGAAAGTCTTACTTTAAATGATCATCCCTTCTTTTTTATTCAATTGTTTATTCTATTTGCTTTGTCTAGGCAAAGTTATATATTAACCTCGTAACGACTACAGATCATTTTAAATAAAAAAATTCAATATGATATAAGGCAATTTGTAATCATTCCGTCGGATCACATATCTATTTCTTGATACATAGCAATCGCTCGAAAGAAACAAATTGAGCAGATATAGATAAAAAATGAACAAGATGAGAATTTGGAGTGAAAACAGTTATTTGGACCTTTGCATATATATATATATATATATATATATATATATATATATATATATATATGGGAGATCAATTAAGGAATTGGCAAAAAGGGTAATCAATGAATTAGTTACTTCTCTTGCCTTCTTGGGGCAGTGATTATTTAGCATAAACCTACATTGTAAATTTAATCATTAACTAAAATCCCACTTTGGTGATGTGGATGGATTAAAAATAAAAGTTTTTTTCTGGACATAATAAGGGGTGAATGTTCAAATTTTTAGCCATCTTGCTCCATAGGTGTGGCCTAAGCGCGTGATAACCATACTAGCTTAGAAAAGGAGAGAAACCCATGTTAACAGTTTGTGCTGACAGTTTGTAATATATATATATATATATATATATATATATATATATATATATATATCATCAAGTCTAAAATTATATCCAATAAACTGAGAAGGTACTCGTTGTGTTCAAGTCATCTCTTCGATCAAAAATGGATGCAAATATGCCTGAGGAGAGAGTTTTGGAAATTAATTCAGAAATTAGATTGGGATTCAGCGACTAGTAGCAAAAAATAAGATAAAATAAGATAAAATAAAATGAAATGAAATAAAATAAAAATAAAACAAAGAAACAGAAAAAAACGCGAAAAAATTGTCGCCAATATTCCTTTTAAGACAGAAGTAAAGTAATTACGTACGGTAAGTTTTATTTTTTTATGCATACACATGTAGGCGGGCACTCATACATAAATACACACATATGTACCCGCATACACAAACACATGCATAAATACAAGAACACACATGCACACATATGCACACACATACAAACAAACACATGCCCACGCACAAATACACACAAACGCATACGAATGCGCATAAACACAATTACACACAGAAACATACACAAGCCCACGCACAAGCATACGCACGCACAGATGCATACATGCTTAGACACATACTCACATCTGCTGCCACACAAACACATTTGCAAGCACAGATGCACACATAGATACAAGTACAAACACAAACATGTGCACGCGTATACACACACAGATACATTAAGACATGCAAGCACAATCCTGCACAAACAAAGACACACACATGCATACTCATATGAACAAAGGCACTTACATACACAAAAACGTATTTACAAACATACACTCACACACATGGATAAGCCTCAAAACACACGTATACACATATATACACTTTTCAAAAATCAAAATTCTGAATATTTATATTCGTCTCGAGAAGCTTCGGGCTATGATTAGAAAAAATGGATTCGTTCTGTTTAATGTTATTTCAATTGATTGGGTTTTCTGAATTGAAAAAGTATAGATAACAGCTGTTCCTTCATACCAGAAGGAACGTGAATAAGTGCATGACCTAGTAATGAAAAAGCATTTATTTTACTAAAATAATATTCATCTTTCAACATAATCTCCTCTTTTGTCAATGCACTTAATTCAAGTATCGGATTTTAGGCCATGTAAATGATTAATTTGTTATATGCAACGAATGTTTTGAATAATAACAAATATTGTGAATTAGCGTTGAAGTTGGGCATGTAAGGTAATGAGCGTTTCCTTCGCTACAAGCTGATGGTATTGGAGGATCAAATACTGATTTACTACGTAATCATTCTCATCGAAACATTCTTTGTACTCCAGGAATAGAAATGGTCTCCCAAAAGACATTGTACATCGTGAATGATACTCGTCTTAAACGTAATCTAAATGTTTTAACACATGACATTTTATCGAAAAAACGGAAATTTGGACTCAGTTTATACACGAGGTGCTTCCTGTAACTTCAGATAATTGGATACCTGACAACTGTGGCCGCCTCCCTGACTAAACCCAGCTTCTCACACAATGCTGACACAGCCAGTTCAATCCATATTGGATGCCACACACTTGGCGAGTGGTCATAGACCAAACTCAGATTCGTAGCCATTACAACCAAAGTGAGTTGAATCCTCACTGGTGCCCGACACTGGATGTCTTGTCATGGACCAAGCTTGAACGTAAATAGCCATACAAGAACTATTGGTATATCTCGGAATTTTTGAGATGAGGTATTATTATTATTTCTAACGATATTCGGACCATCCTCATCTACCAGATGATACCTGACGAAGGCTGTAGAGTGCAACGGCCGAAACGTTGTATGAAAAACAACCAAGATGAGGATGGTCCGAATATCAATAGAAATGAGAACTATTGGGATATTCAAACATTGATAACCGATGCGTTCATTCTTTCTGCAATGGATTTGATTGTTGTATTGACGGCTATTCCTACGTACAAAAAGGAGCTTAAAACGCCTCTCATTTCACCCAAACAAAAGCATTTGCTCCAAACATATACAAAAAAAAAATACCTTTATCAGAAGTAAATGAAAAGCAGTATAATAAGCAAATGGAAGACTACTTATAAGTATTTGCAAACTTTGGTATTCTAGAGTTAAAGACACTCCTACACACGTAGGCGTAAACACACAGGTGTCTCTGTATTCTTTTGCCACACTTGGTTAACTTATGGCAGATCAATAAACGTAGACACTTAGACATTAATCTTTTTCTATGTTCGTAAATATCCCTTTGAAAAATTACAAAAAATGCTAGACACTGAATAAATAATATAGTTCCCCTAAGCCCCGACCCAAAATTTTATATTTGATATTTTCTCGTATGAAGTTTACCAAACCGAGGGTGGCTTGTGATGTTTGCATTGACTGTCTGACTAAAGGATAGAAAGAAGATAGCAAGACATGGAAAGTGTTAGTCAAACATTGGCAGACGACAGATAAGTGATGCAGTAAAAATGTTATTTCGGAGATAAAAAGTGGAGCAGCGATAATAGGAAGGTTTATTTTAGTTCGTGTCCAGGGATAGAGACAAAACAAAGATGGAAGGTAAATAACAGAAGGGAAAAAATCCACAAAAAAAAAATGGTGAGAGAGATTAAAGAAACGGGTGAGATGGAAGAGGGGGGAGAGAAAAAAGAGGAGGAAGAAACGGAAGAAAGTACGGTGAAAGAGACAAATTAAAGAGGAAAAGGAGAGAAAATAGAATAAAAAAGAGAGTAGAAATATGGAAAAAAAAAAGAGACAAAAGGAGACTCGTTTTTAAAATAGTCTCCTCAGCATCGTTTTTGATCCACTATTGACGAAAAAAGTTTCTCTTCACTTCTGTCCCTTTAAAACAGTGGGAAACAAGACTCCTTTCATTTTTCACCCAAACGAAGGTAGGAGGAGATCTTCCTTCGCTTTTGACCCCTTAAAAGTGGGAAAGAGTCTAACATTTGACTCCTTAAAAATGTGAAAAGTCTCCCTTCTCTTTTGACAGCCTAAAAAAACAAAAAAGTCTCCCGTCACTTCTGAAGCTTTACAAAGAGGAAAAAGTTTACGCTCAGTTTCAACTTCTCAAAGCAGGGAGTTTAAAGTGAAAAAGAAGATTTCCTTAACTTTTGACCCTCAAATGTGAAAAAAATGTTTTGTTTGGCTTGAAACAACTTGGAAGCGAAAAGAATACCTTCACGTCTGACCCTTAAAGGAGGGAAAAGGGTATCCCTTTTATTCTTTAAGTGGAGAAGTTTCTAGTTACTACCAATCTCTTTAAAGAGGGAGTCTCCCTTCACTTTCTACTCTTTTTGGAAAAGAAAAAGCCTCTCTTCACTTCCGACCCCTTGAAAGATCGAAAATTTCCCTTCCTCACTGAAATGATGGGGTAGTCTTCCTTCACTTTTAACACCTCACGATGGCAAAAAAATCTCCCATCTCTTTTGACCCTTTACAAGTAGGGGCAATTTTACCGAGAAGGAAATTTCTTTTCACTTTAAAATCCTTTAAAAAATTAAAAATCAACGTATAAAATGAGAAGTAGGATTTCATTTCGATTTTATCGATACATTATTAATAAAACCTCAAAAAACCTTCCCTAAAACTGTTTTTATTATCATTACGCCCTAGGTTCCATATTTAGATGGTTTTCATGGCGTGACAGACAATCAGGCAGACACCTCATTTATCCGTATATATATATATATATATATATATATATATATATATATATATATATATATATATATATATATATATATATATATGTATATATATATATTCTGACAGAAAAAATTTCTCAGAACTCTCTCTCAATATATATATATATATATATATATATATATATATATATATATATATATATAATCGTTCACATTAAGAAACAAATAGAGCAGATATGTAAGGTGAATGAACAAAATAAAATTTGAAGTTGAAGCAGTTGGTGGCTGTTTTGGTCAAACGTAAGATTAATGTTACATCAAAGCGACTACCTTAAAGTTCGCAGGCACGATTCCTGCTGCAGACCCATTGTTTTAATTGTTTAATCTATTCACGCTGGTTAGGCCAAGTGATACATTCATAAAATCAAACACGAAACAGAATATACGAAGAATCAGCGAGGATCGGCAACAAAGGAGGGGAAAAGGCTAAAGGAAGGATAAAGTGATAGTAATAAAATAAGACTTGCTTCATGGCATAATTATCAATATATTTGACATCAGAACCAGCATCTAATATTCGAGACCAGGTAAACATCAAGACAATGAATGCTGATTTTAAGGCATGTTTTCCCTATTCTCTATTTCTTCGAGAGAGTATCAACACGTATTGATCTGCGAAACTAGTTTATCACTATCGCCTTCGGACATGCACCAACTAAGAAACGTGTATCAATCTCGTAAATCATCATTACTGTAATGATTTCGATCCTCATTTAATTGCCTTAAGGTAAACTAAGCTCAGTTTGATTATAACCTATTTGCGTTGAATATTACAAGTGTAGTGAGTTCGATCGTTACTTAGTACCTCCCGATTTTGGTTTTGTACCAGACCAAGCTTAATAATAACTAAGTTTAGCTGACCATTACTAGTGAATTTGATCATAACCAGTTACCAACACTTGAAACCATGCGTCAGACTAGGCTCAACTCAGTGATCATTTGCCGCTCGGGTTACCAACGTTGTAGTGAGGGGCCCTATGTCAGATTAAGCAAAGTAAGTAACTATATAGCTCTAGGGAAAGGAAATGAAGGAGGAGGAGAAAAACAAGAAGAAGAAGAAGAAGAAGAAGAAGAAGAAGAAGAAGAAGAAGAAGAAGAAAAAGAAGAAGAAGAAGAAGAAGAAGAAGACGTAAACGAAGTAGAATCATAAGGAGAAGAAGGAGAAGAAAGAAAAAGAAGAAGGAGAAGAAGAAGAGAGAAAAGAAGAAAAAATTGAAAAAGAAGAAGAAAAAGAAAGAGAAGAAGAAGAGTAAGGAGTAGAATCAGAAGAAGAAGAAGAAAGAAAAAGGAGAAGAAAAAGAGAGAAAAGAAAAAAAATTAGAAAAAGAAGAAGAAAAACAAGAAGGAGAAGAAGAGGGAGGAGAAGAAGAAGAAGAAGAAGAAGAAGAAGAAGAAGAAGAAGAAGAAGAAGAAGAAGAAGAAGAAGAAGAAGAAGAAGAAGAAGAAATAGCTTCGGAGAGCATGGAAAAAAAGAGCAATTAATGACACAAAGAGCGGTTGGGGTCTGGAGATGCAACCAGGTTTTGGAGGCGTAAATCCTGTGTATTTAAAAATGGAGGGGAATAACGGAAGCGTAGAATGGCGACTTTTACTCTTGAGCTAAATTTGCACTCACTGACACATTAACTTTATTCTTTCTTTCGTTCGTTCTTTCGTTCGATCTTTGGCTTAGAGTGAAGTGCTTCAGAAACTTCTTATCATCCTGTTAATGTCGTTTAAAGTACACGTAACCTTTGCTTGCTCCTAGATGCGCAAAGGCGATTTTACGTGCGCACTCAGCTACGATAGCATTTATGTTTCTGGATACACGTGTTCGTATGCGCGTGAGGTTGGTAATACTTGCTAGGTTTAGCTTAGTTTGACACTGCTGGATGGGATAAAAAAGACGGTTTTACGCGAATCTCCAAAACTTTCATGTCTCCTGCAAATATACGACTACCTCAGCTGTTTGACATATGAAATATGCAATGTTTGAAAAATGCAACCAACAGGACCGTGAGAAAAATATGCAATTAAATCATGCACAAAACAGGCTTTCGAGAAAATATGCAATTAGCTCTGCTATCGAAAGAGCCCTCCAGAAAATATGCAATACGCGAAAGAGGCCCCCGTGAGAAAACATGTAACTACTTCATGCACCGAAGTAACTGGTGAGAAATAATGCAATTAGTTCTGCCACCAAACAAACCCTTGAAAGAAAATATGCAAATATATCATTCAGCAAACGGGCCTGTGAGTAAATATGCAATTAGCTTTGCCACCAGACGGGCCTTTGTTAGAAAATGTGCAACTACATCTACGAAAGAGACCCTGTGAAAAATTTGCATCCACATCAGGCACGATTGAGGCCCTTGCAAGAAAATATGCGACTACTTCAGGTACGAAATTGGTCTTCGAGAGAAAAATACGCTGCTACTCCTAGCATAATACCGAGGATATGTAATTGGCTCAGCCTCCATACCAGCCCGAGAGGAAATATGCAGTTAGCTCTGCCCCCAGACGAGCCCTTGTTAGAAAATTTGCTGCAATTCGAGGCGCAAAACAGACCCTAGTGAGAGAGTATGCAACTGCTTCAGGCGCGGAATAGGCCTTCGTTGGAAAAATATGCAACTCTGGCACAATACAGACCCTTATGAGAGAATATTCAATTAGCTCAGCTACCAAACAGACCCATGGGAGAACATGGAATTAGCTCAGGCACAGAACAGACCCTTGTTGGAAAATATGCAACTGTTCCAGACTCGAAACTGGTCCTTGCAAGAAAATATTCAGTTAGCCAAGCCAACAAACGGACCCCTTTAGAAAACATGCAATTTATTTGGGGACCAAAAAGACCATTGTGAGAAAATATGCAACTAATTCGAGCACGAAACGGGCCCCTGTAAGAAAATATGCAACTACTCCAGGCAAGAAACTGGGCCTAGCTTGGAAATATGCAACTAGCTTAGGCATCAAACACGTGAAAGTCGGAAGAAACGGAAAGAATAACATTAAAACCTTGGAAAGGAGGAGAAAAAAAGTCAGAAAAAGCCACAGTAAACAAACCGGTCAATCAACAACAATACCACGTGAAAATTGGCTTAGAATAGTGTCGACTCTTGACACCTTGTAGAGACATGTATGACTATACCCGATTCCCACACCACATTCGAATTCTGTTTTCGCTGGATTCCATCCCACCACTGTATGCGATTTTTGTGTAGAGAGTATCCAGCTATTCGATATTAACGAAAAGAATTAGCCTGTGTTGGGTAATGGCACCTTAGTCCACTTCAAATAACTCCCTTTGGGACCCCAGCCAATCCAAGCGCCACTTCCTCTTTTCAAAACAGTCTGAAAGGTTTTCTTCCAGGATCTCCATCAGCTGCCTTATCATCTTCAGTTTGATCTTTGCTATGATTTGGAATCTCTCTCAGAGCCGACAGAATTTGAATAGAGCTATACCAGTCTGACCTGGATGAGGCAATGATGTGTACAATGACCTGCTCGGTTATGAATTCAACAGTCATAGAGTAGATTAATGCACTCAATGGGATCCTTCTAACGACTGAGTAACCCTATGAGAAAGTGTCAATGAATGCAAAATACTGCCACCTCTAATTGGTAGCCAAGGATGAGCAACCGGTTCTTGAGAAATTAAAAATGACTGGATACTTTTTGGACAGATCACATATTTGCAGCAGTCATTCGCTTTTAATAGTAAGGCGAGGAAAGACAACAAAGATTAGATTCGGGCAAAATTAAAACAATTTGAGTCTAAGAAAAATTCTTGAATCTCAAAAAAGCATGCCTGACTGATGCAGGATCAAATCCAATCCTATTTCTAACCCGACTGAAGCTGATTATTGCAATTTTTGTAATATATATATATATATAACACTCCTCTATTCAGAGTTGAGTACTCTTTAAGTGAGGTAAATCGTTCATTGTAATGCTCTTCCAACGTGGAATCAAACACTCTAGTGGATGGGGAATATATATGCATATATAAATATATCGCTTAAATTCAACTTTACAGTCCAGTTCCATGGAGTAGAAGGGAGGATACCATCCTCTGGGTTTGAAGCTAAGGTTTCTATCCTACCTCGTGGTACTGGATGGGATAATGGATAGTCTATAGCCACACTGAAGAGTAGTAATACAACAAAACAGCTGTCTGTGGATGATGTAATTTTATATATAAAAATAAAAAACACAATTTTTTTATATAAATTCTATTATTCTTTTGAATGATATAAGCCCTTCTGTATTTCTAATATAAATGTAAGACTTAAGAATTTTGCTCAGTTGGTAATGGACACGACGATCAATCAGTTAGTCGTGAAATCTGATCACAATTGGGGCATGTTAATTCATGCTCTCCCACATTGTTCTTGCTACGGTAGAAATGTCAACCACTGATTTGAACTGGAGTTAGACGAAATGTTAGAAAAGACATTACTGTCAACTTATACTAGTGAATATATGCTTTACATTTATTTTCTTACTTTTTCTTCTTCCGAATTCATTTGCTATGTAAAATATTTAACGCAATTTGTACAAAGTTAATCGTGACAGGATAATCATTCAACCTTAAGTAACAAAATGTGAAAGCATAAGGTTATCTAAATATCATTGCCCCTTCGATTTTACACCGCCATCATCTATTTGTTTCACATTTAGATCAATCTCAGCATCTTCTTTTCTCTGAGCTTTCCAATATCAATGCCCTTTCAAGCATCAACAAAACCCAGGACACCAGTCCCAACCATTTTTCCCTGCTATTTCACATTTCTACACTTTGCTGCCGGTTATTTCGTGTCCAGAATCCAAATTAAAGATACGACGCTCACATTACTAATTAAACCGCCATCTTTGGCGTTCATCGTCTGGTGCTTCGTCACGATCCAAACCCGACCTTTTGGCAGTGAGATGTACTTTTACAGCTGTTGATCAAGAGACAACCATACTTGTGACAACATCGTAAAAGTTCAGTACAACTCGTCACCGTTTTGTTAGTGTTACTCACATTCTTCTATTATTGAACTTCAACTGAACCCGATATTCTTTATTCTTAATTTTCTCTCTTCTTTTTACAGTGTTTTCTTCTATTTTCCCCCTGTATCTTTCTGTTTTCTTCTCTTTTCGTCCTTCCCTCCTTCTTTCAGAAGCATACCCTTTCTTTCTTTCCAATCGTTTTCCTTTTCTTCCTCTTCACATTTCTATCATGTCGAAGTGCTTATTTTTCTTCTGTCTATTTTTTCGGAGATTTTTTTTTCGTCTAAATCTTGAAATTTCATTTAGTAGCCAAAAGTATGGCTTCTTTTTCAATCTCGAGCCAGCACTCCATCGCCTATTTACAAAGTTAACCTTAGTATGACTCATAGCAACAAAGGGGAGGAAGACCTAGAATCGAACACTGACCACTATTTTGACACTTGCCTCACAGTTTTTGGCAGTACATCGCATCACAAAGGAGTACTCAGAAAGAGGGAAAGTGTCACTGCCTTGGGTAGATTTTTTGTTGATATTAATCGTCCAAAAACACTTTTTCTGTGTGGAAGGAAAAGACGAATGTTTAAACATTGGCCTATATTTTTTTCATCTCTTTTTGGAAATTCACCTAAAGCTCGCTTGTTTGGACAAGGAATCAAAATCAAGGTAAACCAGTAAATAAGATTTCCATAACATAGTACAAAATTTGGTACTTGAAACTTTTGCGTCAATCATATATATATATATATATATATATATATATATATATATGCAATGCTCTTCCATAGGAATAGAGCATTCGAGTAGATGGGGAATTCCTGTGCAAATAAATATAAATATATTGCTTAAATTCAGCCTTACTGACCGTCCAGTTCCGTAGCCCAGATGTTGGATATCGGCCTCCAGGTCTTAAGCGAAGGTTTCAATCCTGCCTCGCGGTAATGGATGGGATAATGGACAGTCTATAGCCACACTGAAGAGATGTAATACATCGAAACAGCAGTCTGTGGATGACACAATAATATATATATGTATATATATATCAGATAGATAATAAGAATATAACGATTAATGTATATAATAGCAAAGTCTTTTGTCTTGGCCAACATTTTAACAACACTTACGCACTTAGTAAAAGTTTATGATTTTGTGCGATAGGGTAGGTTCCATACAATAAATGTGGTATTGTTCCCGATTGTAATATATTTAGTATTGCAGCTTGACCAACAGTTTTTCATAAACAATAACATGACTTGATGGAATGAAAACACCCACCCAATGACCAAGTAAATACATGTCGCAAATCATGTGGCCGAATAAGTATGTGTCATTTATAGGATGGGTGATACAATTTAGGATTTTGCAGTGCATTAATTCTTTATTCTCAATCCATGTTGAATGCTTAACAGTCGTACAAAGTAAAAAGAAATATAGCTTGAGTGTTGCAATTAATTGCGATAAAAATAAGATGAATAAAAAAACCTGTCCAAAATTGATGATAACTAAAGCAATGTATACGATGCTTTCTGTGATCTTGGCAAAATTATTCTGCACAAAATACATATCTTCATACTCGTAGAATTTATATGTAGTGGGTTAATATTTTACAATTTTCCTTTTCTAGATTACCAAACCGAAAAAAATAACTATCATTTAATTGAGACTGGAAGGCCACTATTAGTAATGAATTATTCTGGAACGCCTTAGGGACAGAACAGTGACGAACAGTGCCCTTGAAAATAAGGATGAGGTTTACCGAAGGCCTACCATTATGTATCAAAGGCTTTCCAGTGAACGGCATGTAAAATTGCACTTATTAACCCAGACACAATTAGAGAGAAGCAGGATATTGTATCTAGGGCTTGAAAACAAAATCAATATGAATAAATTCACGTATAGTTGCCTGGCAGCCATTCTCATTATAGCAATTTTCATTTGTTTGAATAGCAACGGCCATTTTGGCTGTTGCTGTCAAATTCCGGTTCACAAAGGCGATAAAAGAAGCAGCCAAGGTCACTAGGTGCAGAGTTTTAGCAGTATTACAAATGATTAGATCTAATTGCGATCAGTACACACACCCATATACACATACATAAACACCAATATAATAAGCAGACATACCTATTTTACACACTCACACACACACACACACACACACACACTCACACAGTGCTACCCAAAACCTAGGATATTTTATACGTCTTTGAAAATCAAATCATTCAATTTGGAAACTTGAGAAAATACACCATAACACTGTTTTTTGTTCTAGCCATTTCACAGCCCCACATGTCTTCTGAGAAATAGAAAATACTTTCTCGTTTATAGGTAACATGTGCAATATAACCAACAACATGTCTTTATTACAGAGTGTCGAGATTGAATGATAAAAGAACGTGTCAATAGTACATACAGTTATTCTTTGATATGACAACATTTTACCTTGATCCCGTCTTTTAGAGGGTATCTGACTTGCTCAATGGCTACACAATCCAAGAAGTAAGCTTCAAGACATGCAACACTGCAATAGAAGATATTTGAAACATCACTTTAAAATTGTCCAGGTATCGTAGAATCTGAGATTTATGTCAAAGCTAGAACGAGGCCACATTTTTTCTGGTCCCAGACTCTACTAAAATGCTCTATGCATTATCCGTGGGTGACATGTGCAAGCAGATGCTCCATCTTGGGTGATAAGTGATGCATTCAAAAGGCTTCAATGCCTCAAGGTAATACAATTTCTTCAAGCATTGGAAGAGAAACCTGGCTGTTCATTTTCACGCCCTCTTCAATGAAGAACGAAGGAATCTTTGTCCTATCTGATGCAATTACAACCCATATCATCACTTGATAGGTTTTTGGCTTCGAAAATGGGTTCTGTAGCTTCCAGAAACCCTATCATTCCTACCAGCACAAATTTTCTCATAAGACGAGATGAAAACTATGTCAGCGCCGCCCCCCAACCCTGAATTGCCTCTAGCATTGCATCTTATATTCTTTCAAAACTCTGTGTCTCTTTTACAGTTCTTTTCGGCTTCTTCGACGTTCTCAGTCCTTTCGGATTTTTCCTCATGTACATGGATGTCTTCTTACTCCCTTCTCCAAAGCCTTGACGACATTTCTGATGCTTGCTTGAAGCGGCAGAAGTCCTATCAAAAATGTTTCATGGCATTAAGAATGGTCATTCGGCAAACGTTCAACCCCTTCAGTACTTCATTGTTATTCAAAGCCCTTATCAAAACAACGATTGTACACAACACGGCCCCCTGTTTGATGTAGACAAATGACACTGTCAACATAGCAATAACGGATGTTCAGGAAGCTCTCTACGAAATTTCCAACTCTCAAAACCAAAGTTTATGAGATATAATTACAAAATGTTTAAATCTTTATGGCGCACCCTGTACAACAATCCAGCTAGATAGAAGGATAGAGCGTAACTCAACTGAATAGAGATAGACTTTGATATTGTATATTGATTAATTTAATGTAGCATAAGACCACATTTTATATGACCGAACACATTATGGCATGAGAAGCAATTTAACAGTATTAATGCATGCAATGCAAAAGACGCTTATTTATGAGATTGGTGTTACAATTTGCACATAACATTCTCTAGTGAATAATCATCATTCTTTTTGAATGCGATTGGAAACCTTCCAATAAAATCATACGTTATTCGACTTCCATAAGATTACACTGCAAAATCTTTGTCTTTGACTCTAGCCGGGATTACATAATGCCTGAATGAGTCACACAACGCAGGGCGTCTACTCAATAGAATTGGTATCTTTTGAAAAAAAGACAACGATTCTTGTATCTCCATGAAGGGTTTAACTCAGTGCGTTAACAAACACTGTATCAGTTTTTTTTTTTTTGTGGGAAATCGACAAATTCATTTCGCTTGGGACTTATAAAAACCGTGAACGCACCAAGTCACATGGGTATGTATAGCGTTCCTGTCTTTAATGTCACGGAACCAACACGTCTCAAGTCGATAGTAAGCTAAGTTTGCAGCTGATGGAATGTGAAAGTTTCGTTTATGTCTTTTTTGTACCTGTTTTTTTCTCTATCGAATACCCATTTTTTTTTTAATTAAAAAAATACTGTTGAAAATCGTGTACCTTCCGTCGACAATATTTTAGGGACATAATTACAAAGAAAAGTTGACCTGGCGTAGCAATTTCAGATTACCCTTACTTAACCTCAAACCATGGTAGCCTAACATTGCATCTAAATTATCAACAGATTGAATGAAATTAGTTACTAATTACTTCTGTAGGTAGCTTGAAAGTGATTTCAACCCAATCCCTATGATTTAAGATTGTCCTTTCAACAAAAATCTCAAATGAAAAAAGCACATACAGAAAAAAGCTCACAAGGAGAAAGGCCAAACAGAAAAAAAGCCCAAACGGGAAAATTTCACAGTAAAGGCCCACAGTCTGGGATGCTACATTCTTACTTACAACAATAAAAGAAGATATATTTTGACATGACGATGTCCAGACTAAAAAATACTAAAATGTCGGCAGTTGATATGTTTCATTAATTTTTTTCTTTTTAGCAAATATTTTATTAAGAATACAAGCTGCTAGGACTTATTATGCAAGAAAATTGAATATGAAGATTTTTAATCATATGTTTTCAAAGCTTGTCCGAAATAAATATTAAAATTTATCATATTTCAGTGCCCGAAAGAATAGATAGTTTAAATTTCAATATTCAACCACTAAATTAGGTTTTTAACTGGACACTTATTAAAACTTGGCTTTTTTTCATAGTCCGGTTACTTGAATTAATTAAGTCTTCCAGTTTCCGGCCCAGACAGCTTTTAATGTTGAAATAAAACATCAAAATGTGATTTTTCCATTATATAGTTCCATGTATTCATCTTTTTATTTCGCTCTGCTACGAAATGAAGATAGTTTCGTTCGATTTTTTCCTTTTTTGAAAAAGACGAAAAATCGAATGAAATTATATCCCCCCCGCCCGAGACTTAATGAGTTTGGCTTAACTTATTATTAAGAAAAAGTTGCTGCCAGATGGATTCGATCCAAAAACCTATAGGCTCTCAGTGCCACGGAAGAATTGACAGGAATTCATAGTGATGAGAAATGAATAGTTTGTCAAAAGAAAGATATCGACTGAAAATCACGTATTAGCATTTGTAAGACGTAATTGACACGGATGTATCGATATATTTACAAACACTGTGTGAAATTGATGCCAATTGAGCCATTATGGAGCTAAATCTAGTACATGTCAACTAAAAATGTCACCATAACTTTTAACTTAGCTCTCTTTAATTTCCAAGTTAGTCTTTATGTTTGGGTGGCTGGCTACGTATGTATGTATCATGCGGTGAGGTCGCACCAATGGAGCTGGAGGGCTGAAAGTTAAAATATTTCTCTTGTCTTCTTCTGAACCCCCAATGGGTTTTCAATGTAAGTTTATGCTAAAAAGGTCACTTGATTTGTGTTTAGCCGCGTTTATGCTCCTTTTCTTTTTTTTTTCAATTCAAACCATTTTTTTGACACCGCCCAACAAAAATCAGGAGATGCAACTTATCCATTTATGACTTTCTTTTCCATTAAAAAAAAACTAACTCATTCACCTCTAACGCGGCATGCAGTCAAAAGATGTTGGTCACGCAACGATTTCTATCGCGAGACTCAGCAGACCCGTTCTGTTTCTTTGGAGGACTTTCACTTTCACTTTCGATGCAGTGCCTATTTCAACATCATCTTATAATTGTTCTGATGCATTTTAAAGTCATCAGTTTTGAGCTTTCATTTGTTAGAACTCTTACCCTTGGTTCAAACCCACGAGAAAACATCAAACTAAGACGTCCAGGCCTTTTTTTTTTAGTTGTTAAATACCTCCAGTGATTCGGATGGTTCCATTTAAACCAACTACATTAAAATCTACGTTAAAACGAAAACAGGACTGGTCAGTCACTCAAACCTTAGAACCCTCCACTTGACTAACAGCTTTTGGCAGCATTCTGTGTTAGGGTGATCAATTAAAAAATGGGAATCAACGAATGAGTAACATTTTTCGCATTTTGTTGGGCAGTGATCAGAAAGAAAAGTCTACATTTTCTAGGAATAAGTGTGAACACTGCCAGACATAAACTAAGTTACCATTGTATTATGAAACTACATTGTAAATTGAATTCCCCAGGAAAAACTCTTTTTCCGGGTGGGTGGATCGAAAAACAAAAACAAAAAACAAACAAAACAAAAACACATTTTGTAGACATAAAGAAGGGTAAACGTTTAGATTTGCAGCCCTCTAGCTCTATTGGTGCGATGTGTACACGTAATACATACATAGATGGCCAGCCAGACCAACTTAAAAACTTAAGAAACTGTGTTGATATTGACGATTCTTTTCAGCGAGGCCTAGATTTTGTTTAAGGTTGGTTCTTTCAAGTTGTTTGCCTTCGATAGTTAATGCCAACGTTGAGCCTCAAAGGAGACAAAGCTTTTAAAAAAATATCATTTTGCCATTTCGTTCTGCGTGAAATTCATAAGACAGGTAATTCACATGACAGGCAATGATTAAAAAGTGTGCGGTGCGCCCGGGTACGGTGATTTTACGTAAATAGTCGCCGGTTAACATTTGAATAAAGGATTAGGTTTAATTTTAAGAAAACTTGAACGACAATGGGAAGGTCATGTTGCAAAAATGTCAGACAACCGCTGGACATCACTACGCTTAGCGTGGATCTCCAGAAATCATATGTGAAACCAGGGCCACACAATAGAAAATGACGTAAAGAACTAGATAAGTTCATGAAATATTGGTTTCGTAGTTCCCATGATAGAGATGTCCAGGGAATCTTGGGGAAAGTTTATGTTCAACAGCGGACGCTGGAAGGTTGATGACGATGATAATGATCTTTCTCAACAGAGAATGAAGCTCAACGTTCAATCATTTACATTTAGTCAGTTGAGTACGAATGAAAACCTGTCTTTCCTTCATCAAATTGTTTGCAGGCGATAAGAAATAGCAACTGTTTGAGAACAGTAAACACAATGCCAGACCGATCCCAAACGAAACTAGGACTCCACTCATAGGAGCTTATTCTGTGGATCTGGTGGAATACGACAGATATTGTCAAATATTAGTCACTTGATCCTGGAGAAATCATCATCACAGATCTTTATTGTCAACAGCTCAAGTGTGTCCATGGTGTTTACACCAGAAAAGTTGGCATCATCCATCATAGAAAAGCAAGCAAACCGAGAAGGAGATGAAGTTATACGGCTGGGAAGTTGAGCCGCTTCAGATTATCATTTGCTTCGATGACTTGAACATTTTCCTTGAGCCAGGTCATTCGGAAAAATCAAAAAGACATCAATCCAGGTCTGTCTTGTTTTTTTTCTTCATTCAGATAAACATTCTGAAAAAAAAGTATTTATCACTCTATATCAAATAGATCTCTACACCGAACTGGTGGAACATGAAAATAAAGACTATCACCAACGCCTAAAAATCACCAGTCTGGAGAGACGAACAGAAAGATACAACATTGTATACGTGTTCAAAATACTCAAAATACTAGTGCCAGACATCGAACTACAATTCAAATGGGCTATCAGACATGGAAAAAATTTAGTTCCCTCCTGTGATGAAAAAACAAAACGCAGTAAACGTAAAAACTTTACTTTAGGTCTCAGGTGTCACATCTGTTCAACTCTCTTACAGGTGAAAAAAAGAAACGTTCTAGCAGAAAATACAATGTCAAAGATGACATCTCTACCGGGCAGTTTTCTCCGAACCATCCAGTGTGTGCCAATACTACCTAGATAAAATATAGAAGCAGTGCCAATATCAATGATTCGTCAAAGCAGAGCAGAGGACTGTCACGATGTGATGATCTACAAAAGGTGACTCCTCTTAAAGTCACACTTTAGAATCACGCTATAGATTCACCATAACCAAAAGTTCATTTTAAGGTCTTGTTATGCATCTGATGGAACATGGCAAGTATTGTCACCATGAGTGGCTGAATCTTGGAGAAAACAGTCGCTTCAGGCATTTGTTGTCAAAAACTCAATTATTTCGATGAAGTATTACAGTGGAAATGCCCAGCATTGATTAATAAAAAAAATGGTACACCCTCTAGCAAAACAGTCCAAAGCCTCAAAATCAAAATTGGAATGAAACGATATCATCAGGCTGGAAAGTTTTATGTTCACAAGACCTAACACAAAATTATCATTTGTTTCAACCGAAAGAGCATTTTCTTTGTACCAGAACATTTAGAAATAAATAAAGAAATCGTCATTTCAGGTCTCTCAGCATCCTTTCCATCAATAACACAGACGTATATATACGTATATATGTATGTATATATATATATATATATATATATATATATATATATATATACATACATATATATATATATATATATATATATATATATATATATATATATATATATATACACCTCATGGTAGTAGAACAGTGATAATAATTATGACGAGTGCCAGCGCACAATAAAGTTTGGGGGTCAAGGCTCAATCAAAGTTATTATTGTGATGGAAACTTTAGTAGACTCAACCAGATTACGTTTCCTGAGTAGTTATCTAGAGTGCCAGTCTGCACCTAAATCAGAGAGAGAGAGAGAGAGAGAAAGAGTGAGGCAGACAGAGAGCGATAGAGAGACTGGGAAAATCAAAAGAGACAGAAAAATAGACGAAAAAGTAAAGTAAAATTATATCAAGAGATATAAAGTCAGAAAATAAAGCAAAAGGAAGAGAGACAAGGAAAGCAAAGAAACGGAAGAAAGAAATTTGAAGAAAATGAAGAAAAGAAAAAAAGGATAGAAAAGTTAGGTAAACAAGAATGAATAAATGAAAAAGTGTTGTTAGTAAAGGCAAAGAAAATCAAACTGGAAAACAAACAAAAAGCTGATGTTGAAAAATCCCATTCCCGCCAAAATTTGACATTATTTGGAAGTGTATTTCCCGCCAGCAAAAAGCCAAGAACGATGCACATTTCCTATTTTAATCTACTTTCTTTGCACAAGCGTCAGTTCCAAGTGATAACAAACTTCCCCAACCTCGGTCCATTCCCTCCTTTATTCTCTCTCCTTTATTTTATTCTCAACGACAGATTTGCCGTTTTCGCCATTGTGATGTGTAGTATGTAACAGTCTTTACATTCGTCTGCCCATACACCTGGCGGCTACAAGTCAACTTATTTGAAGATGATGAAGTGTCAAGAGATGATATGATCTGGCTAATAGTGACTACAAAACACCCAACTGAGGGCTTTTAGGAAGCCAATCCCGCCCAGTCCCAATTCGCCAACACGTTCCAAACTCCACTTAAAAGTTCTTGTTTCTGCCAAAATACTGATTAAGTTGGAGTTGGGCCCTGTTACCAAAATAGGCGGACATGTTTGCAGATGTATTGAAACAGGCAGTTTGAGATCTTCACTCGTACACGTGTCAACACACTGGCATTCGGACAGATGAATAATCAGGCACTTATGGACTCGAGTACTTATATACGCACTACTAGTATAATCATAAGCATATGTACATTCTCATAAGGAATTTTAGTTGAAGGATCCATTGTAATCATTTTTCTTCCAACAATGAGAAGGATTTATGACTATCGCAAAGCTTGTTGATGACATATAGTAAAACACGAGGGAATTCCACGTTTTTTGCCAGATATAACTTATATCTATTTCTGTGATTATTGCTATAGCTTTCTCGAAGTGAGTCATTATTGTATAACATTTGAACAAATCTAACTGAACAATTATAATCGTTTTTTTTTCATTTTTTATATTTGATCCCACTTCATCGAAACAAAGCACATCACTTGATCCTAAAAGTTTCGTACATTTATTTTTCAATTCAATCATGAATATCACACGGATTGAACGCTGCAATTGTAGTAGGTAAATCCTTATAACTGAGTCACGACGGATTATTGATAAGGTTGGTCGAACTACTGTATAGTCTATGAGAATAGATTGCTAACCACTTCTTGAAGGCGAAATCTACTGAGCCACGGTGACTTGTGCTAATTTTAAAATAAAAACCATGTTCTGTGAAGTATCGTATCTGCTATTCCGTTGAGATAGGATCATATAATGACGACGTTTCATACATAAGTTCATGCTAGAGAGAAAAACATTATAGATGTGTGTTATGTGCCAGTGTTCATTTTGTTTGAGGAATTGGATATAAAAAGCAATTGGGAACTTGAAAGTTCTTGATACGTTATCCTGATGTAGTTCTATAAGGCACAGGTTGAATCAATTAGCGACACGTCACAAATCAGCAGCCGAAGCTCAACATACTGATGACAAAAATACGAAATCATCAGTTAACACAATAGTATGGGTTATGAATTACACACTTCAATGAATAAATACCTATTCACCCAATCTATGTTCCTTTATTGTCTATTGAAAGTTTTCATCATATATATATATATATATATATATATATATATATACATACATATATATATATATATATATATATATATATGTATATATATGTGTGTGTGTGTAGACACGCATTCATAAACAAAATTACACATACACACACATATATATTACGCATACACACACAACTACACACATATATATATATACGTTACGCATATTAACATATGTAAACGTATTTTCATGACTTGATATTGTGCCATTCCTTGAAATGTTACTCGTGGGAATGATACTTATAATATATTCGACAGTTGTCTAGTTCAGTCACTAGAGACAACAAAAGAAAGCCGTTCATTATTGATAGTAGAACTGTCTACATGTTTCTATTTTGCATGTTTTATTGCTATGAATCTGCTTATGATTAGAGTATGTACTCTTGGCCAAGGATCAAAATGTCGTTCTCTGTCCCTCTGCGTGAGATCACAGAGTAATATACGTGCACGCTATCAAGGATCAAAGTGTTGTTACCTGGCACTTCTGCCTTCGGCAACATCAAAGATTAGGTGAGCAAACCACAACACAAACCACCGCTATGTGAAACTGGCGTTCGTGTAATACCATGCAAAGACTGCAACATTATCTTCATTGAATAGCATACATTTTATTCTACAACTGCTGCGAGTTTCTCTGAAAAAGGTGGGTGGAATTCATCGAAATACATCAGAACAAGTCCACGTCATAATAAAGTTTTTGAGAAGTAACACCTGTTCTTTCTCTTAAATTTCTCTTCGCCTTCCAATTGTCATTTTTATCAACATGCTGTCAGATCATTCAACATCTACAAAGCCAACACACACACACACACACACACATATACATATATATATATAATAAAGTTATTATCTATCTATCTATCTATCTATCTATCTATCTATATCTCTTTCTCTCTCTCCCTCCATATATATATATATATATATATATATATATATATATATATATATACATATACATATATATATATATATATATATATATATATATATATACATATACATATATATGTATATATATATATAATAAAGTTATTATCTATTTCCAATGAAGCTACACATTGCTTTAATGGAAATTTGCTTGTTGCATTCAAATTCAACGGAGGCACTGAATTCTGAAAACATTCAGGAGGTTCGTCGAATGCCCTCGCGAGTGGATGGTGATTTGATGCAGTACATCCCCTCCTTCACCTAACCCCCAAGAAGTCATAGGGTGTCGGGTCAGGACTGCTTGTTGGTCATTCATTGCTAATAAAGAGTTTATTCACACTCACCCTGAACGTAGATAAGAAAAAAAATCAGTATTTTTTGTTCAAGTCAATGTACAATCCTTTTTCTTTTCAGAGAAATAGCAATCCATTTTTTTTTCTTTTTTGACCCCTCCTGCTCCTGAGCGAAGCACATCCTTTCTTTCTTATTTCATATTTTTCGTTCTTTTCTCAGTTTTTCCCCTCTCCTGTTCATAACTAGAGAGTGAGTACATTATTTGTTTGGCGACCATCTCTATTCTGATTTACCAATGGTCCCGGATGCGTGTCAAGTCCACCTCAAAACAAATTGAAAGAGCGTCTACTTGCTGCTTCTGGCTGCAAATAATAGCAAGAGAAAATGAACTCAGCGTTAACCTTCGCTATTTGAAGCAAATGCAACATTAAGGAATTAGAAATCAAGTCAGTGCTGTCAGTTTGAAGGAAAGTAAATCTAAATTAACATTAATTGAATGACGATTTTACCAACTCTCAAGAAAAACTAATAACTTATCTCCCTCAGTCGCTTCCTAATCTATCAAACTATCTATCTATATATTTTCATTTCCTATCAATCACCCGCTCGTTTAGTCAGTACATTTGGCCAAGTTTAAGGAGACCCATGGTAATCAATATATATATATATATATATATATATATATATATATATATATATATATATATATATATATATATAATCGTCATCAATCCATAATTGTCCGTTGTTGGATATGGATCTTCCCCAAGATCTGCCACAATTCTTTATCATGGGCGTTGCAGAGCCAGTATTTTCTATATTTGTATAGTCCATCTTGCATTCTGTCGGCCTCAGTTTTGTACGTGATCTCTGAGGATCCATGTTGTGAGTTGTGATGTCCAGTTGTCGGCCATTTTTGCATCATGGCGTGCCCATTGCCATTTAAGTTTTTTAATAGATTCTATGATGTCTCAGACTCCCGTTTTCTTGCTGATATACTGTGCTGTCTTGTGATCTCTCTATGTGAAGTTGAGCATGATTCTCGCATGCGCACATTGCATACTTCTCAGCTTGCAGGTCTGTCTCTTGGTTAAATCTCATGTTTCAGCCCCATAAGTGACTATTGGGTGGACGCATTGGTTGTTTGCTCTTCTTTTTAGGATTATTGGGATCGTCTGGTTTTTGAAAGTTGAGATTGCTCTGCCTCAGGTTTGCTATCCCAGAGTAATTCTTTGCTTGATTTTGTCTTCTTTTGAAGGAGATTCGTTAGATGAAATGGTCTACTTTCTCGAGTTTTGCATCTTCGATTTTGACAGTTATGCTCTTATCCTCGATGTGATCGTTGCAAGTGAGTTTTGTTGTACCAAAGTTCATGTCTACGTTGACTCTTCTGCTTTCTTCGTTTATTTAATCTAGCATTAGTTGGAGGTCGTGTAGGTTTTCTGCAAAAAGGCCGATGCCGTCTGCAAATCTGAGGATGTTCAGATATTTGCTGTCTGTTTTGATTCCTCTGTTCTACCAATCCATCAATCCTTAGCCTAATTAGGCAGACCATTTTTTTCTTTCGAGTATTTTTCCAACATGATCTTGTTTTTTGTCAATGCACTTAATTCAGAAGCGGACTTTTCTTATGTCAAACGAACATTATACGGTGAAAATTCCAGTCGAATATTGATCTAATGATAATGTATGTCAATATGGAGTTTTTAACACACACACTTGCACATATACATAGTCTATAAAGCTTTACAGCTTTAAGCATTAAGCATTGAAAAACTTTTTCAAATTTTTTTGTGTCATTTCAGTCACTTATTTCCTAATATCTGTCAATTGATGTGATTTTTGTCAGTTTTCTTCTTCTGTTTACCACATTTTTTATCATGTTACAATGAATGAATGAATGAAAGAATTTACTCAGTTGTTTACCATGGTTCTGTTCTGGGGATTTTTAAACAAAACAGTTATATCACCATTGACATCTCAGCGGTGTTGATCAAATCTCCCCCCATTCAGCTATGTTGTGATTTATAAAGTATTATGATATGAAGTTTTCTATTTTATGTAGAGTGTTATGATCATTGTATATGGACGACAAATTATACTGTACATTATTTGATTTTTTTTAAACAAGCGCACTTACATAGGTTACCCATATATATATATATATATATATATATATATATATATATATATATATATATATATATATATATGTATGTGTGTGTGTGTGTGTGTGTGTGCGTGTGTGGTTATTTGACGGTAAGTTATATCAGCAAGTTGGGGAATCGTTGATGATGAGGGGGTCATTCCCCAAGAATCATCAGTGATTAAGTACAAAATTCATCCAATCTGTGTTTTCCACATTGTCTATGAAAAGTTTCACGATATATATATATATATATATATATATATATATATATATATATATATATATATATATATATGTATATGTATATATATATATACATATATATATATATATATATATATATATATATATATATATATATATATATATATATATATATATATAAGTACTCATATACATCTCTATACATGTTACGTACATTAACATATTTGAATGTATTTCTATGATTTAATATATCATTTCTTTTAGATGTTACTCGTGGGAATGCAAGTTAAAATACATTCAACTGTCGTTTAGTTTAGTCACTAGAGACAATGTTTTTTTTTATTGAGGGTAGAACTGAGTCTGCACGAATTTCGAATGGTTTATTGTTCTAAATCTGGGTCGACAACACTGGTTTACAGAAGAAAGAAAAATCCAGTCTAAAGAGGGGTACGGACACCCAAGCTCTCCCCAGTCAGTCGTAACAACCGTATATAAATCACGAAATCGTCTTCTGGCAAGTTACAAACGAAGTAAATGCGTGCAAATTCATTTGCTAACATATGTTAGAACGTTTTTTAACCCATTATCTGCAGCAGGGGTAGGTGCAATGACTGATATTTCAGTCATCTGCAGGTAATGCGTTAATCACGTGGATAGGCAAATTTTTTTTTTTTTTGTGGTGCGGGCAAATACTGACAGGCAGATTAGGTTTCCACTGAGCTATTCTTTAGATTTCTTTCATGAAAGGAGTGTGAAATGGAGACTGCACTTGAAAGCTGGGGGAAAAACAGGCAGCAGAGAATGGAGACAATTAGCAAAGCCAGAAGAGCTTGACGACATTCATACATAAATCCTTTCGGAAAATGGAGTCCCCCCAGCATTGAGCACTCCAATAGCAACATAGAAGAAAGAGTTCCTGATTGTTTGGACTGAATCCAGTAGATACGATTCTTGGGGCCGGAAACTCCATTGGTTGGAGCTTTGATAACCTTCTAACGGAAGATACAGTCAAATAGCTTTTAAGGATTGATGGAAAAAAATCAAACAACATTTGGTAGATTTTTATGAGGTGGTGTGACATATATGAATGTCGACATTTCGTACCTTACGCACCCTTTACCCTTGATGGGCACTGTGATTAAGTATCATCAACAACGGGAAAAAAATCTGTTTCTTTTCTATATTCTAACAAATTATAAAAATCATTATGAACTATATATATATATATATATATATATATATATATATATATATATATATGTATATATAACGTCTAGACAGCATTACAGCTTTAAACAATAAACAGCTTGGAAAAAAAATTTCAAATTCTTTGTGTCACTTCAGTCATTCATTTCTCAATATACGTTCATGTAATTTATGTAATTTTCTTCAGTTTTTTTGTTATCTTTTATCCATACTTTGATACTATGGTACTAAGTGCATATTTTTTCTTGTTGAGATCATCAGTTACTGACTATGTGATTGGCGCCCAGCATTGTAGATCAAACACTTCCACCCTTCAAGCTATGATTTCATTTGCAGTTTGTTATTTCATATAGGGTATTATTATAATGTTCTGTATTTGGACGCTTTTTATACTACACATCTTTTAATATTTTCGATACACTTGGCTCACTTACGTGGGTTACCCATAAAACGTATTTGATGATGAGGAATGAGTAAGGATAACATCACAGGAATATATATATATATATATAGTACTCTTCAAGGGAGGTAACTCGTTCATTATAAGCTTATGCAATGCTTTTCCAACTTAGGAATAGAGCACCCTGGTGGATGGGGAAATACGCGCAAGTGAATATATTGCTTAAATTCAACCTTACTGACCGTCCAGTCCAGCGTAGAGCAGAGAAGAGATGCCAGCCTCTGGGTCTGAGCGAAGGTTTCGATCCTACCTCTTAGTACTAAATGGGATAATGGATTGTATATAGCCACACTAATGAGCTGTAATACAACGAAACAGCTATCTGCGGATGACACAATCATTTAATAATATATATATATATATATATATATAT
The DNA here is from genome assembly GCA_963457665.1 of Thysanoteuthis rhombus. Lineage (NCBI taxonomy): Eukaryota > Metazoa > Mollusca > Cephalopoda > Oegopsida > Thysanoteuthidae > Thysanoteuthis > Thysanoteuthis major. The sequence continues at coordinate 20,566,974 of OY735215.1, read as the reverse complement.
ATATATATATATATATATAACTGAATGCCCACTACTGATCACGTGATCACGGAGAGGAAAACAAAAAAGATCACACTGTTCATTACACATCATTGTCATCATTTGCTGTCATATCACTGCTGGACTAAGGCCTCTCCCATTTCGTTCCATGACGAGCGTGATCGCGCTGATCTCTGCCATGTTTTACTGGCAAACTTTTCTATTTCACTTCTCCATCTTGTGTCTTGTCTTTTCCTACTGTGCTAATTATCTCGGGCATAGATCTGTTAGCCTTTTGCTCTGTCTGCAGCTTGTCCTTTTTTGCTATGTGGACTGCCAACTTCCATTTTAGTTGCTTTATAACTTTAACAAACACTCGCCCTTTCTCCCACCCATATTGATTTTTTTCCTATCGTTAAAGGGGTTTCCTTCCAAATATTGCTCTTTCCATTGCTCTTGGTGCTAATCTGAGTTGTTTTCGATTAGTACGTATCTGGTATTATGTATTGATAGTATACCTTACGTTTTGAGCAAATTGACAATTTGATTTTCTGTACGTCTCTATTTATACCAAATGCTCGTCAGTCAATCGTGATCACTTGCGAGCACTGTGGTTAATGCGGTCTTATTTTTAAGGTAAGCTAACCGATAGACGCATCATATTACTAACAAGCTCATCAACCACGGTATTGGGAAATAATAATGATTAGCCGGAAAGCAGTTGGTACAAATAGAAACATACGGAAAATCAAATTCTCAATATGTTGAATACGTGAAAAAAAAAAAATTGAAAATTATGCTGATTAAGTGCACATAGGAAACAGGCGAAAAATTAATATTTCATTATTAGTTTGAGGAGTTATTGATGTACCCGCTTCTATATTTCAGCCGTGCAACGTCTCATTATATGTGAACTGGGTGCGTGGAAGACAGAGGGAGATATCAATGATTGTGATTTGAAGGATTGTTACAAGGGGGCATGCAAATACCCCATGACCTTTGATTATTTTGGTTTTCTTTTAATCATAAGCTACTTCAATAAAGAAATCGAAATTATTTAAAGGTTCAACTCACGAGACATGATTTCGCTGATATTAGGTTGTCCGATTGGCTCCTGCATGAATATTTATGGCGAGTAAGAGTTGATTTGGTATTCATGAATTCGCCAGGAAGGGATATTTTGCCGAAATCCAACAGATAATTATCTTTGTTGTTCTACTAACAAAATAAAAGGTGGCTGACCTGAATGGTTTGTAAAAGATTCGGTCGACACTAAGCATTCTCAAAGGGGGCGATATCACCCCCAAAGGAACGAAATTATATATGAGGGTGCGTTAGATTGTCAGATATAAATGATTGAATACAAAGGGGAATCTTTTGTTTTATGTCGGCGAAATCAGGAAATCAGGGGAAGCTACTCCTACTTCCTAATAGCAAAATAAATATGTATTTTGAGAAAAAGATGTTTTTATTGTTAATTTCTGTGCCTCTAATCGTATGTTGCTTCGGTGCTGTGAATAGAATATTAGCAAAGGAAAGATGCACAACTTATATATGCATCCGAAAAGACATAAGTCTAAAACTGTAAAATCAATTAATATGTTGAGAATCTGCTGGTTGAGCATCAAGAACAGAAGACACGTTGAATGAACAATTCAAGTAAAATGTAATCTCAGTTTCATTAGGAATTTTTTTGAGTGTGGGGGGCGATTACTTGAAAAAATGACCAAAAGGAGGCAGTAGGGGAGAAAAAGGATGAAAACCCCTTGTCTACACCAATGCTTACAAAAACATCCTCAAAACATGCTTATAGAGGACACACCAAATACTAATTATTTGAAATTTCACACCAGAGGTATCTGATGAAATCATCCGAGATGAAGACACTATGTGTCTATTATTATTATTATTATTATTATTATTATTATTATTATTATTATTATTATTATTATTATTATTATTACTATTTCGGAATCTCACACCAGTTGCCTGGTGGTAACTGCTGGAGTTTGAGTGACAGCAAGTCTCCTCAAGTCTCCAGCCCTCCTCTCCTAGTACTCATAGGTCGCAGTAATTCTACGATTTACAGTTTCACACCGGTTGCCCAGTGGTTATCGCTGAAGGTTGAGTGACAATAAGTCTCCTCAGGTCCTCAGCTAACGTCTCCTCCCTCTTTCGCATATCATGACAGAGCTACTATTCGTTGCAGTACTTATATCTCTAGCACCTTCCTCAGTATCCGTGCAGTTCCAAGTAGCGCTGTGGTCTGTACGGTCTCAATCCTTCCCCTAATCCCGATCTCCTCCAGTCTCTCCCTCAGCGTTTTGGGGACAGTTCCTAGTGCGCCCACTATGACCGATACTACCCTGGTTTTCATGTTCCACATTTTCCTTAACTCTCTTGCTAGGTCCTGGTATTTTTCCCTTTTTTCTCCCTCCTTTTTTATTACTCTATGGTCTGCAGGCACAGCAACGTCTACTATTTGGCAGGCCTTCGTTTTTTTGTCTACTATTACTAAGTCCGGCCTTCTTGCCTGGATGAGGTGGTCAGTTTGGATGTCAAAGTCCCACAGTAATTTGTGGTCGTCATTCTCCAAAACTGCCTCTGGCTTGTGCTGATACCACTTTTCCACATGGTTGAATCCCATTTGTTTACTTAGTTCCCAGTGTATCATCGTTGCTACTCTATCGTGTCTATGCTTATACTCCTTCAGGGCGAGCTGACTACATTCACTAGTTATGTGGTTTACTGTCTCATCTCTTTCACCGCACATGCGGCATTTGCTGTTTGTCTGTGTTTTGTCGGTTTTTGCTTTTATGTAGTTTGTCCTTATGCTTTTGTTTTGGGCTACCATGATGAGCGATTCTGTTTCTCTCTTCAGGTTTCCTTTTCGTAACCACGTCCATGATTTCTCGTCTGCTACATCTTTTATCTGTCTTTTAAACTCGCCGTACAATTTTTTCCCTTCCCACTTTTCTTTTCTAATTTGCTGTACTGTTCCATTGTTTTCTACTTTATTGTTTGTTGCACTATCCCTCGCGCTCTTTATGATTTCTTCACTATTTGTTTGCACATATCTATCTAGGACTACTTTAGCTCTCTGGACACTATCTTCTATGCTGATGAGCCCCCTACCACCTTCTTTTCTCTTGACGTATAGTCTATCTGTATCATCCATAGGGTGTAATGCTTTATGCATCGTCATAAGTTTCCTTGTTCGCCTATCCATTGATTGGAGCTCTTCCTTTGTCCATCCTAGGAATGGTCCTGTATACCTAACTACTGACACAGCCCAGGTGTTCATTCCTTTTATTAGATTTCTGCTATTTAATTTGGTTTCTAATATTTTCCTTATCCTTTTGAGGTATTCTCTCTTAATTTTCTCCTTCATCTCTTCCCGTTTTATCGTGTCACATTCAAGGACACCTAGGTACTTGTGTCGGTTTTGTGCAGTCAATGCCCTAATCTTGTTGTTGTCCGGAAGTTCAATTCCCTCAGTCATTGAAAGCCTTCCTTTATGCATCACCATGATTGCGCATTTTTCTATCCCAAACTCCATTCCTATGTCCTCACTATATTCCCTTACTTCGTTGAACAGAGTCTCAAGCTCTCCCCTGTTTTTTGCAAACAATTTAATATCGTCCATGTACATTAAGTGGTTGACCTTTCCTTTTGTTTTAGAGAAATGGTATCCTTTGCTGTTTTTCAGGATTCTGTTAAGCGGTATCATTGTTAGAACAAATAATAGTGGGGACAACGAGTCTCCTTGGAAGATTCCCCTTTTTATCCCTACCTCGGCTAGTTTGTCCCCTGTGGCTGTCAAATCTACTTTTCAGTCTTCCATCGAATTACCAATGAATTTAACCACCGGTTCGCTAATTTTGAACATTCTAAGGCATTCGAGTATCCAGCTATGTGGAATCATATCGTATGCCTTTTTGTAATCTATCCATCCCACTGCGATATTCTTTCTCCTTTTCCTTACTTCTTTTAAGATCATCTGGTCTATGTAGAGTAAATCGTTTGCCCCTTTGGTTCCTATCCTACACCCTTTCTGTTCTTCTGGTAGTAGTCCCCTTCTATCCATTGACATGTATATTCTCTCTGCTATTTGCCCGGTCAGGATTTTCCATATAAGTGGTAGGCATGTGATTGGTCTATAGTTGCTTGCTATGTTCCCCTTTCCCGGGTCTTTTTGGATGAGGGTGGTTCTGCCTTTAGTCATCCATTTTGGTGCTTTGCCTTCATTTAGACAATTTTGGAGTAGGTGAGTGAGTCTGCCGTGTAATGTGGTGAATTTTTTGAACCAATACCCATGGATCCCGTCGGGCCCTGGTGCTTTCCAGTTGGCTACTTTCCTAAGAGTGTGTTTCAATGTGTTTTCATTCAGTACTATCGGTTCCCCCTTGTCTATATCTTCTAGTTCTTTTCTCATGTTTCCTAACCATTGCGGTGTTACGTTGTGTCTTTTTGGGTGCCCCCATATGCTATTCCAATAGTTCTTGGCCTCTGTGGCATCAGGTTTCATGTCCTGCCTTCTTTCCCCATTTAAATCTTGGTAAAACTTTTTCTCATTGTTTTGGAATGTGCGGTTTTGTGTGTATTGGGCCGTTCTTAGTCTGTATCTTTTTAGTCTTGCCTCTTTGGCTAGTCTTTTCTGGTGTAACTCTTCGACTACAGTTGCGATGCCCTTTTGCGTTACTTTGTATTTGTTATAAAGTCTTACTCGTGGTCTGTCTGTGTGTGGTGTATTTCTAAGTAGTACTTCATCTCTCTGTAGTTGGGAGATCTGCCTTTGTAACCTTCTCTCCCAGTTGGGTTTCCCTTCCCTATTATTGCTCAGGTTCCTATCTTGTGTTCTGAAGCTTTGTGCTACCATTTTCGCCCCAGCGTAAATTAGGTTGTTGAGTTCTAGGGGGGTGTTCGTTTCTATGTGCTGTAAGAGGCAGTTGACCTGTTCGGTCATTTCTCCAACTTTCTTTCTGTCTTTGTCTCTTAGGGAGGGGATTGTTGTTTTCTCTCCTCGCATGATCTCTTTCAAAGCTTGTATTTTGGTTTTCTCTTCTTCCGTTGGTGCCTCGTCGTCACCCTCTGGTGCATAGTTTACTGTGGGGGTCTCATGGGGAATTCTTCTAGTTTTGTTATTGGTACTAGTTGTGCTGGGGGGGCATTCTTCAGATGTGTCACCTGAGTCTCTCTCTACATTAATGCGAATCTCTAGTAGTTCAGTCTCAGACAGCCATTTCTTCTTTTGGATTTGTTTTACTTGGTCAGCAAGGCGTTGGTTCGATACTTCCACATCAGATTTTTCCCTCCATATTTGGAGCATACGCTCCCTATAAGATCGCACTGAAGGTTTGCTTTTAAAGTAACAATACATAACTAGTCTATTCTCCTCCCTTGTCCATCTCTTTCTCTTGTTCTTTATAGCAGTCACTCCGTGAGGACCGCGCCTTCCCTGGGTGTCATTAGTGGTATATGAGTCTTGGCCAACAGTAGCTATGTGACGACTGTGTCCCTCCTGAAGGCCATTAAGGGTACACGAGCCGGAGTTTTGGCCAGCAGTCACAGGATGACGACCGGGTCCCTCCTGGTGGCTAACAAGGGAACACCTGCCGGTTACGACACACAAATCTCGGATTTGTGCCCCGTTTTTTTGCGGTAAAATGGTTTGGTTGTACTGTCATGATAGGGGTTTTTGGTTCTTTGAGGTAGCGCCAGACCTTGGTGGGTTGGTTAAGACCGATGTGGTTCAGAAATAACCGAAGAGCCCCACCAGCTCTTTTTGGTTCTTTTAAGGTAGCACCAGACCTTGGTGGGTTCGTTGTGGGCAATTAGCTCAGTGACACTCTCAGAGTCCCACCAGCTCTTACAACCCATGGTATAACCTTACATGGATAGGCCATTCTGCTGCACAGATATATCTATTTGGTGGTATGACCATCCCCTCCTACATTCAGACCTAAAAATTAACACATTAAGCTTCGTCTGGGTGAAATTAACAACCTTGAAGGTCATACGTCTCCCTTAAATCTTCCAAGTCTTGACTTAGTATAAGTCTCGCAATCTGTGTTCTTTCCCAATGGTGGATTTCCCCCTATATCTACTTAGCAGTTAGGGGTCCTAACGGTCAGTGGTGGACAGACTCCATTCATTCATACTCGGGGGTAGCTAGGCATTGCTTTCTTATCTCGACCGGGTGTGGAGAATTATTAATTTTAAACTATAAATTTTAAATTTAATTCCACTTACCCGCGTGCAGCTCCAAGAAACAACAGACCACTCTCTCAACTTTTTTTTTTCTTTTCATTAGGCAGAATTTGGCAGTGGACAATTCATCTAGGTGAACATTTCTCAGAATCGCAAAGAAAACCATCTCAGAAGTAGAAATATCATCAATATGTCAAGAATAATCATTCTTAAAGCCTAAAGTGAAATATCTTTTAAACCTTCGAAAAACATCAAAATATCAAGAATAATCATTCTTAAAGCCTAAAGTGAAATATCTTTTAAACCTTCGAAAAACATCAAAATATCAAGAATAATCATTCTTAAAGCATAAAGTAAAATATCTTTTAAACCTTCGAAAATCATCACTGGGTTCATTCAGGGGAGGGGCCTACGGTCCAAATGTTACAACTACCACTTATGATTATGATTAAAATTATCATTATTATTATTATTATTATTATTATTATTATTATTATTGAGACAATATACATTACTGTTGTTGTTGTTATCATTATTATTATTATTGTTGCTGTTGTTATCATTATCATTGTTGCTGTTGTTATTACTATCATTGTTGTTGCTGTTGTTATTATTATCATTATTATTATTGTAGCTGTTGTTATTATTATCATTATTATTATTGTTGCTGTTGTTATTATTATTATTATTATCATTATCATTATTATTATTATCATTATTATTATTTGGAATCTCACACCAGTTGCCTGGTGGTAACTGCTGGAGTTTGAGTGACAGCAAGTCTCCTCAAGTCTCCAGCCCTCCTCTCCTAGTACTCATAGGTCGCAGTAATTCTGCGATTTACAGTTTCACACTGGTTGCCCAGTGGTTATCGCTGAAGGTTGAGTGACAATAAGTCTCCTTAGGTCTTCAGCTAACGTCTCCTTTCTCTTTCACCTATCATGTCAGGGCTACTATTTGTTGCAGTATTTATATCTCTCGCACCTTCCTCAGTATCCGTGCAGTTCCCAGTAGTGCTGTGGTCTGTACGGTCTCAATCCTTCCCCTAATCCCGATCTCCTCCAGTCTCTCCCTCAGCGTTTTGGGGACAGTTCCTAGTGCGCCCACTATGACCGGTACTACCCTGGTTTTCATGTTCCACATCTTCCTTAACTCTCTTGCTAGGTCCTGGTATTTTTCCCTTTTTTCTCCCTCCTTCTTTTTTACTCTATGGTCTGCAGGCACGGCAACGTCTACTATTTGGCAGGCCTTCGTTTTTTTGTCTACTATTACTAAGTCCGGTCTTCTTGCCTGGATGAGGTGGTCAGTTTGGATGTCAAAGTTCCAGAGTAGTTTGTGGTTGTCATTCTCCAAAACTGCCTCTGGCTTGTGCTGATACCACTTTTCCACATGGTTGAATCCCATTTGTTTGCCTAGTTCCCAGTGTATCATCGTTGCTACTCCATCGTGTCTATGCTTATACCCCTTCTGGGCGAGTTGACTACATTCACTAGTTATGTGGTTTACTGTCTCATCTCTTTCTCCGCACATGCAGCATTTGCTGTTTGTCTGTGTTCTGTCGATTTTTGTTTTTATGTTGTTAGTCGTCATGCTTTTGTTTTGGGCTACCATGATGAGCAATTCCGTTTCTCTCTTCAGGTTTCCTTTTCGTAACCACGTCCATGATTTCTCGTCTGCTACATCTTGTATCTGCCTTTTAAACTCGCCATACAATTTTTTCTTTTCCCATCTTTCTTTTCTTGTTTGCTGTACTGTTCCATTGTTTTCTACTTTATTGCTTGTTGTGCTACCTCTCGCACTCTTTATGATTTCTTCACTATTCGTTTGCACATACCTTTCTAGGACTGCTTTAGCTCTCTGGACACAGTCTTCTATGCTGATGAGCCCCCTGCCACCTTCTTTTCTCTTAACGTATAGTCTATCTGTATCATCTCTAGAGTGTAATTCTTTATGCATTGTCATAAGTTTCCTTGTTCGCCTATCCATTGATTGGAGCTCTTCCTTTGTCCATCCTAGGAATGGTCCTAACTATTATTATTATTATTAAGACAGTAAGTGTAAAAAAGGTAACGAGATTATTTACGTATGGATCAGGTTTTTGTGCCAGAGTATCTGTGTGCTCTGTCTATGTCGCTCCCCAAGCCTCTATGTACGGATCAGAGTGCAGTATCTGTTTGCAGAACTTGGTTTGGTTTAGCACTGTAGCAATGTCATAGCCAATGATGGATTATCGAAGCTGGGCATTGCTAAGCAAGAGAGGCCTAGAAATCGTCTGATGCCTCTTTCCCCCCATTACTCTATTAGTCGTGGGGGAGTAGTACATCTCGGGGCAGCGCCGTCCCATCGCACTTAAAGGGATAGGTCAGTCTTACCTTGACGCCTTCTCAACATTAGCTGCAGGGATTACTGCAATTTTTGCAGCTTTCCCGCAACTGGAGCCCCACATTGAAAATGACCTTTTGTCACATCTTGCTCTCCTGGGAGTGCAAGTGAATACCGATCAGAGCGTTGAGTATGTGTACTTTACCTGGGATAGAAGTGTTGCTTTCTGACGCTTTTACCTAGGATCATATATCGACGCAATCAGCCATATCCATATTTTTCATAATAATAATAATAATAATAATAATGATGATGATGATGATGATGATGATGAAAATGATGATGATGATGATGATTTTCCCCAGGAGTATACATATTTTTTCAAACCTATACATCTTCCTTGCTCTCCCGAAGAGAAAGGAATAAATCTTATCCATTAAATTTCTTTCATAAGGTCATGAGTTCTACCAAGCAAGGTGTTTGCACTTTTACCTTCTCCTTTGTCCGAAGAACCTGGAACAAACATGGCGTATTCCTTGCGTTCTCTTGAGCAAGCCAACATAACATGACGGAAATGTTTGTTATTTACAGTTGAAATAGAGGCGTAGGACAGGAATCCCTGTCATCGATAAACTCTTATGGGGACGCCTCTGCAATCGGACATAAGTCGGTCGGTCTGGCGTAAGACGACAGATGACATTATTTAGTTTCGATTTTTTTTTTCTGAATATGAATACAGCTAATTGCATCGATATACATATATGCTTCTTTGGGGATGGGTATATGTGAGCGTGTATGAGTTTGAATCAGCTATATGCGTATATATATATACATACATACACAATAATACACACACACACACGTATATATATATATATATATATATATATATATATATAAAATACAAGTCAGAAATACAATATAATATCTATAATATATAATATAATGTAATATTTAATGTGTGATGGGTTTATTTCATAATGTGCTCGATACATTAAATATTGAACATCAAGTTGAGTTACAGTAGAGCTAAAAAATTTGAAGCATCTGCTACACAAACTCGTTTACTTTTCTTTCCTGTTTGGGCTTCTTCAGCCAAATGATTCGATTTATCTTGGATCCCTATTTAGGACGTTTTAGACGAGTATCTGTTTTTCTTTGATGGAAACTTTCCTCTCATTCTGTTTATACATCGTTTTCTTTTTTTTTTCTTTTCCTTGTTTATTTGTTAGCCACGCTAGAAAAAGTGCCGATCCATTTAGAAAAAAAAGACCTAAACTGGGATCTAAAATAAGTCGAATCATTCGGCTGTGGAAGCCCAATCAGGACAGAAATATAAACATGTTTGTGTAGCAAATCCTATATTCCATTATATATATATATATATATATATATATATATATATATATATATATATATATATATATATACGTGTGTGTGTGGGTGTATGTGTATTTGATTGTATGGTTTCCTTCCTTGAAGTGAAATCCCAAAGTTGGTCTCCAATAAAAGCCACCTATTACTAATTACTCGACAGATCTTTTTAAAAGCCTTTTCCCGTTGATTTTAATCCAAATTGTGTTGGCGTAGCCAAGTGAAAATCAACACGTTCCCCTTTCATCATGATTGATGACATTCTTATACTTCAACAGCAAAAAGGCGGTCAGGGAATGTTAGATTCGGTATAAGCATGAATATAAAAAAAAAGGCATGCTTAAAATGAACGACCGTTAATGATTTTATAAGATTCCATTCCCAAACTCAAACAAGGAAAAAACCCAAATGCTTCCAACGTATCTCTATTAGACACTTTTTGGTCAGTCGGTCGATCGATTTTTAATATGGTTAGATTGATACGAAACTTAGTTCAGACCTTCAGATGAACCATCCTTATCCCCCCTGCCTTTATTCTCCTCTCTGCTTCCTGCTATTTCTACCAAAACTGGTAAAACTATACATTGTTTTTTTTCCAGCTGTATAACGTTAGATTTATATTAACTTGGTCAAGTCTTTCAGTTGAACCATATTCATTCCTCCTGTTCCTGCCGTTCCTCTCCTGCTACTACTACCACAAGTAATGCTCAATAACAAGTTTCTCAGTCGTATAACGTTGGAATTATATGTAATTTGGTGAAGACCTTCAAGTGAAGCACCCCCCTCTTTCTCCTCATCCTCATTCTTCTCCTCCTCTTTCTTCTCCCTCTCTTCCTCCTCATGCTACTATCACAGACGGTGGACGCATCACTGAACTTATGGCTCTTGTTTATTCACGCCGTCCTTCCTAATACAGATAAATTTGCTTAGATATTTATTGTCTGATGATACCCAACGTTCAATCTGATACCAGAGGAGGTTCCAATTTTAATCTCTCCCGAAAAACTAGGCCTTATACCCGAAAGAGAAGATACCAAAGGGGAGAATTTCTGATTTGTAGACGAAATCTTTTCGTTTTACGCTCCGATGCCAGAAGTCGGTGTTCAAGCCTAGTCGAAAAGCTGAAATTCTGAAACGGAATTTCTTGGCAAGCAGGAGATTCCTATTTGGAAAATTAGCGTAAAACAGTTTTGATACGGCTCCTCCATTATTTTTCCTAGTGTTAAATTAAACTTAATCTATTTCAATAGATTCCGAACAGTTGTTTTGCCCCATGGCTCAAACAGTTTCGTTTCCACCACCGGTACAAGAATAACGTGTTCAGTCTGAGATAAAATCCAAGATTCTTAAAGTCCAGTTGTCCTCATTCGGGGGATTGGCGCAACACTATCTTCCAACTGACATTATCGTACAAAAAGCAAGCTTATTAAATATCAATATTGAGTACGGCAGTGATGATAATACTATTGATAGTCATAAAGAAAAAAAAAAGAATTGACAGAGTCCACCCTCTCTCGAAGTAGCCCTGACTTTCAGAGGGTAGTATTCATGATAATTTACGACAAAAGGCCGTGCTAAATATAGTTTGCAGGCGTTGTTCAAATTACCCGAACATATGAGTAGCACTTTGCATAACACTGAGAAGTGTCACAGTTTAAGGATCATTGCCAGCAAACTCAGAAGTGAGTAATGTCATAATTGTCATAATAGAAATGATAAATACATTTCTTGTATCTTGTGTCGGCCAGATCACGACGGTCTTAACTGTCAACACAATTATCCCCATACGTTTCTCCACTGCGAAACTTCTTATCTATTTATCTATCTATCCATCGTCATCTCATATATATATATATATATCTACTCCTCTCTTTCGCAACTTAATACCTGTTCGTATCTCTCTCTCTTTCCCACTCTCTTTATCTCAATCTGGTCTCTTTCTCTCTCTCTCCTTCTTTATCTTATTATGACATATGCCTGTAACTATCTCTCTCTCTCTCTCTTTCTTTCTATCTCTGTATACCTCAGCCTGTATCTATCTCTTTTTCTTCCTCTTCTTCCCAATCTGATATCTGTCCGAATTTCTTTTTTTCTCTATCTCGATTTCTCATCCCTCTGTGTCTATCTCTTTTTCTCTCTCCCAATCTCAATCTGATACGTCTTTGCATCTCTCTCTCTCTCTCCCTCTCTCTCCTATCTCCCCCTCTCTCCTACTTCCCTCTCTCCAAAAATATACCTTAATCAGTTAAAATCTGTCCGTCATTTTTCATCTTTCTTTTCATCGATCAATCTATCTAACTATCTATCTATCTACCTACCTATCTATTTATCGATCTGATCGTATACTTTGATTTATGACGTTCATAGAGAAATGTCAACCTGAAAGGATTCAGCTTTGCTGTTTAGAAATAAGACGTCGAGGCAGACAGGCCGCCCATTATTTATTTCTATGTCAGATATCCAGTGTTAAGCATGACCCATAATAATAAAATTAGCCTAAGTATCGATAATTCTGAAAACTATTTTACTGTCGGCAACATCGATCAACATTGCATTTTATTAGATTTCATATCTAATTCAGAATAATTGCGATTACAATGAATAAAACATCCAGGCCATAAATATTGCAATAAATCCTAAAAGTGATTTCTTTTCAGAAAAAAAAAATTCACTGATTTATTTGAATACGTAAATGCTTCGAAATACATTCTTTTCCGATGAACATCGATCTATGCCTGAATTTGGGAGATGACGATTTACCGTTTTTATACATTGATCTATTCGGGCTAATCTCCTCATCTTAATAGCTATATTTACAATATATTGACCACTGTACCTGCAACCTCCTTCACGTTTGTACGATATCCGATAACACTCGAGATATTTTGAACTGATCCTTTTACTCAATCCATGTGGGTGGATTGTTCTCATTAATCTTTCCCTGCTAGGGGATATATCGTATCAATTACTTTTCCAGAGTTAATTCGTCCTTGCGATGAGGCTTTTGACTTTTCCATTTGATTGAATTAAGGATGGTTAGATATGCCAGGAGTGGAGCCAAGATAACATACACAAACATGAGAGACCATAAACCAAGAACTAATTTAGATTCCAGTTGGTTGTAATCAACCAGCCTCAACATTAAACAAAAAAGTTTGTCTCACAAACTACACTTGTTTGAAAAGTTGGCTCCAACTGTCTGAAGGAAACAAAAATATTTCAGATTTATTTCAGGTTAATGCCAAAGTTAAGTAACAAATCGGTATTTAATTACGTGTTTGTTCTCTTCCCTTTTTTTTTTTTACAAAAAACTTGGAAATACTTCTGGCAGTATTTCTGGTTTACAGGTACCATTCATATAGAGGCTGACAAACTTCATGCCCATGGATGTTTATAGAATTGTTCCTAAGAAAAAAAAAATTCAAAACCAGGATAGTCCGTAGCCGCCTACCCCCTTTAATGTAGACAAATTAGCAGCGGGACTAAGATGAAATACACACACATGAAAGACCATAAACCAAAAACTCATTTGGATTCCAGTTGATCGTAATCAACCTGCCTCAACGTTGAACAAAGAGGTTTGCCTCACCGACTACACTTGTCCAAAAAGTTGGCTCCTTTAACTGTCTGACAGAAACGTAAATATTTCAGATTTATTTCTGATTAAACAAAGAATCATACTCAAACTAATATGGAGAGATCATGGGACGGTACGGTATATTAGAGAAAAGACAAGAGTCCAAGATATCATAGAAACTGGAGGAAAACACGGATATCAATGGGCTGGACATGTTGCAAGAATGTCGGACAACTGCTGCACATCATGACTCACAACGTGAATCCCCAGGGATCATATCTGAAACTGTAGCCCACAGAAAGTAAGATAGCGTTACTAACTCCACGATGCCCATGATAGAGAGGTCTAGCGAATCTTGGGGTAGGTGTATGTCCAACGAGGGACGCTTACAGGCTGCTGCTGCTGATGATGATGCCGATAAAATACGCTAGGCACCTGAAAAAGATCAAGGATACAAACAGCTCATCCGTACCCATATTCTTACCTATGATATGTGTAACGCTATAAACGATCATGCTTTTTTTTCAAAATTCATTCATTCTACTGAAACATTGATTCTACTGACATCGGTTTTGCCTACATGTTTTTGCATACATCTTGAGGTTCAGTAGTTGTGAGAATTCGAGTGTAAAAGGCCGGGACACCATTTGTACATTCATATTATTATCAATATTCATGAATACGTAAACAAACATCATTATTCATCTACCTATTTATCGGTAAAGGTTTGCCACCGATTCGTAAA
>OY735215.1:20480267-20550267 GCA_963457665.1 Thysanoteuthis rhombus | reverse complement strand
ATATATATATATATATATATCGAGAGAGAGAGAGAGAGAGAGAGAGAGAGAGAGAGAGAGAGAGAGATTCATTTATATAGCTACATCAGTGAGTTTAATGATGATAGATATATTTATTTACACTTCAAATATTTACCGAAACTTCTGCCCAGCGTTCAAATTTTTTTTGAAACCCAAATATAGTGTTGATTAAAGATACACAAACATCTATATACTTACTATCTCTTTCGCTGTCCTTATTACATCTACTGATCAGGTTTTCAACACTAAATTTCTTTTGATGTTGACCTGAACTCAAAGACTTCCTTCTACAGAAGTAAGTCTTCGTTCATCAAAATGATTTTGCAAAGCTCTAAACAAATGATGGTCAAAATTGGAGTAAAATCAGGAGTGTGTCATGGAATATTTTTTTCTCAGCTGATTGTCTCAATGAAATCTTCGTCCACTTCAATGGCATGCGAGCGTACATCATATGGGCGTTTTTTTCTCCTAATCTGTACATCCCACCAAACACTCGACAACATATTCAAATGGAGGTCGTTTCTCAACTGGGACACAGGTCTATCATGCGAGTAAGCCCTTGGCAAGAGCGCTTAGTATTATGGAAAATGATCCATTTCTCATCCCCAGTAACAACTCTGTCTAAAAAGGATCCTGATGAATGCAGTGAAAATCAGTAGGTGCAAGCATGTGAGGTTTGAAAATGAGGATTCTGATCTCAAGGAGAGAGAACACCTTGAGGGAATGTCCTTAAAGTCCTCAGATGTTCGGGGGAAATATGCATAACAGACAACACAAGAATTTACAGATAAATTAGGAGATGAATCAGTGAAACCGGTTGAATGACACATTGGAAAATAAAAGACCTTTATCTCGGCAGAGAAGTTGACTGTTGATTTTGCAACATGGCAACGCCTGTCCTCGTGCAGTTAGCCACTATGGAGCTAGAATGATAAATTCTCACGAATGCAACATATTTCCTCAGTATGTTATCTCAATCATGTGCTCTGCTTCCTCCAGCATTTTATGCCTAGCCAGTAGTTTCAACGATTTCAAAATATCGATAAATTGACGAAGAATTAATCGAATTGAAATCGGAATTACCTTTAAATGATTCTAACAAAATACAACGGAGCTCACTTTCATACAGTGTAATCCACAGTTGAATACACCCTTTTCATTGGAAGGTTGATTTTCTTGTAAGCCAAACATAGCAGGGTTTTATTAATCTTTATAGAACATCACACAATCAAAACAGATCTCTTCAGGTTCTATTAGGTTTGATAAAGCTTTACAGCATTGAAACTCAGTCGCCATCAATATTTTTCGTAAAGCTGTGTTGATGTCCATATTCTTGGCAACGGAGTTTGATCATAAATAATACCTAATAATATCTGTTTCGTAGTCTTACACTAGAAACAATAAAATCCTGTTTGTTTTTTATGGAAAATCTATGAAATCTGGTGTGGTGTATTCATTTATGGGCGACACCATAATAGGCTTTATCAACTCATAACATAACGTTTATCAGAGTTTGCACTGTAAAAGTGGAGTCCGTCTTAGATTTTTTTTGTAACTAAAAATAGAAGATTAATTAGGAAAGACAATAGCAACGTACAGACTTTTTATACCATATCATTATACTAGGGCAGATAATTGACTAACGCAATTTAACGTCTTACATTAATGATACAGTATAAGATTCAGTTGAAAAATGACTTATAGTCATAGAAAGGTATGGAAATACTTTGATAACTGCATAGTGTCACTACAATTTTAAATGGATGATATTTCTATTTTAAAAACAAAAAAAATGTAAGATCATCCTTATATATATATATATATATATATATATATATATATATATATATATTAATGCTGCTCTATTCTGGGTTAGGTAAGGTAACTCATCCATCGTAAGCTCATGAAATGCTCTTCCATGGGAATAGAGCACTCTGGTTGACGAGGAATTTCTGTGTAAATAG
This sequence comes from Thysanoteuthis rhombus, assembly GCA_963457665.1. Classification (NCBI taxonomy): domain Eukaryota; kingdom Metazoa; phylum Mollusca; class Cephalopoda; order Oegopsida; family Thysanoteuthidae; genus Thysanoteuthis; species Thysanoteuthis major. The sequence continues at coordinate 20,548,282 of OY735215.1, read as the reverse complement.
ATATTTAGCTTACATTCATCCTTACTGACCATCCAGTTTCGTATTCCAGCGGTAAGATATCGGCCTCCGGGTCCGAAGTGAAAGTTTTAATTCTGCCAATTCTGGGATAATGGAAAGTCTATAGCCACACTGAAGAGATGTAATACGACAAAAAGCTGTCCGTGGATTACACAATAATAATAATAATAATAATCATAATAATAATAATAATAATAATAATAATAATATATGAATATATATATATGTATATATATATATATATATGTATATATATATATGTATAAACAAGTGTAAATGCCTTGATGTAAACGAATGTAAACATGGACTTGTATGCACACGTGGAAGCCTGCACACCCATATGTCTATCAAATAAAAAACAAACACAAAAAGCAAACTCAAGATTTTACGTACGATGATGAGGATCTTGGCAGATTAAATATTTCAACTTAGTATAGTTTGAAAATAAACCAAAGTCTCAAATTACACTTGAACATAATGTTAACAATAACCTCTTGTCTATCTAGTCAGTTGCAATATATATATATATATATATATATATATATATATATATATATATATATATATATATATATATGATATTTGTAACTTTGTAAGCAGTATAAACAAATCAAGAAATAAACATAAAAAAGCTTATACTGACATTACATTAAACTTAACCCGCCTGTGCATATTATAAAAGCAAAATAAATTTCAATCTTAGATCATTTGATAAAACGCCGTTAGCATAGAAACATACAGGCCAAAATATAATGACCCATATAGAAAAAAAGTCATATATATATGTGTGTATTTGGGGTGTTATTAGGAGAGAGAGAGAGAGAGAGAGAGAGAGAGAGAGAGAGAGAGAGAGAGAGAGAGAGAGAGAGAGAGAGAGAGAGAGAGTATGTGAATGTAAATGTTGTGAAATGCACTAACCTGAAGGATGAATTATTTTAAATCCTCAAATCCCAAACAAAGGCGAATGGTCTTTGCATCAATAGATGAGTTGAGTAATTGTAAAATATACGCTAGCGATGAAATATAACGTAAATGCCTAGAGCCACAAACACACTTTGAAAGAAATTACATGAAAGTATACGTTGATCTGATTATAGAACATTGAGTGCAGAAAACGAGATTTTTGGAGGGGTTTCAAAATTGATTGCAGGTCCTCAGGTGGTTAGCGGAGTCAGCACGGTAGAAATATGCACAGTTATGTTATATAGTAATCCCTTGATTTGTGCTGTTGATAAATCGTTGTTGCTTACTGCATATATCAAAACTGCGAAAGGGTAAACCTTCTCTTCAACCGATTCTGGTGGAGGGGGTTGGTTAAAGCCGAAACTTCACTATACTCGATGGTTGTCCCTCTTTTCAGTAGATAAGAAATGAATTCCGTAGATTACAGCATTTAATAAACATCGTTCGGAAAATCCGAAGGCAGTTCGGTCACACATCGTTTTATTTTCGACCTTACCTTCCACCATTCGGTAAATAAGAAGAAAGTTTGTGGCACTCTCCTAATTTTGTAGGCATAGCTTTTTGCAGTGTTCAGTTCAAGAAGAGACTGTGGTACCTCTTCTCATGTCAACGAAAAATAACATGAACTTCCCGTTTTTAATTTTGAACGTTATTATAGTTGTATTTCAATCGGTTTCCGACTAAATTTTATTTCAACTTATTTTGAACTTTTTCAAATGCTCAAAAAAGCAAAATATCATATTATGTTTGTATTTTATTTTTCTTCAAATTTTATTTTCTAGAACTTCATAAAACAATAGTTTCATGCGGAATACACAATGATTTAATCACAAAAATTCAAAACAAACAATGATTTATTCTAATACAAAAATTATTTAAAATTGATAAGTTAAAATGAGTTTAAAAACAGTTATGAAAAATTATGTTAAGTTAAAATGATTTTGTGAAATCAAATTACTTGACATTTTCACAGTGTGATATACGAGTGGGGTGAACTTTAAAATTTATAACGGGAATGTTAAGTCACATTGTTTTCCAAGTGACGACAATAAATACGATTCATTACAACTTTTGTTTTTGTCAATTGAAATTTCTTTTGAATTAACTCAGAATTCACGAGAAAAAATTAAAATACAGCCATAATAATGTTTAAAGTTGAAAACAGGAATTTGATGCTACGATTTATTGACGTATGAAGAACATATATTACATTTTGATCTTGATTTAAAGACCAAAATAGCTGAACAAAGAAATAAGGATAATACTAAGTTTGTTATGGTCCATGTGATCGTTAAGGCTGAAATCAATTATATTAAGGTTCGCTACAGTGACAGTTTACTGTATTCGATGATGAAAATCTATGGAAATAATTATGATGAGTCCTGGAAAATAAAAAACAATTTACTGTGATCTATATTGATACATTACTCAATCGCATCCCTTACTCAAAACCTATTTAATCGCCTCCATTAATTGATTTTTAGTGTATTAAGTTATGAGAATAATCAAAAATGTCTACTCTATGGATATATAAAAAAAAAAACCTGACTGTCGTAGTTTTTGATGGGAAACGTGCTAAAGATCACTCAACAACATGCGCATAAAACAGCTAAGTAAATAACTACATATATATATTTAAAAAACAAACAAAAGGAATGTTGGTCGTACGTGTACAATCTGGTGTGTACAATATCATTATATATTCGTCCATATGAATCTATGTGAGTATGTATGTCTCCGTGAATATTTATAAAGTTGTTGCTATAATAGGAAACAAAATAGTTTGTTTATTTATTCATTTTTTTCAAATTACGACCGGAATTTATCTGATAAAACGCGTGAAATTATTTCAGAATATTTCTTTGAAACAACAAAAAAAATCCTGAATATCAAAGAGGAAAAATAATCCTCCTTCGATATTTAACTGTCAAAAGAAGCAAGACAAACTTTTAAAACTATTTTTGATTCTTGACGGTTACTTTAATCTGCCTACTGAATCTTCAGTTCAGCCGCTAAGGGATGTGCAAAGGTAGATATTTCTCCACAGATACGGGCATGCGCACGAACGTGTCAATTTTGGCTTCCGGTAAGAAAAGGAAGTAGAAAAAACATCGAGATTGTATGTGTCAAGGTTACGCAAATTACTGTTAGAAACAAAAATGCGAAAAAATTGGAAGAATAATAATAAAATGAATAAATGTAGCAAAACCCTACTTATGTTATCTTTGTATTTACCTTCTGCCAGTCAAGCCAGTTACTTGGACTGAAAGATATATTGCACTAAAAAAGGAGATTCAGTGGTCCTCGAAAATTGTGTGAAAAACCTGCAGGTTAAAAAAATAGGAAGACAGAAAATAAAGAAGGAGAAAGAGAAGAAGACGAAGAAGAAAAAGAAGGAAAACAATAAGAAGAAAAAGAAGAAAAAGAAGAAGAAAAAGAAGAAGAAAAAGAATAAACATAATAAGAAGAAAATAGAATAAGAAGAAGAAAAGAAGAAAAATGATAAGAAAAAGAATGATAATGATAATAATAATAAGAATAAGAATAATAAGAAGAATACGAAGCAGAATACGAAGAATACAAAAAATACGAAGAAGAAGAAGACGAAGAAGAAGAAGAATACGAAGAAAAAGAATACGAAGAAAAAGAATATGAAGAAGAATACGAAGAATACGAAGGAGAGGAATACAAAGAAGAAGAAGAAGAAGAAGAAGAAGAAGAAGAAGAAGAAGAAATACGGGCTAATGGAAATGACAAACGTAAAACGAAGAGACGAAACAAATTGAATGAAAGAAGAAACAGAAGAAACCATATAGGTATATTCTTTATTTCCTCACTCCTATTAATACACCACCATGTTTCTATGATTTTCACTCGTAGTATAAGGCGTACCAATTTCATATTTAACGATTGTAAAATAACAACCTGAGTGCGACTATGAAAAGCAACTAGTGTAGAATGAAAGAAATAAGATGTCTTTGTGTCCAACTCACGCTGTTTACTAACAATCGTTGAATGACTGTTTGAATAGTTAGGCTGGATAGCAACTGAAATCTAAGTGAGATACTAGTCTAAAATCAGAGATAGTTTGCAATGCTTCATCTGATGAAAATCCATGATTGTACATTTTTGCATCAAAATAAAGCAACATCATCAAAGAAAGCAGAGCCGAGCAAAGAACATATTTCTTTGGCTATTGATCTTCCATCAACCGTTAGCTCTCGTAGCTCAAACATTTGAGCCGTCATAATGGTAACATAGACTGTGCAGCGTAGAAAGGATGCGAATCCGAGTTTCGGTTAGAGCTTATAATTCATTTCTGATTCTTACTTTTAACTAACCACCGTAAAATGACGGTCGGAGTGGTTGCGATGAAAAGCTATTGAAATCAAGATGAAGAAAAAATCTGTTAAGAATCAACCATGTTCGATCGAATGAAAATGAAGATAATAAATGCTAGATTCCCGCTTATCAGGTGAAAAGGAAACTCTTTTACGAAAATTCAATTACGCAAATTAGTCTACTGTTTTACGTTTGATATTAAAAGAAAAACTGATTAAAATTTTGCTCTAACACGTAGTTGTCATCACCATCACCATCATCTGTCTCTTAATGTCCATCATGGGACATAGACCTTACCCAGAATTCGCCACACCTCGACATCGTGGGTGATACGGAGCCAGTACTTCCTGAATTTGTTTAGTACGTGTCTCTATTTTGTATTTTGCACATGTGATCCCTGGGGTTCCATATTGTGTGTCGTGATGTTCATCAGTTGTGTGCAATTCTTGCAACATGACCTGCCCATTGCTATTTTAGCTTCTTAATGCATTCTATTATGTCTCGGACACCTTTTTTTTCTCTCTGATATAGTGTCTTGTGATCACTTTATGTGGGGTTGAGCATGATTCTCTCATGTGCGCGTTGCAGGCTTCTCAGTTTGCAGGTCAGTCTTTTGTGTTTGTGTTCTGTGTTTCAGCTCCATAGGTGACTATCGGAATGATGTATTGGTTGTTTACCCTTAGTTCTAGGAGTGATAGGATCTTCTTGTTTTTGAAGGTTGAGCTTGCTCTGCCTAAGGCTTACCACCCTTGAGTGATCCGTCGTTTGTTTTTTCTCTCCTTTTGAGGATCAACTTGAATACTTGGTTTTCCTTCCTCGATCACTCTTGGTCTTCTCACTGATACTCTTTACTCCATTCCTTTCGTTCTCCTTCAGTCAATGTGAAAAATTTATAGCAGCACATATGACACAAAGAATTAATTATATAGACTCTGATGACAAACGTACGAACCAATGGAATCCTTAATAGTCAGAGGTTTTACCCCCGATATCTCAAAGCAGAACACTCCCATTAAAAAGAACATAATGAGCAAAAATGATGTAAAGCAAAAAGAAACAATTATTAAGAAACATTATTCATATGGGATAATTTTGTGCGTTTCTAGACTCAACAAATTGTGATGATGATACTGATATATATATATATATATATATATATATATATTGATGATGATGGTTGGGTGATTCAAGGCACGGCGAACTGGGTTACTGGAAAGAGAGAGAGAGAGAGAGAGAGAGAGAGAGAGAGAGAGAGAGAGAGAGAGGATTGGATGTGTGCTGTCTCCATAACGACTCTCTACAAAACAAAAGCGGAACACTTTTTTTGCTCCTCGCTCTTTCCGTAAAAACGAAAATGGGCGTAAAGCGAACGTTCAGAAAACGGGGTATGCTTATATAGGTATGAGATAGACGAGCATTTAAACAGGACGAAATTAAAGATTAAACTCCAACCAAGAATCAAGTCCGGCCTGAAACCTTTCAAGGTATTGCCTGTCTAGTCATAAAAGTTATGTTTTATTGATACTGTTTAATGCGATATTTCCTTTCCGTTCCAATTTCCAAACCGAAAGCTTTTAACGTCGTTTTGGCCCATAAATTATTTTCCTGTTCCGAATTAAGGGACAGCAGCAAAATGGAACCCATTACATGTCTCATCTTCCGGTTTTGGGGGCTTCTCTTATCTGTTTTCCGATGTCTATGTCCTGCTGGGTAATCCACAGACGTAGACATTTTTTTTCATGGCTTTCTCTTCCGCCTCTGACATTTTATGTAAATTGGTTCACTATTTTATTGCAATATCCGAGGACATCCGCTGTCTATCGGAGTCGATTTTATTAACCGAGAGTAAACACACACACACAATTACACACACACACGAATGCACACACACATACACGCACACATACACACACGCACGCACCTTTGGATTGAAAAAACCTTTAGCGGGAATAACATAACAGTTATTCTGAGTATCAAGCTTTAGCAAACAAGACGCAGAACACGGCTCCAGCCTCCACACTCATCATCATCGGCCTTTTAACGTCTATTGTTGAAACATAGACTTTTCCCAAGTTCCACCAGACCTCTCGATCGTGGGCGTTGCGCCGCCATTATCTCCCAAATGCGTCCAAATTTTTACACCATCTTATCCATAGCTTTCCAAGGTTTATGATTTTATGATACCAACGACTCCTCTAATATACTGTACTCTTTGGTAATCTCTCCATGTTATGTTGAGCATGGTCCTTTCTTGTGCAAGTTACGTAGTCCCTAGTTTGGGCGCCAATCATTTGGTCGATTTCGATATTTCAGCTCCATAGGTGACTATTGAGAGGACGCAATGATAGCTTTGACCTTTTATGAATCTATTATCAATGTTTGACGAATGGCAGTAAACAGAGCCGATCTAAAATAAATTGTATGCTCTTGGTGAGACTAGAACTCACTTCCCCTTGGCCCTCGTACCATCAGCCCATGCACGAATAAAACTACAGTTGTAATGATATCATCTTGATTTGATTTGATTATATCAGGTGAAGTATTGCAAACTATCGTCATTTTTTTTGCCAGTATTTCTCTCGTCTTATTTTCTGTGGCTTTTCATTGCAAATTACTCCGGGCGTCAGTATATCTCAGTCAGTCAACAGCGCAGAGCTGAGTGAGTTCCAATAAAGAGCAATCAAACTTAAGATGGGGAAAGTACTATTTTAGATAATGGGGGAGTACCAATTTATAGAGGGTTTGCCTGGTTAATCATTTATACTGATGGGTGCTCCATTTTAAGGCCCTCTGCCAGAGTAAGCTAGGCTTGAAAATTATCTTCGTATAAAAAGTGGAAATATTCACAACTAATAATTAACATATATACGTAGCCCAGTACAAATGCATGAAGACTACTCCAAAGTAAAAATAGACAAATCATTGGAAAACAGAAAATGCTGCCATAATGGTGAGAGAGAAAATAGATTTCTTAACCGCAAGAGAATTCAGCTAACTGACCGAAAAGGAAAGGGAAAGCTGGCACGGCGGAGTATGAACTATATATATGCAGTGACCTTGTTAGGGAAATGGAAAACTGCAAATGTGAAGGTTAGGGTCGTGCCCATAACATTAAGGACACTTGGAATCGTGCCAAAAACACTATAATCGAGATTAGATGAATTAGAAATTTTAGGAAAAATTGAGATCTCAGCTACTCAATTTAATTGAACACCCTTCTGTCGACTCTCGCCTCTCTCGCAGATCAAAAATGTGATATATTCTGACCCGGAACAACGTAGGAGAGGAAATACGGGAATGCAGGAAGTGGAGAAATTACTTTTCAGGGGAACAAGGGAATTACTAGATATGAATAAATCTTGAGCACATTAGCATTGATATATAGGTCGTATAATAATAGATTCTAAGTCGCCCTTTGTAGAGAAATGAATATCACTGGAACATTACATTTGCTAGGAAGTTCGATTCTTATGGCGTTCCCTGCTTTTGTAGACTTGTACTAGTAGGGCTTACAATGCTCTTCCACAGAAATATTGCACTCTGGTGGATGGGGAATTTCTGCGTAAATAAATATATTGCTTAAATTCAGCCTTACTGACCGTCCAGTTCCGTAGCCCAGTGGTAGGATATCGAAGATTTCAATCCTGCCTCGTGGTACTGGATGGGATAATGGAAAGTCTATAGCCACACTGAAGAGACGTAATAAGTCGAAATAGCTGTCTGTGGATGACACAATAATGAATACTTCTCTATTCAGGATTGAACATTCTTTAAGTGAGGTAACTCATCCATTGTAAGCTTATGCAATGCTCCTCTATCGGAATAAAGCATTCTGGCGGATTGGGAATTTGAGCCAATAATATATATATATATATATATATATATATATATATATATATAAATGTGGATGACACAATAAATATATATACATATATATAAGTATAATCATAGTAATATGGATAGTTCACACTAAGATACTTATCTTTTTTTTAGCACAATGTTTTAGCCGCCATATCCTCCGGCCATCCTCGGCAGTTTTGTTATATTTTGAATTATCAAACCTTGCTCGACATACCAAGACTAGATGTAGGTTACCCCCGTCATCCAAGGCGGAATCCATTTGTAAGCCTAAATGTCATCAAACAAGACGATGATAGCTATTTATTTATATGGGAAAAATTGCGCACTCTTTGACCCGGAAATGGTGATGATGGCATAGTAGGATGAGTTGACAGGAATTGGGATGGTGGGATGTACAAGGGACTGGAATTAAGGAGAAAAGGGAATAGCGTACAAGCTGCCTCTATAATGGTTCAATAGCAAAAACAGCACATAACACTTTTTAACTTTTTTGTAAAGGTGAAGAAATAGCGTACAGAGAACTAAAGAAAAACGACGTACAATTATATTTCCAAATGCAACAGACACCCTCGAGACGATGAAATCAGTCCTAACTGAAGGAAATACTATGATTACAACGCCTCGTCTAAGAAAGAATTCATATAGGAACCTTGGTCGCCAATTAGAAATCAAGTATACACCATTCGTATAGTTTGATGGTTAAAATGAACTGGTCTCAATGCGAACTATCAAACATTCAAAATTCAGTTTAGGTCTGGATAACAAAGACAAATCTTGAGGTTAAATACTTGAAAAGATGGATCTCACAATTGATCCACTGGATTAAGAGAATAACGTGCTCCATGGCAGTTACACACTCACAGATCACATCTAAACGTTTTCTAAGCTCACAGAATTAAGATATGAAGTTCTGCAGCCCACTCAATATTTACTAGACATCTTCCCAAAGGAGTATCATCTTCTCAAGTATTTAGAACTTCATATCTGTAATAAAAAGTTCAATAATGAAGAAGCCGTTATTTGTGCTCTTACTGAATTAGCAACAACGAAACCAGAAGAAATTTATAAAGATGCCGTATTATCATTGGAGGGTTGTTAGAAAAAAATTATTGCTTCAAATGGATTATATTTTGATTAAATATGCACCTTTTTACAAATTTTTCATATTATCTTTAATCTTACATTTCCCCAAAAGAATGACATATCATGTGTAACAACCTAATACACAAGTTCTGACTGAAAGAGAAAAGAAAAAAAAGAGTCGCCAAGTATCAGTTACTATTGAAAGTTGAAAATGGTAATTACTCACTTTGTAAGTAATTGATAGAATAAACAAATCAACAGTCTGATAAATGATAGAAAAAACTCTCCACTTTTCAGAAAGTCCTCCAAAGACGGCAAGAAAGAAAAAACATCAAAGGTAAATAGAAACTGTATAAATTACCTTATAACTAAACACATCGTATATATTCAGAAAATTAATGGCTTTGCAAAGGAGATTTAGTGCCCTTTGGCTTTGAGACAAAAAAAGACCCTAATGAAACACAGTAAGTCGTTACAATTACATCTAAACATTACTAACATTGATAGATACTAACTCTACTCTCTAACAGTTGTTACATTCAGTGTACGAAGTGCATACATAAATGAGTTCAGTGGTTACGAAATTTAACCCTCCACTAGTTGATAAAAAAGAAAACAGTCTGAGCAAATATATGTAACAAGAGAGGTAAATTAGAGCAATTGTCTTGAGATATCCGAGGATGTATTTTTATCAAAGCGAAGTTAGAAGATACTTACAGTCAATGTATCCTACTCATTGTCACCTATGGAGCTGAAACATGGGACCTAACCAAAAGATTAACCCTCAAACTGAGAACCATGCAACGTACATATAAGATAATCATACTCAACGTCACATTTTTCTGACCTCTTTGGTTTGGATCAAAGTGTAGTAGCTATTACACGACATTTCCAAAGGAGCAAGTACTGACATATGCCAGCCAAATAGACCGGAGATTGAGGGGACACTGAGGCTGCGCATTGTTAAGCACATCGGGAACCTGTGGACTCGTCCTTGGGTTCTTCCATTATTACTCAGCCCAGCAGCAGGAGAGCAGTTCGCCTCGGGGCGGCGCTGTCCCATTGAGAGAGACAGGTCGGGCTCGCGACCTCAGTGGTGACGGCTGGAGCTATTTTTTGCGGGTGCTGCATCCAAAGTCAATCTCGACCTTGTTCCAGATCTCACTCTCGCGGGAGCACGAGTAAAGAGATGCTCGACCACGCCTGGAAAGATCATGAGACAGCACAGTATATTATAGAAGAGACAGGAGCCCGGGATATCATAAGGAAACAGTTAGAAAACTCAAATGACGATGGGCTTGACATGCTGCAAGAATGTCAGACAACTACTGGGACATCACAACTCACAGCGTGAAACCCCAGAGATCCTTTGCGAAATTGTTGCCCACAGGAAGTGAGATGGCGTGACGAGCTGGATAATTCAAGAAAGTATTGGCTCTGCAATGCCCATAATTGAGAGATGTGGCGAATCTTGGGGAAGATCTATGTCCAACAACGGACGCTAAAAGGATGATGATGATGATGATGATGATGATGATAATGATACTTACCGTATAATTTTTAGGCCTTTTGACTTTTCAAATGCATGCGTACACCACAGAATCGAATCAGACGAAACTTTGCAGGCGTAAGTAACAATCCTAAGAATGCTATAAGCTTAAAGATATAGGTCTCCCTCCACCATTTTGTAAGTACATAATTGGGTTCAAGTTTTACATCATACCTACAATGTAGATTGACTTTCCATTTTGGGATCAAACGGTATATCCGAAAGCTTTCAATGAATTTCAATAAAAAAAAATTATGGAAGCATTGGAAATTGGCCGAAGAAGAAATGACCAGATTTTGTAATGGATCCATGAATTATCCACATTCGACAAGTTTTTTCCTTCTTGAGAAATGGATGAATATATACCAACATCAAATAAAAAGTTATCTACGTTGATATATTTTGCAAACTGGATAAGCTTGGAATATGCAGTTGATTCTTTAAATGTACGTCTACTTATCAATTTTGTCTAGTTTTCTTATTCAACCATATTGTTGCTCTTATCGCAACGCGCACGTCTATAGATTCTATTACCATTAACTAAACAGCATTGACAGAGAATAATATTCACCAAAAAGTGCTACGTAGTGTAATTGAAAAAAAAGATCTCATTTACTACACATAGAATTATCAGTTTATCTCAAAGTAATATTTATCATATTTGATCAAGAATTTACTTCGAGACAAACCGATAAATTCAAATGCAGTGTTTGATATTGATGAAGATTTTTGTTAAATCGATCCGAAAAAGCTATTATATACCGAAACGCGGTATCATCATCATCAGTCTTTTAATGTCCTTCATTGGACATAGACCTTCCCCAGGATTCGCCACAATTCTCTATCATAGGCGTCGCAGAGCCAGTATTTCCTGAATCTGTCTAATTCATCTCTCCATCTTGTGTTCTGTCGGCTTCGGTCCCTTATATGATCTCTGGGGATCCATGTTGTGAGACGTGATGTCCATCGGTTGTCTTTAATTCTTGCAACATGGCCTACCCATTGCCATTTGAGTTTTTAAATAGTTTCTATGATGTCACGGACATCCGTTTTCTTCCTTATATACTGTGCTGTCTTGTGATCTCTGCATGTAAGGTTGAGCATGATTATCTCATCAGCACGTTGCATACTTCTCAGTTTGCAGGTCTGTCTCTTGGTTAGGTTCCATGTTTCAGCTCCACAAGTGACTATCGGGAGAATACATTGGTTGTATACTCTTCTTTTTAGGATTATTTGGATCATCTGGTTCTTTAAAGTTGAGCTTGCTCTGCCGAAGGCTTGCCATACCAAAGTGATTCTTCGCTTGATTTCCTCCTTTTTTGAGGGTCTCATGGAGATTTGTTGCCCTAGGTAGATGTAGTCGTCTACCTTGCCGAGTTTGGCATCTTCTATCTTGACAGTTATGTTCTTATTCTCAACATGATTATTGCACATGTTAAAATCAATGACCATATTAAAAAATTTCCCAAATTATCATTACATTTTTACGAACAGTTATACCATAAGGATAAACATATGTGAAGACTTTCGATGAGAACTATCAAAACTCCACAGATATTATTACTTCTACGACGACTATTACCACGACTAATTATGATGTTCTTGAAGTTCACAATAAAGATGTTGAGCATATATAACTGTTTCAAAGATGTGTGGAATTCTACATATGGTTTTGTATCCTTCAATATTAGTTAACGGTATATATCAGCAGTTATACCAAAGGGACTGATAAGTATTGAGGCCTCGGATGAAAACTATTTAGAAGTTCACAGTAACAACATCCTCGACACACAAGACTACCACTGCAACTATTACTACTACTAAAACTCATGTTCAAAAGTATGTGATAAAAATGTCAGGAGTATATAAGTGTTCCAAAGATGTGTGGAATTCTTCATCAGATTTTTCTTTCTTAAACTCTCTTCTTCCACAGTATCACTCACTTCCACCCCCCTACTACTATCGGCCCACCTTTCAAATCAACTGGCGTACTGGTGTTATAACACTGACACTAACCTGCCGGCCATGATATGTAGTTATCGATTTTTCTTCGTGCCCAGTGCAAAAATAAAAACAAGTTTGATAATGATAAAAAGGACAGAGAAGAAAGAAGAAGAAAGAAGAAGAAGAAAAAGAAGAAGAAAAAGAAGAAGAAGAAGAAGAAGAAAAAGAAGAAGAAGAAGAAGAAGAAGAAGAAGAAGAAGAAGAAGAAGAAGAAGAAGGAAATGGATAACTTGAAGGAATTTGAGAGGGGCATAAAGAAATTCAAGAAGGAGAAGAAGAGAGATAAAAAGAAGAAGCAGAAAAAGAAGAAGTAGAAGAAGGTAAATAGAAGACGATAAGAAGGAGAAGAAGGGAGAAAGAAAATAAAAAAAAACAGAGAAAACTTGACGAAGACTAAGAAGAGACGAAAAAGAAAGAGAAGGTGGAAAAGAAGAGAAGGAGTTTAAAAGGATTGAGAAGAAGAAGAGAAGGAAACGGAAAAGGATGAAGAAAAGAACAGGGAAGGGGTTGTGTGAAAGAAAAAAAGGCCGCACGATAACAAAGGAAGACAACTGAGAGATAAGAGAAACAATGTGGCTGAAGAAGCAAACGGTGACAGAAGAAAGAAGAAAAAAAAAACCAAGAAGACAAAAAATAAAAGTAGGACATAGATTTGAAAAAAAATTATTTAAGCAAGACAAGAATGAGACAATGTAAGATGAATAATAAAAAAAGTAAAGAAGAAAAGGTAAAAAAATGAATGAGAACCGAAGTGGAATAAAAGGAAAGAAGTAAAGAAAGAAATGGAGATATTCTCATGAGACAAAGCTTCAGGTAAACGTGTCAGCCTTATCAGAAGTTCTGTGCTGACACCTTTGTTCAAATATTTTTTTGTGCTTTTATTATTATGGTTGATGAGGTTGTGGAAACAGTGGCAGTGTTTGTTTCTTTTGAAGAATAAGTCATGTGATAATCTTCCTTCGAATAGGAACTTTTTTGTTGTTGTCCAACTCAGGTTCAATCCAGAGTTGACTTTATTTTTCCACTGTAACAAGGCGAAGACAAAGAACAAGAACCAAGTTAAAGGAGTAAACTCTTCACCATTTGCCTGTGCCACCACATTAGAACAAATTGCCATACAAAATTAACGCTCCTCAACCATGATTTGAAACCGTAACCCATAGATTGGTAGGTGACACTCTTCACGAGCTAAATTGACAAATCTTACTTATAAGCATCAATTTGTTAGAAATATGCTTGCTATCCTCCTTAACTCGTTTTCTTATTGTTGATATTAACCAAACCCAGCTATGTACGGCACATGGATAATTTAGAGCTAGGAAGAATGTGTTGCACCAATATTTTTAAGTGTAGACCTTCATGCCTGGAAAACCAGTATTAGTAATCATTTTTATCTAAGCTTCGAACGTGTACCAGTGTAAAATACGCCATAATGTCTGCCACGAGATGGTCGTTCGTTTTCTTGATTTTTTTCTCATGGTTAAAGTGCCAGCACATCTCTATTAGACGCTTCTCGATCAGTACCTCGGTTGATCTGTCCATCAGGCCCCAGTTATTTTTAACAACAGAAGTAGGGATGAAGAAAGGAATGATGAGAGATATGATGTCATATGGGCGTGACGTCATTAAAAGAACACTTACGATCAATTTTGATAACATCTGCTTGTGATGTGATAAAATAATTTTTGAATTGAAAAAAGCCAAACATGGCCAAAAAACGCCAACAGTGGCTTTTTGCGAGTCTTATAAAAAATAATGCAAGCAGAGTATTTCCTAATTGCAATATTTGTCAAGTATGAAAATCAATTGACTCGAAGAAAAATTTGTTGTCTTCTTCCCCCATTCTCCTCCTCCTCCTCCTCCTCCTACTGAGGTCTTTGCAAACTGTTTTGAAAAGTGAATGCAACGATTGAATAAGTGTGTGAGGTCTCAATAGGAGTACTCCGAAATGGCTTACGATGCCATTGCCCTAGGTAGGCCTTTTTATTTTCGTTACTATTCGCCGGATACGGATAGAGCTTCTATTTATGAATTCGATAGGTGGCGAAATGTGTATAATCAGTTGAAAAGTCCAAGCGCGTGGTTATTAAGTCCATGTTGAAAAATTGTTTTTGTTTTCCGACAGTATGAAGAGATGAAGATCATTAACAAGATAAGCTCATAAATGATTGAGACCCCCAGCCCTTACTTCATCTTGCTCTCTTCCCATTTGTCATCAGATGATAGTTTTTTTTCAGCAATCTCTATCATATTCTGTATCCCCCAAATCCATTAAAAGATAAAAAGGGGGAATAGCTGTTCGCAAGAGGTTCGTGATTCCGACGCTTTCAACCAAAGATCGAACACAGCGTCTCTGGTACGAGAAACCGTCAGACTCAGCACCATATCTAACTGTATTCCAACCCTTTACGCGTTGACGCTTCGCAGGTATAACAGACGCGGCGGCTGACTAGGTATCA
This sequence comes from Thysanoteuthis rhombus, assembly GCA_963457665.1. Lineage (NCBI taxonomy): Eukaryota > Metazoa > Mollusca > Cephalopoda > Oegopsida > Thysanoteuthidae > Thysanoteuthis > Thysanoteuthis major. The sequence continues at coordinate 20,533,003 of OY735215.1, read as the reverse complement.
TGCGTGACCAAAATAGCCTGCTTCTAGTGGAACTGTGACCCTTTTTAAAAGATCAGCAGCCGGAGAAAGAAACGAGGCTCTCTTGAGTCAAGCAATTAACCCCGGTTCAGATCGAAGTCTGTATGATAGAAGACCCCAAGTCATGTTGGCATGAAGCCCTCAATTCAAATGGAAGCGTATAAGAGCTGGTCAAGAGTTGACCTACTGCTCTTGAGTTGAGAATTTACGGGCATTTTTATCATCTTTATGAATGTGAACTGAAGAAGACTTAATTTGTGACCGAATGGAGATTAGAAGGGCGTACAGTCTGCTTTTATGAAGTGAATATTTTGGCTTGAATTGTTCAGTTTGCATGATTAGGCTAACATATATATGTATATATATATATATATATATATATATATATATATATATATATATATATATATATATATATATATATATATATATTAGCATTAGTAATTACTGGTCTACTGAACAAGGGCCTTTGTAAGCTATTCCTATGCTGACTGTGCTAACCCCTGCAATAAGATTTTAGGGAACCACCAACCATAAAATGACTTCAAACTCAACACTGTGAGTTGACTCATTCATCTAGCTGATGTCAACTTGGTGCAATCTGTTCCTCCTTCATTTTCTTCCTTTTTTTTCCTCTGTCGAATGCCCTTATTTCAAATAACAGGAATAGGGAGGAAGACAAACATTTCTAGCTTAATCTCTCAATTTTATGTCTGGTCTTTTCCTAATATACTCTTTATATCTTGGATAATTATTGACTAAGCTTTAGGCAGATGAAAGTAAATAGCAGTGTAAAATTTAGCGGGTAAATGTTACCTTTCCAGCGTTAAATACAAAAGATGGACGTCGTAAACTATTTCTTCTTGGGGTAGTTTTTACCATCGCGATAATGACAAGTTTTCTAACACTAATACTAATCCTCGATAGTAACCCAAAAACTGAACACTAATAAACATTAACACTAAACCTAACTTATATCCTTTGTAGTCAAGTCTAATAAACCAAAGGTTCAAATAGTCAATTAATTTTTTGAAAAATAAAGCCAAACTTTCGTTTTCTCATACATACGTGGACGTCGTTTGGAAGCAAATCCATGAACCGTTCATCATTGTGAAATTATGCATTATCAGTCTGTTGACCAGCCTGTTCTTAAGACCAGAAAACTGCGTTGCTGGATTTGAATTTCAGCATTTAACGATTGCGCGTCATGATGACGTCAGCGTGCGTAATTGCAGGCGTGCACGATATTTCAAGAGTTGGATATGCGGAATTATTAGAAACCGTCAACCCAAACTGTCATCCAAACTGTCAACATGGGTTTCTCTGAGTTTTTAAGCTGGTCTGGCCGGCTGGCTATGTATGTATCACGCGTAAAGACCGCTCAAATATGGTTAGACGGCCGGACGGATACGCATTCACTCATTATTCTTGTTAGAATTGAATTTTCTATCTTTTTGACTGCCCTTTGGTAGGATTTTAGTAGGGGTTCACATTGCAGTGTAGGTCCATGCTAAGTCGACCCCTCAGTTCGTGCCCACCTGTTTTCTGAGAATGTAATGATCATTGCTAAAAAAAAAGAGAGAAAAGTAACTTATCAATTTATCATCACTTTTTCTAATTGATCTCCCCCAACACAGCACGCTGCCAAAAGCCGTTGGTCACATGACATTCTCTATTGAGTGACTGAGATGGTATGATATGAAATACATTCAAAATCCAAGCATCCATACTAGAAAACAAAAGGGCTCAACTGTTTTTTTCTTTAAATTTTAGTCACGAAGTCTCCTATAATTCGTTGTATATTTTCCAATGGTTCATCAATCAAATTACTATTGAAAAAAAATGTGTGAGTGTGCGTATTTCTCTCTTTTTTCCTTTTTCTCTATTTATTATCCTACCTCTCCTTTATTTTTCCTTCCCCCTATTCCAATCTCCTTCAGTTTCTTCTTCTATATTTTCTCTCTCTTTCTTTTGCACGCACACACACACACACACACACACACACATACACTTACACTTTCCCCCTTTGTATGTACCGCAATAACTCAACGACTGGCAATTGCACGAAGTTGACATTTGCTAAATGTATGAGTCAGCACAAAGTGTTGAGTTTGAAATCTTTACCTGTCAGTGGTTCTTTAAAAATTTGATGAAAATAGATTTGACGAAAGATAATCGATCTTCTAAACATACACCTTTTGAGCAGACACTTCCATAGTTCCAAAGATTGTTAATGAGCATGACAGATTTTATCAACAGAAATGCTGTGTCGTGGGTGGTGATAGTTATTTTCTTGATGCTACCTCATAAGCAGGAAAAAATATCGCCGAATATCTATCTACTTGTATAATAAGGATTATGATTAGCTACATTTTCTCTCTGTATCATTTGTCAAGCGAGATAACTATTGAATGCTTATTACATATTAGTCTCCTTAGCTTATTTAAAGAAAAACTGCTGGGTTCATTTTGGTTGAGCATAAACAAAAAAAAAACGTAATGTTTATATATATCTTTAAGAAGAGTGAAATTGTAAGATTATTTAAACAACGTTGTCATTTTTGACGGCATTTGCCAACAAGTTATATAGATATTTATTGGGTTTAGTTTCAGCCACAGAACCACACATGTGAGGCACCTAAAAAGAATATATTAAACCAATTGTGCTTTGATTTTTGCTTCTTCAGAAAATTTGTTATCTTTGTCGTGGAAGTTTTGGATCATTGTCATGCTGAAACATTGCTCTTCTCCCCAAGCGCTTGAATGACGGCAATACTGTTCTCTTTTAATATTCTGACGTAATTTTCAGCAATCATCATTTCATTAATGAAATGTACTTCACTAGTGCGCATACGATTCCGGACAATGACGTTTCCAACACCATGTTCACTCGTAGGGACCAAACATATTTCCTCGCCTTTACGCTGCCTAACTCGATTGATACTATCAGATCCGAATGAGTTGATTTTTGTTCCATCTGACCACAGTATGCTACCCAAAAATCTTGAAGTTCTCTGTGCAGACTTTAAACAAGCTTGATTGTGTTTCAATATAAGTAGCAGTTTCATACTGGGTCGTTGGCCATTAAAACCTTTCTTGTTCAGGGCACGTTTGATTGTTGTCATCTTAACATTCGCGAGAAACTTTTTTCACTTCATTTGCAACATCCACAGCCGAAAATAATGAACAGACCTTCGGGTCAGCCTGCATGGTCGATCTGGTCACTCTTGTATATTCCAGACTTTTTTCAATTTTTCTTATAATTTTACAAAAGTAGTTTTGCTAGAAATTATTCTAGTTGCAGTATTTTGATAGTCATTGTCCTTTTTGTGCAAATTGATACACTCCTTCAGTTTAGGAGAGAGTTCTTTTCCATGTGGAACCATTTCTGAAATAAAAGTTCGTACACTGATGACTATGCTTTATAAGAACTATTTGCTCATTACGTGCTCTATAAAGGTTCAAATTCATTTAAAGCCGCTATAAGGAAGAAAATCATGGTTGAAAAAACATTTGCTAAATAGAAATAAATAAACTTTTTCTTGGATGCACTTATTTTTGACTGCAGTATAGTCATTTACATGGATGATACTGTATCTCAGATATTCACCGACCTAAGCTTAGTCTAACATATGTCACAGAAGTGGGGGTACCCACTGAGTGTCACTACACAAATAGAATAGCGAAACAAGGTTTCTAACCATCATTACGGTAGGTACCATAATAGCCTTTAAAGCTTAGCTCTGTAAGGATGTGTAACTCACTGAAGATCAAACGCAGTACAGAAATATTGGTCTGTTACATTCAGGTTAACGTTGACATCGTGGAGAGATGTGCTGAATATAATGATAAGGTTTAGTTTAGAGCATATAATATCGAACTTACCACACTGAAGTAATGGTCCGCGAGATTAGATTGCTCTGAGGCTTGTTTTTGGGCGTTGTCTAATGTTAGATGCTTTGCAAATGTCACCTTTATGCTAAGCTTAATAAAATCCCTCTGTTGAGTCACGAATTCGCGATTCATCTTCTCAGTAAAATGAATTTTACCTCGGATATAATGTTCTCCCTGGCTGGTGTAGACAGGATATTAAGAAGGAAATTATCTTAGTGCCTTTGGGTCTAGATTAAACGCACTCACCGTTTTTGGCAACATATTTTCTCTTTTTAGAGTGGCTTTTTCTTGAGATTAGAAGTCTGAGTTATTATTATCATCATCATCAATACTTTATTTTAACTATTATTTTCGTTATCATCATCATCCCTCTTCTTCTTCTTCTTCTTCTTCTTCTTCTTCTTCTTCTTCTTCTTCTTCTTCTTCTTCTTCAGTAAAAATAAGCCTTGCAATTTCAATAAATTCCGCCGGGGACATGTCTTAGAGAAAGTGGAGGGAGACCCTGATGCTCTAGCACACCACGAGATTAAGTGGATGTTAAGGCTAAGAACTCACGAACCGAATGGCTTGAATAATAATTGAATCAAACTCATCATGAACTCTTTGATAATTGTTTATCAGAGATTTAGAAGTGCACTGCGCTTTTCGTAACATTGTTTTGCGACTGTCAAGTTATATTTCATTTTCGTTGACAGAATTCACTTTTCATCTTTTCAATTTTTCTGAAAATCATTCAAAAAAGCATCTAGTAATCGGAACTTTGATGTATGACGTTCGAATTTTATCCCGTTTTTGTTTACAGGACGCGCCATTAACGTTTTGAAATCTGTTTTAAATTTGGATTTTGACAGAAGAATATGTACAACATATCGGAAATATTGAGTTTCATTTTATTCTATTTCATATTATTCTACTATATATATGATATTACATATAAAATAATCCAAAACGGTTGTTTTTTTCTTAATTTTCTTCTTCTTATCATTCTTGTTGTTAGTGATGGTGGTCACGCGACTGGTTGTTGACGTCAGATATCTGGTGACCCGGTTATCAGGGGTATGAGTGCAATCGTCTCCTTAAGTCCTTGGCCCTATTTTCATCATTTTCACAGTCAATAGCAGAGCTGTGGTTTACACTTTCTCACCAGATGTCGTGTGGCACCGTCTCCTCAAGTTCACAGCCCTCCTCTCAGCCTCGTCAGTCTCCCAACCTTACCCTGCTTTTCTTTTATGTCACGTTCTTACTAGCTGTTAGGCCATCAGTTCTGGACGTCGTTAGTCTCTCATTTCCAGCAACAGTATTTCCAGTATTATTGCTGATTCAAATAGTGTTGTGGTTTGAATAGTCTGAATCCCCCTTCTCTTATTTGCAGCTCTTCCAACCTTGAATTCAATTTCTTATGCACTGTTCTAAGTACGCTGATAACTACTGACATTACCCTGATCATCATATTCAACACCATTTTCACTTAATTTTGGCCACACGACGCCCATGATAGTGAGAGCTGGCAAATCTTGGGGAAGATCTATTTCCAACCACCGACGACAAAAGGCTGCTACTGCTGATGATATGTAGACAAGGTTTCGGTATTACTTATGCACATGAGGGTTTCGACTTGATTGGTAGGCACCAGACTAAACAAACTAAATGTTTTCAATCGAAGAAGAAATATTAAGGATTACTCAACAAGAAGTTGATGACGAAATATCTTGCAAGAAGTTTTTTTTTTGTATTGGGTACTTCTTTCTCTGGTTGTGAAAGCAATTGTGGTCAGCGAGAGATTTATTTGTCCTGGGTTTTTTTTTCTGGCAGTGATTCAAGACTATACGTAGACGATAATGGCAGGAAAAAGAAAGGGGGGTGGGAAATGGATATTGATCAAATTTATGGAATTTAGAAGGAAAGGCCATGTCAAAACTAACGATAAACAAGGGAGGTAACTTTGGAAACTCTTTTTATTCTTTTTATAATGGATCTGTTGTTTTGGTCCAATCAGAATCGCCAACAAAACCGCCAACAAAACTATCAGCATAGGTTTTGTTCAGTTTTCAAGCTGGTCTGGCTGGTTGGCTGAATATGAATGTATTTCTCTGAATTTTTGAGATGAGGTATTATTAAAATTTCTATTATTATTCGGACCATCCTTATCTTGGTTGTTTTTCATACAACGTTTCAGCCGTTGTACTCTACGGCCTTCATCAGGTATCATTTTAGCAGGTGTGGGGAAGTAACGAACTGAACTCTTTCATTTAACAGACGGGGGTATATTGACCCCACTCCCCTCTTAGCATTAGTAGTATTATTATTGTTTCACACTGGGATTGAACTTAGAACCATCAGATTACTTGCAGTAATTTTATCTGATTCTGTCCATGGAAACATAGCATAGTGGTTACAACCCAGATGAGGAGAGTCCGAATAATAATAATAGAAATAATGAATGTATTTATCACATATCGAAAGAGCTAGATGCACGAAACCCCTTCGAAATAGGATTTCAGTGTTGGAGGTGGGTAATTCACGGTTTGAATTTTCATTGATTAGGTCACGTGGTTCGTGTCTGGCATCATTCATAATTATTTTTCGAAAAGATGGGCAATTTATTGATTGAGAACCGCTTTTTTTCACATTTTCTCTGACTGATCAACCCTAACATGACCTGCTGTCAAGAGACGCCGGCCATGTGACGGTTTTTCTTGAGTGACTTACCTAATCTGACACCCCCTCACTCTTTCTTACTTTATTGTTGCTCTTGCTAATAATCAAGACATTTCAATGAATTTCTGATAATTAAATTTAATCAAATAAATGTTGCATGTTGTCCAAACATTTCACCAGCTTGCACCGCTGCTTTGTAAATCTTTCGCTTTATTGGCGATTCAAGTTTACATTTGTTCCCCGACAAGGCAGACACGCTAATTGAAGTCACGTTCCCATTTCAGGTTATCATTTTGAGCGCGAAAAGTGCAGATTTCTACATATCTATTTTGTGGGATTTTGTGTACTGATGCTTTATGGGAACATCCGAAGAGACCTATCCCTATGTACAAATGTTCCCCTAAAAAGAGTACATTGGTAACTACATAACAGAGAGAGAGATAGAGAGAGAGAGAGAGAGAGAGGGAGAGAGAGGGAGAGAGAGAAAGAGAGAAAGAGAGAAGGAGGGAGAGAGAGAGCACACTTCTGTAGACACCATCTCAAGAGGGAGTAATTGCATATGAATCCAGCAAATACTAAAATTACTCTTTTTACTGTAACCTATTGTCCACCCTTCCACAGAATGTCATTACAATTTCTTGAGAACTACCGGAGATATCGTGTAGACAGACATGAAGCCTGGATGATATTATGTAGTTTGGACATATAACTATCCTCCTCGGGGCGGGGGATAATTAGGCATTGATACACCTGAAATTTTAATCACACTTTCGGAGTGTATCGTCAACGATTCTGCAAAATTCATAGAAAGCTTTTGGAGCGGTGGCATTCATTTTTTCCCGAATCCATTTAGACCAACAAATCTGACACTCTTCATTCGCTGCTTTATCATTTCCCTCACTCATCACGAAAAACAAAAGGAGTCAATTCGAGGACTTTCTTAATTGTTCCATTGTATTTCCACAAAACACCTGTTGATTTTTCATCTTCTATAATTAGTGAGACAAAAACCAAAAAAGGAGTAAGACAAGATGATACCAGCTCACCCGAACTACTTACAGCCTGCCTTGAGATGATCTTCCAGAACATGGACTGGGAAAATAGAGGAATCAAATAGATGGTACATACTTAGACGACATTGTCATTTTCGCAGAGAACCTACACAACCTCCAACAAATGCTAGACGATCTAAACAAAGAAAGCAAAAAAGTCGGCCTACACATGAACCTCAGTAAGACAAAAATCATGTTGAGAGTGAAAACATAACTGTCAAGATAGAAAATGCAAAACTCAGCAAGGTAGACCACTACATCTACCTTGGACAACGAATCTCCATGAGTCCCTCAAAAGAGGAGGAAATCAAGTAAAGAATCACTTTGGGATGGCAAGCCTTCGGCAGAGCAAGCTCAACTTTCAAGAACCAGATGATCCCAATAATCCTACAAAAGAGAGTATACAACCAATGCATTCTCCCGATAGTCACTTATGGAGCTGAAACATGGAACCTAACCAAGAGACAGGCCTGCAAACTGAGAAGTATGCAACGTGCATATGAGATAATCATGCTAAACCTTACATGGAGAGATCACAAGACAGCACAGTATATAAGGAAGAAAACAGTTGTCTGTGACATCATAGAAACAATTAAAAACTCAAATGGTAACATGGATCCCCAGAGATCACATCAGAGACCGAGGCCGACAGCACGTAAGATGGAGAAATGAACTGGATAAATTCAGAAAATACTGGCTCAGGGATGCCCATGTTAGGGAATTGTGGCGAATCCAGGAGAAGGTCGATGTCCAACGACGGACGTTAAAAGAATGATGATGATGATGATGATGATGATGATGATGATGATGATGATGATGATGATGATGATGATGGTGATGATTGTTTTTATCGGATCCTATTTTTTACAGTTTATGAAAAAATAGCATCTGTTGTAAAGTTTAAATTAAATGTTCTATTTATTTACAATAAGGTTTAGAATTTGAAATGAGTATCGGACACATTATAAAGTAAGCATGAATAATTTTGAACCAAAGTTTTCAAGGTAAGGTAGGTATGAACAATTCTGAGCAAGAATTTCCAACGTGAAATCAATACCTGCTTTTAGAGACGTAATAAAAACATTAAAAAATCTGTTTTCGATTCTTTAAATGTTTTTTCCTAAAAGTAAATTAGTCCAACCTTTCACCTAAGCAAGAAGAAAACCATTTTTCATTCAGTATCAAAAAGGAAAAAAACAACATTTCTAATTCCATTATTAAAACCAATCCAATATTTTTGAAATGTATATTTCTTATCCCTTCTACATCTGCCTTGGACTGGAAGTTATACGAGAATATAATAATTATTTAATTAAATACAGCGAGATAAAGAAAAAATATTATCCAGAATATTCATCATATATATATATATATATATATATATATATATATATATATATATATATATATATATATATATATATTATGTATAAATTGGCCGGTATTTCAAATTAGGGGAAGTTACAAATTAATGCAGACGATACACCGGGCATATTTTGCACAGCTGCATTGCATTTTCATGTTGTAAATTCCAACGTACGTCCGTTAAGTCTCCTGCACTCAGCAAAAAATACTCCGTGTGTCAACATGAATCATGAATATCGATATATTCCTCCAAAACGTGCAGACTTGTAAAGTTAAAAGTATTTCTTAATGCAAAATATTACTCAATATAGTGCAGTTTCGCAAATCGATTTTAAAACAGTATTATAAAATAAATCATCCGTATTTGAAGAAAACATTTTCGGAAAATTTTTCAACGACTGAATTTCAAATTTCTAAAAAAAATATTACTGTCAACGATAATGACGTAATTATCAATTTTCAGCTGAATTCAGGAAACATTGAATTAAAAACAGTCAAATATTGTTATAATTAATAACATTATGCAATTCTTTTTTCTTAGACAAAAAAAATGGACCAATTTACTTTAAAAAAACATTGGAAGAACCGAGAACAGATTTTTGAAATTTCTTTAGAGCAGGTATCGATTTCACGTTGAAAATTCGTGTTCAAAATTGCTCATGCCTGGTGTATAATATGTCTGATGCATTAAAAACTAAATCTTATACATACCTACGACGTTTAACTTTAAATTTATAATAGTTTTGTCCCCATGAACTATCAAAATAGAGCCTCGTGAAAATAATCCAAACGTTTTAGTTAAAAACAATAAAAAGTCAACTAGTGTTTTCGGAAATACAATTGAACATTAAAGAAAGTCCTCCATTTGACTCCCTTAGTTTACCGGAATAATTACCAGACGGTAACGTGATGAGTAAGGGGAATAATAAGGCAGCCAATGAAAGTGCAGCACATCCGTCATCCGTCAAAACAGATTCGGGAAAATGATGCAGATCCTTTTTGGAGATATAGTGAACGCAGAAACGAACATATACTTAAATGTATGAAGAAAAAAACGGGAAAATATCTCTATATCGAGAAAAATCATGGATCTGCCTCCAGATCTAAGCATTTCTTCCATACTCGATTGTCCCCCAATTGAATTTCATTCATCTATCAAGTATTTTCGGAAATGTGTTCTGTATGAAAAACCGGCATAATGACGGACGCGATCGAATCTTTATACCTCTCAAACCTCGTCGGTAGTATTCCTTCCATTTTAATTACAAATAACAATAAGATGTAATTGCTTTAAGTAGCTTGAATTTCTTGGATGAAACCTAGTCAGTTATATTAAATAGCATAGAACCCGTCAAAAACAATGGGTCATATTTTTTTGCAGAATCATGTTAAAGAAACAACCAACATAGAGAATTTTGATCTTTTTGTCAATCGAAAATACAGCGATAAGAAGATGAAATATATCACTGATTTTTAGTTCCAAAAAGTGGGAGTCACTCTATATAGAGTGATTAAGTAATGATTATTAACTATTAGATAATTGTATTTAAATCTTAAATTCATGAATATTTTTTGATTGTGATGCATCGAATGCTTTTATAATCCACCTGCGATTTGGTTGCAAAGTGATCTAAAATTCCTTATGATATACCTTTGTTTTTGTTTTTTAAAATAGGTTTGGCGATTTTCACTTTTTTCATATCTACTTCCCCCGACCTGATTTGGACGTCAGACAATACTCAAGGCTTGAGATGTTGATTAATTATTTAAAAAATCTCAATAGCAATAGCTCAATTTCATGTGACCTGGCAACTAAAGTCAACGTTCGACGATCGAATCTAGGTCACGGTAGTGTCTCTCAATTGTACGTATCGATTTTGAGATAGTGTGTCAGACAAGCAGACGCCTGCACAAAAAGTTACAATAGTATTTATATGACCAGATTTTGAATAATATTTATTTCATATTATTTCTGTTGATTCTTCACAGTTAGTAGTGATAGTACGTAACTGTCTAGAAAAAAAATGAATTTCTTTGACGAAACATCGTGACATAGTTTTTCTGACTGGTATTAGGTTGGAACAAAATGAATGGCCACTTTTGTGTTTTGCATAAATGCGATCATGTTTTTTTCAGCTTCCCCTTCCGATCATGCGAACATCTATGAATCATTTTGAAACTTAGCGCCTCTCTTTCGTGTGTTTTTAAGACTTTTTAATGATCTTAATCATCATTTTTTTGTTTATCGAAGCAAGGATTAATAAACGCAATTTTCGTGTCATTTCACTCTGTGAGTACAAACTTGCAAAAGGAACAGTCAAAGACACTTGCGACATCAACGGTGATTGGAGACTGGAATCAACTTCAGAACGAACCATAAATGTTCGGTTCTAAAATTCGTTTCTGATGATCTTAATCTCTTAATTCGCTAGTGATCCTTTGACAGTGAAGAACTGAGTTTCATCGTGGAGGTCCATTCACAAACAATCACCGAGGCGTCAGGAGCGAATTTGGGGGAGCACATACAACAGTTGGGAGGCATCTGGCACAAATCAGCAAAGTGAAGAAAATGTTGAAGTGGGTACCCCAAGATTTGACTGATGGTAGAATTTCTTGTCCGTGCACATAACCAAAAGCTTCTCCATCGATGACATTGATAGAATATTATATGGAGGAGATCTCTGAACAAAATACAAATGATATCTGTTAGCCTCTAAAACGTTTCCATAAATCCTTGTATGTTTCAATTTATGCGTATTGATGTGGCTATGTAGATACACATATGTATACATATATAAATAATTGTGTTTGTTGGTGCCTTTAGTTGTTTACAAATATGTATACGTATGAGTGTATATACGCTTCTGTATATTCAGGTATATATATATATATATATATATATATATATATATATATATATATATATATATATATATATATGTATGTGTGTGTGTGTGTGTGTGTACATGTCTCCATATACATTTATATACGCACATATGTACGTGTATATATGAGTGTGAGTATGTACATACATCCATATATATATATATATATATATATATATATATATATATATATATATATATAATTGTACGTTTGGTTGTGTGGGGGGTACACGCATAGCTAGACAATCAGACGGATAGATAAACTCTACAGACGAACAGATTCGTACAGTTCCATCCATGAACTACTAACTCCACCGACATGGTCACTTCCGGTCTCACACTGGAAGGCCATTCAACTCACTCGTGCGTACACCTACATCCGGCGTACGTCAAGTTGGTGGACAGCCGAAAATTCAGATGACTACATTCGGGGTTGAGGCGGCAGATGGAATGCCATCCTGGTTATTCGTGATCACTCAGACGTTCATCTCCTTGCCTGGACAACCCCAACAGGCATTGAAGAGAGCAGAAAAGTCCGGATCAGTGGATCGGGCGGACTGGAACGAAATCGGCTTTGTGACACTAATTGACTCCAGCATTCTTATTATACCGATTTTGACACGTGAATTGTGAGGGATAGACACACCCATATCTATCTATCTATCTATCTATCTATCTATCTATCTATCTATCTATCTATCTGTCTATCTATCTATCTATCTATCTATCTATCTATCTATCTATCTATCTACAAAGTTGGTTAAAAGGTGAAAGATCTTGGTAGAGTGTGTAGAGGTGAGACACCATGACGAGCTGGATGGGAAAAAAAACTAAATAAGAAAGATTCGCGCAAAGCAAATATTTGACATGCATTTAAGGTTGGATCACCAAGTTAGTAACACCTCTATACGCACAAACAGAAATAGTCAGATATGAACCCAGCAAAAGAACTTTTAACATACTATAGTTAAGTTACCTAAAGAACTTCTTGTAAAATACATTCAAATTTACCCAGCGCTCCAAAATGAACCCTTCGTTATCTAAACTCTTTATATAATATAAACAACCACTATTTATCCTGATAACATAGAGTAAAACAACTTTCTTGTTCTATTGAACGTCTCATAATATCAGATTTTCAATTTTGTATTTATTGGATAAATTTTACGCCGAATCGGCGAAAATACCTAATTGGCAAAATATGAACTTTTCCCAAATAAATAAATAAAGTTAGAATATAATTGTAGGAATGTGCTTGTGAATCGAATTTTTTTTTTACTTTGGTGAACTCGTAGTTTTTTTTTTCAGGAAATAGATAAATATTTATTCAATCAAAACGAGGATATAATGCAGGTATTTTACGATCAAAAGTTTATATAATCAAAGTGAAATCAAAGTTTTTTTTTTTCATAGAAAACAAGTAACTTTCGCCTATTAAGCAATTTCATCGATTAGGCCTTACATATTTATCAATATCATTATCCTGTTGACTAATTGCTTTGTCCGATTCATTTCATACTTAACTGTAAAACTGATGTCCGGAACACTCCTCGTCTTTCACTATATCCTTTCCTACAGCCAGGTGGAAGAAGAAAACGCGGACAACAATGTTCAATATCTACGCGTATACACAAACGAAATGAGCATACAAACTACGACTAATTGACATTTCGACCAGGTGTATTCTTAGAAGAATAAGTAAAAAATATTTGCAGTAGAATATCTTTTTTTGGAGCAAACTGAGTCAGACCTTCATTTGATTATTATGACCGACTGATATTTCCACTACGAGTCCGTTCGATATTTATTATAGTTAGCTTAGCCGAGTGGTTCCTAACTGGTGGGAAGTAAGAGATGATCTACCCAAGGGTATAATTTAGGTAGATCAGGCGAGGGGGGGGGGGATAAAGTTATTAAAAAAGTTGTGATCAGTGATTTTGGCTCAAAGTTGGTGGGTATGTATAATTTTTCTTTGTTTTCTTTGAGTAAAAGATACACAACAGCCGCTGCACAATTATAAAACTACTTGAATTAATTGAATTCTTCTTCTTATTATTATGAATTATTATTAGCTGTCGAAATATACAAAGACTAGAATAATCATTTGAGACTGTTCTTGGTTGCAACTTAAATAGAAATGGGGAAAATAGTAACTTTTTTGACAAAAGTGGGCAATGGGTCTGACAACGTTGGGAACCACTGGTAGCCAAATATGGGGAAAATTTAAAAAAAGTTAGAAATTAGGGTGGTCCAACCATCCTTGAAAATCAGCAATCGGTTTCCTTGTCTATTAACTCGAACACCCACCACTTGCATCTAGGGGATATTGGCAATTATTTAACTTACCAAACAAGCAACTGATTACTAAGATTCAGAACTACGACGTTCCCATTAAGAATCGAATTGTCAGTCAAAGCACGTGCACAAACACGAACACTCACTTCCAGTTTTGCTCGACTCACACTCGACATAAACCGATCGGAAGCCTGACCACATCCTGTTGCCAGCGGACTTAACCTTAACGGCAAAGTTGTACCATGCGCGATAGTCTTAACACATTCGTTTTCAATAGATAATTTCACGCCTTTGGTTCGGACTTTAGCAGGCGTTACGAATGCAATAAATCGCTTGGATGCCTTCTTAAAAACTGTTAATGCGCTAGAGCAAAAGGGACAAAGATATGAGGTTTTCTCAGCGGAAAGAAGTTTAGCTGGAAGACGTACTATTTATGTAGTAATAGAAACGACAAAGATTGGAATGTAAGCCCCGAACAACTTGAGGATAAATGATAATACTTATGCAATGAAACTTTTATATATATATATATATCTACGGATAAATAAACCTTACCTCAAAACACTTTACTCCCGATTCTGTCTCACTCTTTACGGTTCATATTACACACACACGCACACACACACACACACACACACACACACTCACACACACACACACATATATATATATATATATATATATAGAGTATAAGTGGTACAGATCAGGCTAGCAGTATAACATAATATAATAATAATGATAATGATAATAATGATATATATATATATATATATGCATATATATATATATATATATATATATATATATATATATATATATATATATAGATAGATAGATAGATAGATAGATAGAGGGAGGGAGAGAGAGAAAGTAGAAAACTTTACAGCTTTAAACACTTAACACGTTGGAAAACTTTTTCAAAAACAATATTTTGTGTCACTTCAGTCACTTATTTCTTAATTGATGGATAATCCAAGAGATCGATTATAAATTGCATTTTACCATATTGGAACTCTTATTTCAGATGATCTTTCGTCGGCTCATCTATCGATTCCCTAATAACATTGTCGCTTTGAAATAAACAAATAGAGCCGATATAGATGGAGGATAAACCAAATGAGAATTTGGATTGAAAACAGTTGTATGGGTCTTTGCATGACCGGTGGCTGTTGGTAAGATCTACCGTATCAATTGCGGTTACGATTCCTGCAGCAGCCATATTATCTGAAATTGTCTATTCTATTTATGTTGTATAGGCCAAGTGATACGTTCTCCAGGTAATGACGGGAGAGCATTTCAAACAAGAGCTTCTATATAATATAACGCAATTCATAATCATTCTGTCGGATCATTTATCCACTTCATAAAATATTTCTCTCTCTCTCTCTCTCTCTTTCTATATATATATATATATATATATATATATATATATATATATATATATATATATATGTATCAGAAATCGATCAACCTTTTACCTGATTTGTTTTGCTACGTGTCAAAACCATATTCTTTTTTTTTTGCTTAATCACTTCTATCATTTTTTACCTTGATCTGATCCCGTATCCATATTGATCTCTTTCTACCTATTAGACTTATTCCTATCATTGCTCTCTCCATTGATCTTTGAGTGACTCGAATTAGTTTCCAAGTGATTTTGTTTCTTTCAATGTTTCACACCTGTGCACTGTAGTTTATTCGTAAGTATTTCTTGCAAATACTCTATGTATGCTGGTTAGTAATGTAATAAGGCGATCTAAACCAATTCTTACAAAAAGATGGAAAGCGAAAAATAGTTCTTCACAAGCAGTTATCATCAAAAGCCCAGATATCTTGACCTTAAATACCATCATCAACATTTTTAGGTTTTGGGAACACTCGAAACTTTTTGCCATTCAAATTAAGTGGAATTGTTTCTTCCGTCCGATCTATTTCGGCTCACGTCAGGTTTTCATTGGAACGCTCAACAATTAGATTGGATGCCTGGTATAGAGTTCGATCCTGACTTGATACCACTCCACCCATTTGTAAATAGCTAATGATGCTTTTTGGGGTTAGGTACCTCCATTTTTTTCCCACAAATGCCGGTAATCACTTTTTGAGCCCAACCAAAAGACAATATTTCAAATGCTGATTGTCAAGCAAGTGACGTTACACAATCTGTCTTCTTCTGGTTAAAGAAGTTTAACATTGCGCTATACTAATATGATCAAAGTAAATGTCCGAATCAATCTCTTTATATCTATCTATTTATCGATCAATCGATCAATCAATCAATCTATCTATCTATCTATCTATCTATCTATCTATCTGTCAGTTCTGTCTTTGTTCCATTCTTTCAATGGAAGTATGCCTATGCCTTTTCGAGCATCTGTATTTGTAGGCATTGAGCCCGTCACCCTATCGTTTTCTTTTCATTTATTTACGTAGCGATGATATCCAACCTGATTTATGTCTTTCTTCCAGCGTATTCCTATCAAAGTGTTCTTATCATAATATCCTCCTTGAGCAAAGATTCTAAGAAAATAAAGACACCCGGCGCCGTAACGGCTTTTTTACAGCTTAAAAAAAAACCCTTCAAGGTTCCGTCCCAGTGCATGACAAACCGTTCCTTCCAATAATTCTCTTGATGGAATTTTTGATGCAAAGAATAAATTAACACGAGGCGATCAAGTATATAAAAAAAAGATAAAATACTTGGTTAAAAAATCTTTTTTTTTCCTTTTCAAATGAGTGTCTGGGCCTGGTGCTCCGGGCAACAAGAAAGTGAAACTATAATTAAAGCTTCGTGATAAAGGAGTAAAGAATACTCAGATCAGCTTTGAAAAGATCATTTCCTGTATAGACAAAATATCACAATATCTAATATACTTAGAAGCGTTTTTGAAAGTTCTGTCGAGAAACAATATTCAATTTATCAGACTATCTATCCATCTATATATCTATCTCTGCTCACTTAGATATTTTCTAGTTTGTACTTACATATCTACCAATGTCTCTTTGTATCTATCTCCTTGCATATCTTCCTCAGACTATTGATAACTCACCAATTCCTACCTGTTCAAATTTGTCTTCTCCAATGTTTTCATATCTATCTATCTATCTATCTATGTATCTAGTAGTCTGTTTATATCAATACATCTGTCCATTGTACATGTGGCTGGGAGTTGCGTATCCGTCACTTTGTGTCCCTAGCCGGCGCTGGAACCCAGATGAAAAATGATTTCCGAAAGCTGTTTTTCATTAATTGAAAAAAATAAACGTTTCATCCAGGTGTACCAGGGGCATCAGAAAAGTGCTTTTGTGAGGCGATACAGGACATTAGAAAAAAGTTGCCAGGCAGTTGATATGGCAGTGTGTCTTGAAATACACCCAGGAATTGCATAGGTTATTCTATCTGAACAGCCTGATGAAAGCCACTTCTTAAACCAGTGAAAATTTAGTGGAAGAAACAATAAGTAAATAAAGTGTTAAAAAGGCTCTTGGAGTTCTGGCATACGATTATCTTTTGAGATTTGTTATTTACTCAGCAGTGGATGAGTATGGCTTTGAAGATTACCAAGCCAGGAATTTCATATAAACTGCCTATGGATAATGGGTTTTCTGACGTGGCTAAGTGGGAAATTTACATCATTGGATATGTAAATATCTGCAGTACCTGGCTCTTTTCAAAGCTAATTATCAGTTAAGAAAAAAAAAGATTTCTGGGGGATGTATGTCTCTCTATATTCAGTGAGGGTTACTAGGGACAGATCGACACTGCAACGTGTGCACAAGAGAATCATGCTCATCCTAATACGGAGAGATCGCAAGAGAGCACAATACATCGAGGAGAAAATAGGAGACATCAGAGAATCCATTCGAAAACTCAAATGGCAATGGGCTGGTCATGTTACAAGAATGGCAGACGACCGATGGACATCACAACTCACAGCATGGATCCCCAGAGATCACGTGCGTAACCGAGGCCGGCAGAGTATAAGATGGAGAGACCGGCTAGATGAATTCGGAGAGTATTCGATCTGCGACGCTCACGATAGAGAGGTCTGGTGAATCCTGAGGAAAGTCCTTGTCCAACGATGGACTTTAAAAGATGATGATAATGATGGTACTTTTCAAGTAGGATTGAAATTAAAGCTATACTTTCACCCAACTAATAAGAAAAACAACAACAACAACAAAAAAACAAAACAAAAAAACTCTTGGATAATATACATAAAAAGCTGGTTGTTCTGGTGACTTGAACCCAACTGATCCATTAATCACGTTTTAGCTGTATCGGATTGAGTAATAAGGAAAATGCCCATAGAAATAGTAGATTAGTTTTCGTGTGTTTCAGAAACTGTTAAAACTAATGCGTAAACATGATTAATGCTGTCCTTGCAAAACCATTATCTCGGTTGCCGAAGGGGGGCATTGCAGCTGCGCTTTTGATCGCGGTGGCCACGAAAAGGGATTACGAAATAACGCTGTCTCGCTTGCTGGAAGATCGATCGCAGGGTTATCGACTGGGTTAGGTTCAGTTGCCACTTCGATCGGGGTTCTAAGTGATTAGCCACATTCTTTCCCATCATCAAAACACTTCCAAATGCATGCAGGTGTTGGCATAATTCTATGTACAATGTCCGATAGGAAATGGATTTCTGCATTTCCCAAGGGCGTAAGTATGCAGTTAATTCTTTGAGAATGGTCGTTATTGAACTTTGGTGGGGATTTTAGCATTCATCATCTTAAATCATAACAGCTGCGACCAAGAACCTCAGCTACATGCCTCTATTCGATAGTCATAGCTGAGCAATCATTTCTTGAGAGAAAACAACACCAAAGCATTGTTCGGTTGGTAAAGTGTTGATGCAGTGAGCTGATGAGGAAAATCTGTTTTTTTTTCTCTTGACGAATCATTGAATAAACCTAATTCAGTGTACAATAATTCATTCATCAATGTATCTTTCCTGAGTTTCTATTCCAGCATGGAGCCGAAATATACATCTGATCCGTCATGTGAGGTTTAATGCAAAATCCCCAGCATTTATTGGTAAAATTCATGGCATCATTCAACAGACATGGAAATATTCCCCAATGATTCCTGTGAACTTACGCCACCGTTCAACTAAATTATACATTCCGTAATATTAGATTGATGCAAACGTTACCAGAATTATTTTAGACAAAATCTTTTATTCATATAAATTGGTTGCATCATTATTGAGTGACCAAAGTATATTCTTCGGTTTTACGCCACCTTTTGGCTGAATTATGTATTCCACCAGACAAGATAATTTCCGTTTTCATTTATCACTTGTATAATGTATTAATTATCATCAGACGGATTCCAAAATATTCCCTGTGAGCTCATGCCATTTCCATGATTTCTAAACGTATCTAAATTATTTTTGAAACTATTGCTATTTCCAATATGACTACGCAACCTTTTCAAAAATATATTACTCTATTATGAGAGAAAATCTAGCTTTCTGGTGAATTTAGTTTTTGAAATCCATTGTGTATTGAACGCAACAACCAATAGATAGCCTGATAATGGTGATATTTAAGGAAAAGGCGAAGAAGAATCTTTTTGTCCATTAAATGAATACAAATAAAAAAAAGGTCAATTTTGTGAACCCGGCAATCATTATCGTATCAAGATAACGAACTCAGATTACGCGTCGGATTAAAAGTTAAGATTAGTCAGTCAACCAAGACAAAGGTTGGTGTATGTACCTTTTTTGTGAATTTACTTTTACTTAGCAAACAGGATTACAGTGAACTGTCTTAGCCATAACAACACTCTTAGTATTACAGTCGAATATTCATTTCAAGATCATCATCATCAGCAGCAGCAGCGGCATTTTAGCGTCCATTGTTGGACACAGACCTTCCCTGAGATTTGCCAGATGTCATGGGCGTCTGGGAGCCGATATATTATGAACTTGTTAACTTCCTCACGCCATCTTTTGTCGGTCACCTTATTGTCGCCATGTTATCTTTTGTCGGCCACAGGAATCTACGTTCCGAGTCGTTTTTCTTCTGATATATTTTGCTGTTTTGTGATCTCTCCATGTTATGTTGAACAAGTGCACATAACATATTTCTTAGTTTCAAGGTCTATCTTTTGGTTAGATTCGATGTTTCAGCTCCATAGGTGACTATAGAGAGGATGCATAGGTTGTAGACCCTTCTTTTTAAGTTCATGTGGAGACCAACTTTCTTGCTTTCTTCATTCAGTTCGGCAAGCATTATCTGAAAGTATTGAAGATTCTCAGCTAAAAAAAACAACAAAAAACAAAAACAAAAAAATATGATGTCGTCTGCAAATCAGAGGATGCTTAGGTATTTGCCGTCTATTCCGGTTCCTTTATTCTCCAGTCAAGGTTTTGGAAGATTACCCTGAAGCCAGCTGCGAATAAAAATGCTGGGTGATTGAGTAGCTTCTTCTGAAGAAAGTTTCTTCCCGTTGTTGGCATTTATCAAGTACTTTGGTGATTCAGTTGATAATTACTTCAGTGAAGAGTGCGTAAATGAAGTTGATTACACTTATTGGTCTGCAGTTATTGAAATCTTTTGGGTTCTCTATATAACAGCATTATGATTACAGTGTTCCAATCTTCTAGGACTTTGCTATGTTTGAAGCAAAAGTTGATTAGAATGGTTAGTTTCCTAGTGTTGACTTTACCAGCTCTTTTGATGTTGATGTCTGGTCTAGGAACCTTTACTCTTGTTTGTTTGTTTGATAGCTTGTTTCACTTCCCACGAAGTAACCCCATGGAAATTTTAACACTTGTTGCACGTGATTTGAATATTTTATTCAATTCTTCTGTTTTGAGGAACAGAGATTTTCGTTGAATTCTGGGGCACCTTGACAGTCCGTTATTAAGTCTCCATTGTCTTCGAGCACACAAGTTATTTTTTGTTCCTGTATTGAGAGTTTTCTTGATTAATTTGAAACTTCTACTTTCTTCGAGAATTGTTTCGATGACTTCTGTCGTGTATCTTCTTTTATCTCCTCTCCGTTCCTTTTAGATGGTTTTATTCAGTTTAGTTACCTTAGTCTTTTCTTTTTGTTGTTGTTGGTGATGGTTTGAGATTTCTGCATTTTACCATCAGATTCTTGGTATCTTCGGAGAGTTTACTGATGAATTGTTTGGTCTTTTGTCAAGGCATATTGTTGACTTTTAACGAAGGAGTTGTTATTTCGTTGTTGAACTCGGTGATAATGTCGGTGTTGCTCTTTTCTGGTTCAGTGAAAAGTTTGCATCTGTTTTTCAGTTTGAGCTTCAAGGATCGTTTAAGTCCTTTCGGTACATGTAATAGTTACAGTTCGGCGTGGAACATTTTTCTGCGTTTTGTGTTGGTGTTAATTTGATTCATACATCTTGCTATTCTGTGGACACTTCGGACCTAGATATCTTTGTCGATGTTCCTTTTGTCTGCTAGAATATAGTCAATTTTGTTCTTCGTTTTGGCTCTTCAAAGTCCATTTCCTATTGAGTTATAAGATGTTATTGATTTCGAAACTGTGCGTTGTTGCAAAATATGTTGGAAATTCACTTCTCTCGTTAAATACTAAACCCTGCTGTATCGTGTTGCAGAAAGAAGAAGGTAGCGATAGTTTCTTCCAGAATTTCGAAAATGTTTTTAGATGCAGTCTTTTCCACAGACCGAATTAAACCCAGTGAACCTGGCATTACACGAAGAATTGTACGCAATGACTGGCTTTGTATTACACCAGAAAACACGCACTCGTTTTACGAGGTTTTAGCCACAATGACATAGAATTTATGACAGTGTCACGTTTTGATTCCTAAATTTCTCCTTTCTTTTACCCGGGATTAGCGTACTTGGAATCAACATGTCAAAAACAATTAAAGTATGTTGTTTCCGTGTCAGTGAGTTGTTTCTACCCCACTGTGTGTCAAAAAAAGATGGCTGCCATTTAACGGATTTCCCATAATTCAATGCAGCTGGAGACGAATGGCTGGCGTCTGGGTTTGATGTTGTCAAAATATTTGTGTTCATTTTTGTTTATCATTCAATTTTTCTTTGGCATTTTTATTTTTCCGTTTCCCGAGAGGGTTTTAAAAATTTATTACATAAGGAAAGTATCAAATGTCAAGCGTGTTCGAGAAATCATTTTTGATTTAACGTTTAAACGTGTTTTTGTTTTTTTATTCTTTTTTACATTATATGGATACGATTTAGTATTATTCTGCATCTCTTACGATTTCAAAATTATTTTCTTTTTGAACAAATGAATATTCCAGTTCAAAGTAAAGATGTTACGCTATGATATGTATTTGGTATCATAAACATTCCTAGCTGTCATTGTTGTCAATGATTAACCGACTTGAATAATCTTTAAAATTCTTGGAAAGTTGTGCAGTCGTAAAATATGCAACATACAGGTAGATATTCTTATATCATTTTACGGCAATATTTATCTAAATATCTCGAGCTTACTCAGTGCCATAAAGCTTACTATGCATGCCACTCAGTGAGAATCAATATCACCAAAATAACAACAATCTTCTGCTAATACCTCAAATATCTTTCTCTGTCTCACTCTCTCTCCCTCCCTCTCCCCCTTTCCCTCCCCCTCTTTCACTCCCCCCTCTCTCTCTCTCTATATATATATATATATATGAAGCTTAAATTAGTCAGTCTTTGTTAGGTAACCACTACGGATAAAAAAAAAACTCATTCAACCACATGAAACATATTTAATTTTCAGCATGATCCCCTCTCTTGTCAATGCACATAAATATGTGGCAATTATTCATTATATAGATCGAATATTCTACGGTTAAAATTCCCGATTAAAATTCAATAATGACCAAATATTAGGCTACACAGTTACAGATCTACCTCACACACACACATGCAAACACACAGGCACACACAGGCAACACACACACGGACATATATATATATATATATATATATATATATATATATATATATATATATATATGTACATACTTTGCGAGCTAGAGGGTAGAAAATTCTAATATTTAGTCCTTATGTCTATAAAACGGTATTTATATTTTCCAAAATTCTCTCAAAAAATTGTATTTTGGGTCCAATTTACAATGTGAGTTCAAGCTATTTTCTTTAGTAATCATTGATCGCCCATTTCAGCAATTTTTAATTGATCACTCAAATATTGCATGCTATCAAAAGACATTGGTCAGGTGACAGTTTCTATCTAGTGACTAACCCATCCTGTTTTCCTATCTTTTACGAGTCTTTGTTTTAATTTCTTTTTTTTTTTTATTTTGCTCATTTTATTTTTCATTTTCTTTCGCGTCTATTGTCTTTATTTATTTTGGCATTGTCTTTCACATATTTCATTTTCACCCTGCTTGCTTCTTTCATTCCATCCAGCACCCATGGCCATTACCACTCAACGTTACCACGTTGCCTAATTGACAATACCTCCCGCATTCGTCCAGATTTCAAATCTCCGAACGACTGGCTTTATTTACCCATTCTACTCCTTTGAGTAACATGTTCACTCCAAAACTTAATTAAAAAGAACATCAATAACAATCTCACATATGGTTCCAATTGCAATAGAAATTATAGCTATAAACTGGGAAACTGGTTCTATTTTTCAATCGGCTTTCATTTTTTTTTTTTTAGTTTTTATAGCATTTTATTCTATGGTCTCTGCATCTATTAATTGGGTAAACTGATGGCCAAAAGCGTTTGAGTCGGGAAATAAAACAGTAACATTTTAAACGTTGGGAGTCTGTCTTTTGATTTGTGGCTGATGCATTCAACAATGTTGCAGAAATGAAAAGAGGGGATGTTTGAAGTCAAAAGAAGAGTTGGAAAGAGAGGAAGAAAGGAAGTAGTAGAGAAAGAAAGAAAGGAAGAAAGAAA
This sequence comes from Thysanoteuthis rhombus, assembly GCA_963457665.1. Lineage (NCBI taxonomy): Eukaryota > Metazoa > Mollusca > Cephalopoda > Oegopsida > Thysanoteuthidae > Thysanoteuthis > Thysanoteuthis major. The sequence goes on along the minus strand of OY735215.1, from coordinate 20,508,955 downwards.
GAAGAAGAAGAAGAAGAAGAAGAAGAAGAAAAAGAAGAAGAAGAAGAAGAAGAAGAAGAAGAAGAAGAAGAAGAAGAAGAAGAAGAATGCATATAACGAGCCTGGCTGTTGCTAGGTCAAACCTCACTGATGATTACTGCAATTTTTATATATATATATATATATATATATATATATATATATATATATATATATATATATATATATATATGTGGGTGTGTATGTTTGTGTGTTCTATTTATTCACTCTCTCACCAGATGCAACATAAGGTCAGGGCTTTACGTGGGGAAAATAAGAGACACCCATCAAGAATAGCTCCAGCCGACACGACTTAGTTTGCTAAGCTAAAGCATCCGCAGTCACGAAAGCGCCAGGACGAGCCCGACCTGTCCCTTTAAGTGTAATGGGACAGTGCTGCCCCAAGTTGGACTGATCCCCAGCAGCTGGGCTTAGTAATAATTGGGGAGCCCAAGGACGAATTCAAAGGCTCCCAATGCATGTAGCAATATGCAGCCTCAGTATAACCTCATTGGCTGACTCATTGCACCGGCGCACTCGGTCTTTGACACTCACCACAACACCATCTGCAGCCCATTCGACGGGCAAGCGTCAGTACTGACGCGTCGGGCTATGCCATGGAACATACACTACACTTTAATCCATGCCGAAAAGGCCAGAAAAATGGGGATGTGTGTGTATGTGGGTGTGTTTATGCCTTCGTGAATATAGAACACCTCTCAGTTTGTTTCGTTTGGCAAGAGAACTGTCTAGTAATCACAAGGCCGAGATTCCAAATCGCACTGAGCAAATGTAATTCTATACATCTGATTTGTATAACGTTAAGAGTTATATCCCCTTAATTTCATCACAGGAACAGTGGGCATGTGTTTAACTCAAACTAGGATTGGAGTTAGACAACTGTTCTGACTAAATGGCTATTCTATGTAACCAACATTTCATTTAAGCCGAATTGTTTGTATAAGATTGGCACAGAACATTCCATGTCATCTTCTTTGACTGAAAACCAGACTTTGGTAAATTGGTACCGGTTTATTTTGTATATTTTACAGTCTGCTGCGTTCCGCCTTTTTACAAGCGAGAATGTCTAACGAAAAATGAAGGTGCAAAATACATACGACAGCCCAGTAGGATTTTTCACCTGACTTATATGGATATCACACGTTAAAGAGATTAACATAACCAAGCTCGGGCAAATGATTTCTAACGTTTGATTCGGATACTTTGAATATATTTATCATGTCACATGTCATGCATCGTTGGTTTCTCTCAAGAAATGTCTTCATTTGATCACTATCTATGTCAACTGGTCTACCCGACCGTGAAGCATCATTCAGCAAGCAATATCCGGCACCTCTTCTGGCAAATATATAGTTTATATATCTATAAAAATAACAATAGATAGAAAGAAATGGAAGACTATATATATATATATATATATATGTATATATATATATATATATATATATATATATATATATATATATATATATATATAATTGCCCCCTTCTTTAGGGTTGAGCACTCTTAGGTAGGGCACTCATCTACTATAAACTACTAGGCAATGCTCTTCCAACTCTGGAATGCAGCACTCTGGTAGACGAAGAATTCTACGTAAGTAAATATATTGCTTAATTTGGTCCTACTAACCGTTCAATTCTACGTACGGAAGGGGTAGAGCATTTGCCTCTGCTTTCGACCCTACTTAGCGGCACTGGAAGGAATACTGGATAGTCCTAAACCACACTGAAGAGTTGTAATTCAACGAAAGAGCTCTCCGTGCATGACATAATTATTAATCATAATATGTATATATATATATATATATATATAAATTCTAATTTAGATCTACGAAAGTAAACCACACTCTTTCGTTCTTTTTCTTTCATCCTTCTAGAGAGGTAAGAAACATTGACACTCTAATTGACGAATTAACTGTCTATTTTTGAACTCAGAATAAAGCTAATCTAAATGTATCCCAACTATAAAAAGAATACCAATTATGGAATAACCATCCATTCAGAAGATTCTTCCGGATGGAGAAATTTTAGCTGTAAAACGGACAATGAACCTTTTCTGAATGGTATATTCATTTGTCATACATATGCTGACCCCCGAACGTGTATCATTTAAGAGAAGGGGTGAAATACAAAAAATGGTTTGTTTTTTTTTTGTTTTGCAGCATGCACTATCTTTCTCAGATCCATACACTTCAGCCTCCTGTACCTCCTGAAACCGAACAAAAGCTTAACATACCATCATCATCATTTTTTGTTGTCACAAAAATGTTCCTCATGTAAATCAATGATAATTACTTCTTCTCTCCATATCATTTATGTTGTGCATATGTGTTTTTGTGCCTGTGACTTCTTCTTTCTAGATTTATCTTCCATATATCACGTCTAACATACTCATTGCTTCGTTTTCACTGTCTTTATGAGAACGCGAAATAAGAAAAAGATTTTGTCCAATACATGTGACGTTGTATGCCCACTTCTTTTCATTCATCTGTGTATCAATGTCTCTATCAAAACATTGTTGGGAATTTAACCAAGGGGAATAATTATCCTTAATTTTTCACCGACTCTTTCGAAAAAAATGTTTCCCATGATTCCATGCAGAAGTCCGTATTACATTCAGTTCGAGCGTACTGTTCATATTTCCTGATCATGTGATATCACTCTTACTCACCCCCACACCATAAAACGCTTCACGGTTTTAGACACTGAAGACATTAAAAAGCTTTTCAAAATTTTTTTATGTCACTTCAGTCACTTATTTTCCAATGACTTTTAATGTAGATATATGTAATTTTCTCCAGTAATTTTTTTCAATGTTTTACATATATTCTGTGATTATGGTACTATGTGTAAATCTTCTCTTGTTGGCATCATCTGTTGTTCACCTTGTGACTGTTGATCGAACGCCACCTCCCTTTGAGCTATGATTTTAATATATCGCTTACGCCATACATAGTTCGTCATTTTATAGGGTATTATCATAGCATATATATATATATATATATATATATATATATATATATATATATATATATATATATATATGACAGGACTGATAGCAAAAGCGTAATGTTGAATGAAATGGATCTGAAATGTACATATGTATGTAATAAATACAAAAGAGAAAGAAATTTTGAAGAAAATTGAAAAAAAGATTGATAGAGAAACAGAAAGAGAGAGACAGAGACCGATAGAGAGAGACAGACAGACAGACGGACAGAGGGAGAGAGAGGGGGAGAGAGAGGGGGAGAGAGAGAGAGGGGGAGAGGGTGAGAGACAGGCATAGAGACAGAAAGAGCGAGATCGAGGAAAGAACACAGAGTGAAAAAAGTCAAAAAAGATAAAAATAAAAATAAACTAATTTCTTAATGGTTGGAAACTTTGCACATGCGCGTGCGCACGCGAAAGGAAGGTGGGTGAAGTGGATGGAGTAAACTAGAATGAAAGAAAAAATCGATCAAACAGAAAAGCAGACAGAAATGAACCTCTGATTGGGTCAATAGCTTCCAGGAAGCGGGGCTTTAGAATTCGTGGCATAAAACTAGTCTTTGATCGTTCGAAATTGGTTAAATGGGGTTTAGGGTTTCGCAGTAGCAGAGTTCTGCCTGCCGGCATCCGGAGCAGATTTTGGAACGCCACAGAGCTACGCATGCGCTAATATTATCGCAACGATTTCCGGTCATGCAGGCTCCAGTATGTGTGATAATAGTCCGGCCTTTAGATTGGGCGATACCATTTACTTTGTCGGGGAAGGGGGTTAGAGAGATTGTGTGAGTCTGTCAATGTAGTTAGGTCATATGTAGGCATGCCGAGATCTCACTAGGAATCTATGATTGAGTTCGGGTGAGTCTTATCATAGAAATACCTAGAATAGTTTATATATATATATATATATATATATATATATATATATATATATATATATATATATATATATATATATATATATATATATATATATATATATAGTGGACTGATGAAGTCAGTTATATGGGTCGATATGCGCGTGCGCAGACACATATACTAAGTGGATACGATATTTTTTTGTTTAAAAATTCTCCGAAACTAACAGTTATTGTTTTTACACAGTGAATATATCAATTGAACTAGACAGTGTAGAATAGACAATTAAAGAAATGTGATGCTGCCGGAATCGAACCTGCGTCCCAGAGAACATTATGCCATTTTTACTACCTGAGCTAAGGAGTCAGACCTAAGATGACTCCCTTTCTTTGATTGTATATTCTATTAACGCTAAGAACTTGGCTACGCAATTCTACTGCATACAGCTTACTCACCAGACCTTTCTCCAGCCGACTGTCACGATTCCATGTTTCCAGAAGAGATAGACCTGTATCTAGTTGGCTGAAATGCTTAGATTTGGAAGGTTCTCGTTTTTGTTTCATAACTTTACTTCTAAGCTGAGATATTCTGCTTCAAAGTTGATGATGATCAACTTCAATCATTTTTGCACCGATCTAATACGCTGGTGGACTAATGAGCTAGATCAAGAAAAAAGCATTTATTTTACACAACGAATATTCATATTCAACATAATCGCCTACATTAACGATGCATCAAATCCAAGAGTGAATAATTATCATATAGGTGAAAGGTTTTCAGGCTGGGGAGAATCCTTTCGCCCCAGAGGAATTATAGGATTTCAGGATGGGTTGGAATGGGGTCTCGGATTAGCAGATCCAAACCATTGGAATATCGATCTTTTTGCACCACTGGAATATTTGGATTAATTTTCCTTTCCAGAAATAATCCAAAAAATTATATGTGTGTTAATTTAGATAAACAAAATTCTTCAAACAGCTTACTGTCTAAAGAAGAAGTGGAATTGAAATATTATTCATGTGTGATGGATTCACAAACACTTGATATTGGATGAAAATTGCTTGCTGCCTGCATGAGCCCCCCCACACACACACGAAAAAAAAAAAAAAGAAAATAGGATAGGATACAGATCTGGCGAACCCGCAGGCAACTCCACAAGTCGGACATTTTTTTGTTAACCTAATTTAGCTAAGTATTCAACGGTTGCTTTAGCGGGAGCGTTGTCTTGAATAAATGCAAGTTTTCGTTCGAATGCAAATGTCTCTTCTAGAGCCATTGCTGAAGGTTTTGGCATCGAATTCGAAGACCAATTTTCCTACTGAATTTCTTCTCATGAGATTCTGTGCCATATCAAGCTGAGCTCAGTGAACATCATCACGTATTTTCAGCTGTAGCGGAGATCTGTGTTAGAGCCCAGGAATATGCAAGTTGAATATCAATCTTTTTGTCCCCGGGTGGGCGAACTGTTTTGAAGGCAGACCAGGTCAGGAATATTTTATATCTTACAGACCAAAGCGAATGAAAACTGCAACAATGATCATACAAGGTTTGTTTCTTTTAATTACTTTAATGTTTCCTTCGTTATAGGAGTATGTATCTACGTAAACTTCCATGTACAATTCATTGATGAGAATTTCGGAATCTTTTTTATTTACAGGTGAATATTGTTTAATCGTGGTTCAAATTTTGAATGAATCCATCGGATAATCGGAATGAATATTGTTAAAAACAGTATACACCATCGATTTGTTTGAAGCAATTGCACAAATAGGACTTAAATTCTGTTTTCCGATACTGTATTTATTGTTCGCTGACCAAATATCGATAAGGAAAACACATGATTTTGTATGGATCATCATATATTCAAATAAGTCGCCGAGCTGATAAAATGGATTTGGCCCGAGGGCAGCAGACGCCGACCCCTGTTCTAATCAGATAGCACCAAACTTTTGTAAGATTGGCGTTCCAGTCGAATTTGTTTTAGTTAGGTCCTGTTTGATATTGAGCTAGATTTAGTGAATATCACCCTATTTTTGTTTCCACGGGCTGAGATAGGTATTCGTATATTTATTCTTCAGGTACGTAAGTTTTCTCAACTTGGAAGATTGGCGTAACACAATCGTCTCTGCGCCGTTCCCTTCCATCTGACTTTATGATGTACCAAACAATGCTTAGTAAGTACCAACAGGATTAGTAGTTATAATGACTGCAGTGTTGGCGGTGCTAGTTAATAGTAAATAGGATCAGTAAATGGGATCTTTATAAATAATTGTGACAGAGTACAGAATTAGAAGTTATAATGGACGAACATCCGATTTTATTTGGGGATCAATAAACCTGTGCGTAGGAGGAATGATAGAGAACGCTTTAAACATGAACATTAAAATGGCGTCATTCAGTGATTAAATCAATGGATATGTAATGAGCATGTTCTGTAGGTCTAGTGTGCGAGTTACTTATATATATATATATATATATATATACATATATTTCATTACATATGTGTCTATGTACGTGAGTATATGTTGATTCACACACACACACACACACACACACACACACACACACACACACACACACATATATATATCATGTATGTTGATAAATGGATGCTTACATAGTAGCAGGTATGTATATAAATTAAGTATGCAGACATATGTGTATGCATCTCTGGGATATTACGCATATCCAACACGTCTTCCTCCCTCTCTGTCTCTGTCTGCCTGTCTGTTTCTCTTCATATATATATGTGTTGTGTATCATTTCAAACACACGTCAATCTATCTATCAATCTATTCATCTCTCTCTCTCTCTCTCTCTCTCTCTCTCTCTCTATCTATCTATCTATCTATCTATCTATCTATATATATATATATATATATATATATATACGGGCGAATATCTGTGAGCGAATATCTGTAGGCAAACTTATCCGACATACACACCAACACAGACCAAATGAACAAGCCAATTTATCGCCAATAGTATGATCAACTTGAACTTTTACACAAATCGACTTTAATTTTGCAATAATTCTTTATAATCTTGACGAATTCCGATGAAATTCTCTACGGATTTTTATCTGATTTTTGATTTCAATGAAATCCTCTACAGAACATTGCGTGCAACTTTCGTAATTACACTTAGTTACGAAAATTTCTCTGAAAAATGCAAGATACAAAGTTTTAGTGAATTTCTATTTCATATTTTATGTAACACAGCTAAACCTCCGAACTAGATTTCATGTACCTACAAATATTTTTTTTCTAATACAAAAGATGCTCACATTTATTAGGCCATAACAAATGTTCTACCGTTGATGATGAAAAGGATTTTCAAACTCAGGTACATAGAATTTATAATTTATGATAAATGATCTGAAGCATATTCAGCTTATGTCCTGATGGCTCAGACAGTCAGTATGTCTGTCTATTGATCAAGTAAAATGGTGGTTTTAACCCTCCTGGTATTGATAAAAAAAACAATAACAGCTAGTTTTGGAGGAATTTTCTGGAAGTTATTTGATAAATTCTAAACCGTTCGTTTATGAGGATGAAAATTTCAGTACGTCACGAATAAAGAAGCTGCCCTGTATAGATTGTATGTCATTCTAAAAAGATTCGAAAATTCTGAAGGATAGAACCAGTAAAAAATGCGTATCCGTGCAATGTGTTAATATAATTGTAAAAGTTTGAAAAACATTGGATAAGGATATTCCAACAGGATCTCAGTGCGATTCCAAATTGGCTCTCTGTTTGCTTTATTTATTTACAGGTTTAGCATCCAGTGAATTGCTGGTACCATTCATTGATTGCATACTTCACGTTTTGAGCACATTGGCACGGTACTGCTCAATATGTTTCCATTCCCACCAAATCGTTGCGGGTTGTTTTATTTCATGTCCATGGTCTCTCTCTAACTTGATTACCTGTTGTAGGTAGATGTATTCGTCAGCCTCTTCCAAAGGCTTGTCCTCTGTTCTTATGTCTTTCAGGGTACATCATCATTGAACATTATTTTGTTTTGTTCTGTTAATTTTTCAAGCCTACTCTCTTACTTTCCCTATTTAGATCAATCAACATGTTTTGTCATTCTTGCGATGCCTCTGACGTCATGGAAACGTCATGTAGTGATTTGATGTCTAAAGTAGCTATCAACATTCATGTTGATGTCTTTTATTTTGTTTTTGGATTACCTATGAGGTCCCCTTTAAGTGCATAATCAAGGGGACACACAAAATTGATGCCACTGAAGCTTGAATATACGAAACACCATGTCAGGACTGCCGTTGGATGTATTTTGGTGAGACTTCCAGATCTAAATTAATTCTGAAACAACATAAAATAATAATCGGTAGAAATGAACCAATGAATTTGAAATAGGCTAAACACGAACACATGCACACACATAAACACACCATAATCGACCATTTGATAATACAAAAAATATAAGCTCGAAAAGCATCCATAATCCTGGTTCACACTTATATTTTTTAAATACGCGGATCCATTTCTGCAGATTCTTCGTAATTTTGAATACTTAACGTTAGTGTTCACGTATGACATTATTTATTTAAAAAATAGCGAACAGTTCAATATTACTTCATTTAAATATACTACTCTGACCAAGCTGAAAGGTGAATCATTTTAGCGTCATGAAGTTGATTTAAATACGAATATTTTCTTATTGTCCAATGTATAATATTGTCAGATATCATATCCTAATACTTATACATACACGCACACACACACATATACACACACACACACATATATATATATATATATGTGTGAGAGAGATAGTAGAGCGTTGCTATGAGAACATTTGTCAGTTGCAATTTTCTAGAGCGTAGAACGAATTATTTTTGATTTATATGGAAAAATTTCAAGCGTTCCACAACCAAAAAATAACCATTTATGCCTACTAGTTTCACGCTGAGCGTAATACCGTCACGTGCCCTAGCAAACTTTTTCTGATACTTTAATACACATCATGCTAACAGATGCACAAAATAGATCGAGACAAAACACAGATGCTCACAGACTCAGTTGGAAGTTATGGTTACTCGAGCTTTTCTTTGAAAGCGAATCGATGCAAAGTGAACTTTCTTCAGACGGGGAATACCAGTGCAGGCTTTCTAGCTATAGGAAAGTTGAGCCTTCCTTTTGTAAGCCAAAATGGCTTGAATCAAAGAAGGAATTGCCAGTAATTTTTACGGGAATACCTTTCACTGTTTCTAGACCAAAAGAATGGTGATAATGATATTTTAGTCGTCAGAGATTGGGGTGGTTTGAGGGTATAGAAGACTGGGGTATATAGGAAAGAGAGGATAGGTTTCTGCATCGTTTTTATAACGTAAAAATGTAAAACAACGCTTTTAGCTTTTCACTTTTTTCGTCAAAGCGAAACAGCAGTGTAGAGTGAGTTTTCAAAAGGCGGAGAATACCTGTATAAACATTTTCAAGATCCCTGATTCATACTTTCAGTTCAAGGATAGAACATGAGGTACAGTAATCTACTTATTTTAATAATACAGAAAAGATGCCTGCCTTATGGCTCAGGTTGTTGCGTACTTTTAACTGGTACCAGAAGTCGGTTTTCAGGTACGATTAAAATCTAGACAGGACAATATAGCGTTCTCGACTAAGAAACTCTAAATAAACTGAACAACGAAGTTAAATAGCGTCCAACCTTAGATAGTTACAGCTTAAGGACATCAGGTTGTCTAAGCAGCTTGTGACTTTCTGTTTGACTAAGCCGCTATCATGTTATCCTTCATGAAATGTCCGTTTATGAGAAGAAAAATAAAAACAGCATACAATTTTAACAAGCTTAGATTATTAATGAAAATAGACGCCGTTTGCTTCAATAACTTCTTTCTATCGGGCTTCAAGTGTAAAAATACCTCCTTTATAGAAAAGATTGTCTTCATAGGCTAAGAATTGGTCAATGCTGTGATTATTGCTCCTTTGAAGGCATATCTTTTTATTGCGAGGGAAAGGCTGAAGGAGCTGGAAGAGACGATAATCCGTTGGAAATGAGTCTGATGAATAGGGATGATGATACAAGATTTCATGATTAAGTTGCAGCAACTTTGTTTCGGTCTGATTGTCAATTATTGCCCACTTTTTAGCACCAAACAATACTTCTGAAAATTTGACATATCTATCCTTGGTAGAGATCTACCTGCGATCCCTAGCACAAGATGAAGAACTCTAAAGGAATGGTAAAATCTTTGTTGCTTCCTCCTTGACGTCACACAGAACTACCAATAAGATAAACAATCGTCATCTTTATGGTATTTGAGCTTATGGTAGTAATCTTCCTCCTGCTCTCTGCTCTGACGGCCTCAAGCTGAGCTTATGTTTTTGCTCTCTCCTAAATTGGGATAGCTTTTACACACACCTTCACATATACAAAGTAATCCATCCTTTTTTTTCTAAAGAACTTTCCGTCTTTGTCTCAAAAAACACACCCAAGCAAAGCTAAATACTCTCTATGTAATTAGGACCGACTTTCAAATAGAACATTGTAGTGTTTATGCTGTATGTGACCAAAAGCGGAAAGACATTCCAAGATTATCTTTCATTTCATAAGTGACACTTTCTTTCTACACTCTTTCTTTTATCTCATCATTATCACGGTATATCTCGCCAAATAATTTTGCGTCTGCAGGAAACTCCAGCCTTTCGTTTCCAATTCCTGTAAGAATTAAAATCTATGATTATTATTGTTAATATTTTCGTTTGTCCTTTTTCTGCGTTTGTTAACAATCAAACTAACTGTGTTCTTTATTTTCTAGAGTTTATCTTCATAGATCTATTCAGGTAATTCATTTGGAGACTATGAAGTCTGGTATCTTCGAACAACAAAATGGCTTCATGTCTACTTACCAATGCTGGATATTTCATCAATTTGTTAGCGGTATGACTGAGCTTCAAATGTTCTACAGAGTGTGAACAGTTTTTTACTAAATTTGAACTCGTACTAAAACAACCGCCTGGTTTTCTTTAGGTAGAGAACCTTCAAGAGTAAGGATTATCTTCATAAAACTGATACGACAGTTTATAAATTGATAGTTGAAAGAAAGTTAAAGTCGTATAATCAGTTGGATATGTATCACTACATTTTTTCTCCAGAACTGGTCAAAACTGCAACCGTAAAGACGAATGCTAAAAAAAAGACAATCCAATATATCATAGTAGAGATGAAGTATGTGCATTCGTACTCTTAAAAGTCGTCGAGAACTACGGATCACCTAGAAAGAACAAATGCATATCCGATATCAATAGGTCTCAATTTACCTATTTACATATTTTCCAAGTCGAATCTTGCAAAAGAAAAATCGTCGACTTCTATGTGATCCGCGTCTGCGCTTACATTAAAAAAAATACTTTTATTGCTAAAGAAATCACTGAAAGCAAAAATACAGTAGCGTTTGGAAACTAGATAAATAAATGCAATCGGCTCACCGAGTTGAGAACCCGAAGGAGAAAATTTTCAATTTTGTTTACGTTTTCCGAGCAACCTTATTTGATTCCATGAAAACTCCACGAAAACATCTTTTGCGTTCCATTGCTGTCTGATTTAGAGTTGTCTCCCCTATCCCCGGGGCAGGTAGTAGTAAGAAAGCGTTACGTCTACCATGGCGTTCAAATAGGTATGATCATGTGTGGTGATGGATACTGATGTATTGAAAATTAAATCAAAAAATAATTCTGTTGTTTCAGAAAGAACTCTATTTTTGTAAGTATTAAGATTTAATTAAAAATCCGTAAAAAAAGTTTTATTAACCTCTGGAATTAATGTGTGTCAACCATAAATAGGTGATGGCTGTGCGCGCATCTTTGTCTGTCCGTAAAGTGACTGACATGAAAACTCAGGAAATCAATGAAAAATTAGAACATTGATACGAAGTGAGAAAATGGGAGCCGCCGATGAGGGAAGCTACAAAAAGGTGACACAAAATTAATATTCTTTCTGACAATTACGCCTCCTTCGAATCATCTTTTCTTTTTACCTTGATAGAGTCAAAGGGAAATTTCAAAATTGGATTTTATGAATAATATATCAGAAACAGTCAACCAAAACTGTCACCAAAACTGTTAACAAAGGTTTCTTCAGTTTTCAAGGTTGTCAAGCTGGCAAAATTTGTATACAGTCCGCAACCGAGCACCTACATGGCAGGACTTTTCATATTTACTTCTCATTATTATAAGAAATTTTTTTTTGTTTTTTCAAAAAGTCAGTTAATGCAAAATTAAGCCATGGGTCCGAATCCAGCAGCAGTCAGGCTTTTTCTTTGGGAAAATCACTCTATTGAGTGACTAATCTTCAATTTTTCTTTCTTTTTCCACCATATTTAAGCACTAATTTTGACATTTCCCCGCTTTAAAAAGCAAACAAAAAGTTCAGCATTGGTCACGTTTTTTTTCTTCTTTTTAAGATTCAGACATTTTAATGATCACTGAGCTACAAAGGCAAGAGAAGTAACTTATCAATTGATCACCCCCTTTTCTAATTGTTTTCAATTGATCACCCCTTAGACAGCATGCCGCCAGAAAGCGTTGGTCATCAGACGGTTTCTATTGAACGACTATTCTTTTCTTTTTTTTTTCACTATATCTAATCGCCAATTTTCACATTTCCTTGCTTCAAGAAAAAAAAATCAAAACAAAAATATCTTTATTCCCTCATCATTTCATTTCACTATTCGTCACTGTCTTCTCATTGTCACCCTCTTTCTCTCCCTCTGAGATCAAACATAACAAGCCTGTCTGCTGCAGGATGAAACTCTAATCCTGCCTATATTCCGAATGAAGATGATTACTGAAATCTTGTAACCACATCGGAAATGAGAACACTACGATCGAAATTTGAATACACAAAACTAGAGAAAGTAGACCACTATATCTATCTAGGACAACAAATCTCCACGAAACCCACAAAAGAAGAAGAAATCAAGCAGAGAATCACCCTAGGATGGCAAGCCTTTGGCAGAGCAAGCTCAACCTTCAAAAACAAGAAGATCCCATTACTTTTTAAAAGAAGGGTATACAACTAATGCATCCTCACTTACGATGCTGAAACATGGAACCTAATCAAGAGACAGACCCAGAAATTGAGAAACATGCAACGTGCACATGAAAGAATTATGCTGGGCCTCACATGGAGGGACCAAAATATAGCACAATTCATCCAGATGGAGATAGGGGTCAGGGGCATCATAGAATCCATTAGAAATCTCAAATGGCAGTGGGTTAGCCATGTTGTGAGAATGTCAGACAACCGATGGACATTACGACTCACAGCGTGGATTTCCAGAGATCACATGCGCAGCCGAGGCCAGCTGGTTATTAGATGGAGAGACGATCTTTACAAATTCAAAAAGTACTGGCTCCATGGCACCCACAATAGAGAAGTGTGGCGAATCCGGGGGAAGGTCTATGTCCAACAACAGACGTTAAAAGACTGATGTTGATGAATGAATAAAACACTTTAGAATATATTTTTAGTATAAATGAATTTAATTATTAAAATCAAATGGACCTTGCACACGTGTAAGATAAATTTTGTAGATACATGAAATATGTCAGTTTTGCCCAATCTGTAAGAGAGGCTACTACTTATCACGGTAAGGAATTGCTAATTTTATTCTTGTATTTATTTATCAAGACGTATTTCTAACGTAAATTTTCTCTAATAAGACTAGCCATTGTTTTACAGCACGATAGGGGAATGTTAATCTTTACTCCTTCAAGTTTGGTGAAAATAGTTTTTGCTGTTGAGCAGATGAATAAAACGATTTTTTAAAGAACTGAGGTCATAATCCAGTTACAATTGAAAAAAAATGTGTTAATGCACCGCATTTACTCAACAACTGGCCGTTGTACGAAGTTAACATTCACTTGATACATTAGTCAGCCTGCAACGCAGTTTGTCGGGTTTGAGGTTCCTTGGATCAGTGGTTCATGAGAAATCTAATAAAGGTAAATAAAAGATCAATCATTGTAGATCTTCCTTCTTATTTTCTATCGATATCCACTATTGACTTCTGTCCTTGAGAAATATCTGAATCCAGATATAGGATCTTCATTAGCAACACGGGAGTGAAGTAAGCAAAAAAAAAAAAAAAAAAATTTACATGGCAATCATGGGAGGCTACCCTACACATTATAAAGTCCACTCCCTTCCAAACATGCACCTTTGCAACCGGCACTTCAAAATAATAATAATAATAATAATAATAATAATAATGATGATGATGATCATAATAATAATAATAATAATAATAATAATAATAATGGAGAATCTAGATGCCATCAGTAAATAAGGGACAATAAGTGGAGTACCAATTCCGATTTCCAGGTCTATATACAAAACGGTATGGCCAAGAAAGCTTAAACACACAAACAAGCTCACAAACACACGCACATTCAACATATAAAGAAAGATAGAACACTTTGCCACCTCTGATGGGTAGGGTTGTTCAATAATACATATGAAAAATTTTACCAGTAACACTAGCATTAATTTTTTACCATTGACTAATTCTTTTCCTTCTTGATTTCCAATACAATTCCAATCGAGAAATCATTTACAAAGCCCTTGCATCGTATATATTCTGTTTGCAACTTACGTATTGATGCCTAACCATTGAGATTATTTTATTTCTGGTTCACAATATTTATGTAATGGAATAATTTAAAGTTCATTTATTTTGTACGTGTAGCAGCACTTCTACATTAATTTCTGACCATCCCTTTATTCTGGACTATCGATGTATTTCTACGGTAAAATAATGTGCAATGCACGTATATGATTTATATATAAAAGAACAATTCTAATAGTAAATAACGTTTGGATTAATTCCTGACGACTGGAAATCTTTCCACTTTATTTTTATTGCATTTTTATAGTAAAATCATTTGCAGTACATTACATCATACGTATAAACACTACATCTTGACAGTAACACTTGCCTTAAATCGTAACCACTGACAAAATGTTTTACTGATATTCAGAATAGAGCAAACGGGTATAGAGCTAACGGGTTGCTTGGAATTGCTACTAAAAATTCTAGTTTTTTAACACCAAAATTGACCTTACCCAGAACTTTCTATGATGGGCGTCACGGAGCCAATACTTTCTGAACTTGTCGAGTTCGTCACGCCATTTTATATCTTTTCCGTCACGATTTCGCATGTGATCACTGAGAATCCACGCTGTGAGCCATGATGATCAGCGATTATTTGACACTCTTGAACCATGATCAGCCCATTGAGTTTTGTGATGGATTCTATGATATCTGTAATGCAAGCTTTTTTCTTTAATATACCGTGCTGTCTTGTGATCTCTCCATGTGATGTTAAGCATGATTTTCTCTTGTGCACGTTGCAAGGTTCTCAATCTTTTGGTTAGGTTTTATAACTCAGCTTCAAAGGTGACTATGCATTGGTTGTATACTTTTCTTTTCAGGACTAATGTGATTTTCTTGGCCTGATTGATTGGGATAGCCTCCTGAAAATTAGACAACTCGGAGCAATTTTTCGCTTGATCTCTTTTCTGAGAATTTCATAGAGATTCATTATCTTCGGTAGATGTTGAGGTCTACTTTCTGCAGCTATACATTCTCTATTCTGATCACTGTGTCTTAATCTGTTTATTATAACTAACGTTTATTTTACTGGTGTAAGTTGAGGCTTAATTTCTTGGTTTCTCCATTCACTTCGTCTGGCTTTCTTTGGAAATCATCAAGATTATCTACCAATACAGCAGTTCCTTTAGCAGGCTACATAATGACTCAGAGCACTTTAAGCTCTATAAGGTGGTAAGACAAGGCGACAATATCTCACCCACACTCTTCACAGCCTGCCTCGAGATAATTTTCCGAAACGTAGGCGTAAGATAAAGGGAATAGTACAGACGGCAAATACCTAGGTAACCTCGGATTTGCCGGCGACATCGTCCTTCTTGTGGTATATTCAACGGTAATTAATGAGAAAAAGCCTGGGTAAAATTGCTTCGAATGCAGTCGGCGCTAAATTAGAGACGTGAATATTATTTCATTTTTCTTCTGCTACAAGTGTTAGCTGAGTCATCATACAAGTAATCATCAGAATGGTTGAAAATTGCAGCGTATTAAATTAATGAATCTTACGCGTGATATAGCCCGTTAGATTACGAGTTGGCATTAATATTGATAATTGGAAATCCGAGGAAAAAATGAAACCATCTCGACGAAAGTATCGCTAAAATCAGCAAGAATACGAGAGAGCTGAGAAAGTAAGAATTGCTGTCACTCGTTCTCAAGTAAAAACAACTTTATACTATCGCCTGTTGGAAGGACAACATCTACAATCTGAGAGATCTTCTCACAAATACGAGATTTCCCCACTTGGCCCAGATTAAGTAATCTGTTTTAAGTTCAACATCTCATAGAATTTTCCTTTTTTTATTCGTTTACCCGTGTCGACAGAAAACGATGGATATATTTAAATAATTTTGCTATAACAATGTACTTTAAATATTTATCTAAAATATTCATCTATCAAATATAATGGTTCATTGGTCATTTCAAATGATATAACTCTTTATACCATTTTATTTTAAAGATAAAATTCCTTATGATAAGCTCCTATCCCCTTGAAAATTTCATTTGGATGTTCCCTGGATAATCCATTCGATGTCTTAGTTCTGCCATAACTGCGAAATTTATCAAATCCATTAAAATAAGTATTGACACTATATTTGTCTCGTAAGATATTCTGCTAACTTACCATAGTAACGTATTACTCTTTCGCTGAAAAAAAGGTTTGACGATTTTCCTGGACAACAAATTAAACTGTTTGTTTGGACAGAGAGGTAAAACATGTTTTGCCATAGCTGTTGATTCCATTTAAAATTGTTTATGACCCTATCAAGTCTCATCTCGTTGTACGCGCCAGCAATGTGTTCAGACATGGTTTATTTAGACTTTCTTCATAGTTCAAATTTGTCATTCCGTCAGTGACCCTTGTAAAAGCTTGTTGTATTGGTTCCACATCCAAGATAACTTATTAAAGACTTACATGCCGTTTTCATTTCGTACGGTTTTCGGGATAGAGTTTTTCTTGAAAGCGTAAATTTGAACTGAATATAAAAGTGTATACATAGTTTTGAGAATTTTAATTTTCATCTAAAATAACACCGAGGTCCTTTTCAGTTTTTGAAGTTCGATTTTCCAAATTAAAACCCCCCAGATTTTTTCATGGTTTCTAATAAATAAGCAAATAAGTGATATTACTCTAATCTGCATTTAGTTATCATAAAAGGGAAAAAATGATATGTTAGGAAATATGGAGACGTAAAACCTGGATTAATTTGTTATGAATTTCTCACAGGAGGTCTGATGAAACCTACTCAAGTTATTTTGTTATTCCCTGTTATTACTTTGATCAAGTACTGCATGTTTAATTCTTGCCAGACAAACAGACTCGTTACCAATTGTTTATCTCTGCTGGTTGGTTTGCACGTTGACTGATAACTTCCTGAATGTGCAGTTTGTTAAGGATCCCGATAAGACTCACTGAGTGACATATCAGCATTATACAGTACGAACTGAAATAACACTTGCTAGCTAAAGTAGCTGCAGATTGAAAGATGCATTGAAAGTCCAATTACAGTTTGATGTATTTGACTATTTGAATATACTCTTTACACGGCCACGCCCGTCCGCATCCACAATTTCAGAAGAGGGGAGGTATCCAAGGGTAGGGGAAAACGGATATATTTACGTTGGGGAACGTAAAAAAGGGAACATTCAGATTATATCTTAGCGGCAACCCTGTTATACGAGATGGATTTCACAAGTGGAGAAGGCGCCACAATTGCCACTATTTATAATGTAAGCACGTTCAACCCACTGTATAATCCAGATGTCAGATGATGCATTTGACCGGTGACAGAGGACGCATGACCTGACACTAAGGTGACATAACGGAGCGGACACCAGCAGATAATACGGTCATTTTGTATAGGATATTTGGTTGAGCTATTACTGCCATTGTACTATCTTTTTTTGACTATGAAAATCGAACTTTGTAACCCCATTGCTCTCGGTGAGAAGGCCTGTTCCTAGGAGGGGAATGAGCACCTCCCTATGACGGACACCCATATCCGCAGTCAAACAGCTTTCTCGACCTAGACTTTTATGACAAATCTCTTTTTGTTTGATTCCATTTTTAAACGATATGGGATTTGTAGATCGGAGATATATGCATTGGTTTTGTAGAAATTGCGATGTAGGGGTGCAGACCCAACGCTCAACCCTCCCTATTCCTTGACTGGGCTTGGAAACAGCTATGGTACTACTTAGCTGAAAGTTTTTTTTTCTCTTTCAGTGAAACTTTCTCATAAATGGACTTCCTTATATGGATAAGCTTTGGGTAGAAGTAGAAATGTCTCTCTCAAAGTCGTTAGTGCAAAGTTAACGTAAACAGTCTTGGTCGAAACTTCGAACTAGGTTTGTTGATAACACTGGTAACCATTGCGCTTACTCTGCACCTCTATTATGCAGGTGAAACAGCTGGAAATAAACGATTGTTTTCTTACCGTTTCCTGTCACGATCATGAGAAGTTGATGGCATAATCGGTATTGTGAACTGATGCAGTTTACTCAAAATGCATCATGAGACATTACATTTAGTATAATCATCTCGTATTATTGTTCAACCAATACTTCCAAGGATATGCATTCCTTCATAAGGGTGAAAGAAAGACGAAGATGAAAGACAAAAAAGAATGAAAAATTATTGAAAAAAAAAAAAGTAAAGAAGAAGAAGGAGAGAGAAATTGCTGGAGAAAGTTGGAGCGTATCAAAGAGAATATTCATTAAAGAAAATATGACAAACGGGTATTTACAGGTGAGGATTGATAAGTCTGTAGTCTGGCACAGTTATTAACTTACTTTTGATCTGTAATTCCAGTGTGTAATACTTGTTCTTCGTGATTGATGTTCATCACTGAATTAAGTGCATTGGCAAGGTAGGAGATTATGTTGAAATATCAATATATTGCAAGAGGATGCTTGTTTTCCCTTCCATCATTATAGTGAGCGCGTGTTAATACACCTACTGATATATTTGGGTATCACAGATTTTACAAGCAGCCCTTTAAATAAAAAGTAGTTCGGGCAGCGTAACTGCGTTATGTCATACTGATGTGATTAGAGTTACCTGCCTTGAAAATAAGCCTTTGGAATCCAGCTTTGATATTGACTCAAAAAGCGACTGAAATAGTAATAGGAAATTCGCTAACATCGATCAATTTTTTTCAATGAATCAATGGGTAAACTTATTTTAAATGGCTAAAAGTGGCTAGATTGAAGTTATTCGAACAACAGTTTCATTTTCAATATTATGTCTATAGTTGTCAACAATAATAACACATAAACAACGGATTGAGGCTCTGTCCAAACTAAACAGCTGACTCACTCAGTTCCACGATCCCAATTGGAGTTGTAACATCACCGCAAGTTTGTAATCCTCCGTTTTGAGAGCTCCTCAAGGGAGATAATTCGCAATAATTGCGTTAAGAGGGATCGGCTGACTCTCCTTTAGAAATGTTCGAGGAGAGCAGCTTGATTAACATTGCTTCAAAGCAGATCATTCACGATCGATACAATGCATACGAGTGTTTGAATATTTGTGAGTCTATTTGTATTAAGACTTTGTTTTACCCTTTTGCATGTTTGTGCGTGCGAGCATCCACGCTGGGTTATAGGAAAATGTTTTTTTCTCTTTCTTTCTCTAGATTTGTGAACGCACGTGAACGTTTGCGTGCTAGCACAGGTACCAGCGCCAATCTGTTCGTCCATGCGTACAAGGATAATAACGCATTTATATGGATATACATTAGGTTGATGCAAATGTCTTTGAAGTTTACTCAGCTCTTTATTGCTTTAGCGTGCAGAACCTTTGAGGGAATTGTTTGCGGAAAAGTGATAATCTCACTTTAATTTGGTGATTATCATCATGGTCATCATCATCATCATCATCATCAGTCTTTTATCGTCTGTCCTTGGACGTAGAGTTTGCCGATGATTCGTCAGACCTCTCTACCATGAGCAGCGCGGAGAAAATGCTTCCTGAACTTGTCCAGTTCGTCTCTCCATCTTTCCTTCTGTCGGCAACAATTTTGGCCTCGGATTCGCATATGGTTTCTGGCGATCCATGTGGTGAGTCGTGATGTCCATTGTTTGTTATTCTTGCAACATGGCCTACCCATTGCCATTTGAGTTTTTGTAATGGATTCTATGGTGTCTCTGACTCTTGTTTTTTCAATAATATATTGTAATCTTGTGATTTCTCCATGCGAGGTTGAGCGTGCTATTTATTTACTGTCCCACCACAGCAAAATATGACACAAGGTCGGGGTTTAACGTGGAAAATAGCCGCAACCCTTGAAAAATAGTGCCAGCCGACGCGACTTTGGTTGCCAAGCGCCTGTAGAATCTAAAACAACCTCCACCACGAAAGCGTCCACTTGGGGACCTGCTCCTTCAAGTACAATGGAGCAGTGCTGCCCCTGAGTGCCATATTCCCCGTAGCTGGGCCGAGTAATAATGGGAGAGCCAAAAGACGAGTCCGAAGGCCTCCGATGCACGTAGCAAAGCGCAGCCTCATTAAAACCCAATCTCCGGCCCATTCGACGCGTAAGTGTCAGTACCTGCACCTCAGGCTTTTCTGTGGAACAGATACTTCACTTTGGTCCCAAACAGAAGGCCTGAAAAATGTGAGGTTTGGCATGCTTTTTTCATGTGTACGTTACACGGTTCTAACTTTGACGTTCTGTTTTTTGGTTATATTCCATGTTTCAGCTCCACAGGTGACGACAGGGAAGATGCATTGGGTGTATTGTTTTCTTTCTAGGATTAATGGGATTTTCTTGTTCTTGAAGGTTGACCTTGCTCCGACAAAGGTTTGCTATTGTACAATTACTCTTCGCTTGATTTCTTTTCCTTTGAGGATTTCATGGAGATTCATCGTCTTGGGTAGGTGTCGTGCTCTACAACCTCTAGTTTTTCGTTTTCAATTTTGATCGTTGTGTGTTTATTTTCGAGGAATTTGTTGTAAATGACCTTTACATGTCACATAATGCTGACAACGTTTAGCAACACTCGTTAACATTTTTTCTGTAATAAAACTTTTTCTTACCATTTTATTTTTCGTGTTGATCCCGTTAGGAAGCCTGGAACAAAAAGACATGATTATTACAACAGAAATTGAACGAAAAATATCGTCCAAAATGCAGTATAATTCATTGCGAGATGAAAAAGTTATAAATTCATTTATGAAGTGTACACATTAGTTATAAACCCCGTATAGATTGCTTCCTCTCTTATTTCCTTTCCTATTTCCTAGTACTTTTTACTTTTTTTCACCCCAAGAATTAATCTAAAAGAAGGGAATTATATAACGTACAGTTCTTCGGCAACCCTCTCTCTATCCTCCTGTTCTTAAAAACGGTAGGAACCGCTTCAAATTTGGTCTGAACCAAAAACGTTTTGTCACTCATAGAATTGACTTTAGTCGCAGTTGGAAAGATCTTGATTTTCAAGACAAAAACTCTCTGAATGATCTCAGAATTTCAGCAATGATAAACAGAAAGAATTTCCATAGAATGATGCGGCACAAACAGCATGAAATATTTTAAAAGTTTATATGGCGCATCAGAACAAAGGTATGTTTGTCCGAGCAGCAAAATTCGACTGGTAATTTTACTGCTTGACAATGCCTATCCTCAGGTTGCAAATGTGATGCAGCAAAGAAATATGGAGCTGGAATTTATTTATTTGCACTCCCATCGGAGCGAAATACGACACAAAGTCAGGCTTAACGTTGGAAAGGGAGCATCCAATAACAAAGATAGCTCTAGCCAACGCAACAATGGTTGCTAAAGCAACCGAGTTCACGAAAGAATCAAGACGAGCCCGACCTCGTGCTATGGGACAGCACCACCCCAAAGCTGTATTTATCTGCATTCCCAGCAGAGCAAAATGCGACACGAGGTCAGGCTTAAAGTTGGGGAATGGAGCACCTCTTGAAAAAAAATGGCTCCAGCCGATGCGACTAAAGCAACCGGGGTCGTGACAGCATCAAGACGAGTCCCACCTGTTCCTCATAGGTGATGGGACAGTGCCGCCCCGGGGAGAACTGCTTCCTTGCATATGGGCAAAGTAAGGGAAAGAGAACCCTAGGACGAATCCAAAGGATCCTAATATGCCTAGCAATGCGCATCCTCAGTATTCCCTCATTGGCTGCGCACTGCACCTGCGCACTCAGTCTTATGCTCATCACAACGCCATCTCCGGCCCATTCGGTAGGCAAGTGTCAGTATTGGTGCCTCAGGCTATGCTGTAGAACAGATACTACACTTCCACCTATACCGAAAAGTCCAGAAAAGATGGAGGTTTGGCTGGTATGGTAAGCTCTTCAACATGTTGCATATTCTCCAAATGTCACTTCCAGACTATCACTTGGTATTTTCCACGCAACATTTGTTGCCTGGTCAGCGTCTCCAACTAATTGGAGATATCAAAAGTTTCTTATTAAATTCAAATGAAAACTAAAATCATTCTTTTATGATTAAATACAAAATTCAACTGGAAGACAGTGCAGTATCATAGAAATCTATCGAATTTTTTTTAATGGCTGAATGATGATGCTACGAATTCATAAGAATAAAAAGAAAATGTCAAAATACTGGAAGCTTTTGCATTAAATTAATGATATAATATGCAATTCATTTTAAAGGTGGTCCATGGCCATAAAGAGCCAGGGAAAATACTTTCATGACTGCTCTGAACTTATATGAATAGAAATGCAGAAACATTGTGCCTCAACCTAATGCTACAAAATGGCAATTTGCGTTGCGTTTGTGTGGGTGTTTGCATCTGTGTTCACATACAGATGTTTGTGTGTCTAAAACATTGCGTAATTTTAACCTGTTTTGTATTTGTAATCGTGTCTCCCTGTCAAAAGAACTTGTAATCAATTACGTTTGGGAATTTCTCAGTCAATGCGTTTGTCCGCTGGTGTTCGTGCGTGTACGAGTATATCTCGGTGTAACTATCTTGAGCAGATATATCTGCACAAACACTTGTGGGGGAACAGGGCGATATTATCTGTGATTAACGGCATCTGTTTTCGCAAACTGGACAGTTTACATAAATGAATCGTTCGCCGCTTAATGAAATGCATTAGTTCGTATCTGATTAAGAGAAAAACCCATAACATCTGCCTCAGTGGTTCGGGGACACAGTGAAGGCCAAATAAGAGCAGAACAATACTGAAAGAGGTAGATAAGTAGAGAAGAGAGAAGAAGTGCGAGATCTGTAGTCACCCTTCTCGTATTATCATTCCTTCAATCTCTTTGCCTCATTTCCTTTCTCTCTTTTTCACACGGTGTTCCCTTATATTTCTGATCTTCTTTCTCATCTGAAATGTCAGAACCTTTAACAACCTTATCTCAATTCTGCGTATCGCAATATATATATATATATATATATATATATATATATATATATATATATATATATATATATATATATATAATAATAATAAGTGGTTTATCTTTAATTTCATCCTCTTCTGTCTTCATATCTTAGTCTGGCTACATCTATCTATCTATCCATTTCAGTTTGTTATTACACGTTCCTTATTGACCACTTCACTCTTCATCCAGCTCATACGATTACAATGTATCTAAGACTAGTTATAATTATCTATCTATCTATCTATTTATCAGAGTTTTGTCGAATCTATCTGCTTAGCTAAATATGTTATTGAATATTTCAGTAATCATTACCAGAAAGACTCGGTTATTTCCGCGTCGTGCTCCACACGAGGCAGTCAAGGCGCCCCGACCGTGTACGACTTTCATCCAGTCCGATGGCGTCGTTCCTTCTTCTGTTAACCAACCGTTGGTCTCACTTCAATATCTATCAACCACTCATCTTGGACAATCGTCTCTCTCTTTTTTTTTTGTCTTATTGACGTCAGTTTGATGGTGTGATTTGCAGGTCTTGTGGAAAGCCCATCTGCAATTGATGAATGATACTGGGAGCTCAGTGATCTTTCCTTGATCTTTTTCTTTGACTCATAGTCGTTTCTTTCGATTCCCATGATCTTACATAGAGATCCAGTGTCAACGGCGTGTAATTACATCTTCCGGGTGGTCTTGAGTCGCTAGGTTTCACAGTCATAGAGCCTCGTGGATATCACGTTTCTATTATAGAATTTCAATTTGTTTTCCATTAAAACTTCCCGCTAAACGCTGCAGTTGCCTTTTAAACCCCGCTTTCCGACTCATGGTCAATACAATCACCATGGTTCGTGAAATTTTCTTCTGGTCGATGATGGCACTTGTTGGGACTACATGTTCTCTTTTCAGCATGTTTTAGTCTTTTGGGCACTGATGGTGAGACTACTGTTTCCTTTGTAGCTACTGATATCATACACAAAAACCTCAAGACATTGATTGTTACTTACCATAGCAACAAAGTCTTGATCAGAAAGTTCCTTTCGTCCAGTCCATTGGATTTCCTTTCTTTCAGTTGTACGGATCAAGTGCAATTGCAATTACAAAGAAAAGAAAGGAGAGAATAGACCATTGTCTGACGTCAGTGAAGACCTCGAGCCAATATGGTGTAATAACAGACATAACCTCACCTTTATCATCCCACTATACGTTTCACATCGTGAAATTGTATTACTTTTCTTGTGATCAAGGTTCTACGAATACTCGAGAATTTCCCGAGAATTTTTATAAAGATGGCAAATTAACATTAGAAGATCGTTGGAAAATGTTATTGCTTCAAATAGGTCATATTTTGGTAAAATACTTAGCATTTTAGTTATACTAGATCACTTTCAATTTACTCGTCAAAGAATGACATTTTATATGTATCAAACTAACACAGTTATTTCTCCAGGAAACACTAATCATTCTAATCGAGTGTTTGTTCTAACAGGACATTTGTTTTTATCTTCTTACAAGACTGTTTTTGGAGATTGGCTCGGAGCAAAAGCATATAGATGTCTTAGTTCATTGTTTCAAAAAATGAAATTATTAAACCCTTACAATAGTATTCATCTATACGTTTGGTTTGTTACAATAAAACCCACCGACTATAATGGTTCTTTTGAAATGCACTCTTAAATTCCTAAAGTGCAGTAATAATGGGAGTTTGCTGTTTGGAAATGTTGTATAACTCCCACTTTGGCGCAAGAATATATTTACAGGATACTTGTCGAAGATCGTACTTACACCCAAAGCTTGCAAGATAAGCATGCCAACTATTAAAATGGTGTGATTATTCCGTCAGTGCCTTATTTATCATGAAATTAAACTGAAAGCCAATATTTGTATTAAAAAATAACAACCTTTAAAAAGACGTGCTAGCGACAAAAACTTGTTCAACAATATTGAATTTGCTGTCTGATTATATCTCATTCCTGCCGTTGAATTTTCTTTCTACAGTGGTTGCCTACAAATAGGAAAATTTGATAATTGTCTGACTAGTGTGTGTTTATGTGCATGTGTGTGTTGAGAAATGGATATATATATGATGTATGATCCGACTGAATGATAATGAATTGCTTTATATCGTATAGAAACCCTTACACGTGATTACACGTCTAATGTATCACTTGGCCCAAACAACGTAGATATAATAAAAATGTGAGAAAATGGGTTTCAATATAATATGATACAATTCATAATTACACACACACACACACACACAGAATCACACACACACACACACACACACACACACACATATATATATATATATATATATATATATATATTACACGTTGTTGAATTTTCTTTTTTGTCTACCCTCTTGGCGTGTCAGTGACAACATGTTGGTCTATAGTTTTCTTTTTACTATCTGTTTATATCCCGTTCACAATGCTGAACTTTGTCAGAGACGGTTAAAGAACCAACGTTTATTTTCATCGTCCCTTACATTCGTGTATACACAACTTCAACGTGCTCAATTTAAACACAAACGAATGCCCTTGTCAAGAATGTCTTAACAAAAATGCCCATTAAGAGTCCAACTTCAACAAACTTTCTGTGTTGCTCTATAGATGAACCAATGGTTGGACTATTGAACGTCGCCAAACTCTGGTAGACAAGCAACGCATTCCATAATCAAAAGGCATTTATTGAAAATACACGAGACGCTCGTGGGCCGGTTTTATTGAATCGACGAAAATGGCGGTAACAATAATACAATTTAATTGACGTTGAAAACTCTTTTGAATGTCTTTCGAATATATCGAAACCTTATCGATGGTTTCATAGCCCCGAAGACATCCATCGCCAGAGGGAGTCTCTGTGTGGTTTCACGCTACTCTGAAACTTTGTAGGAGCGGGGATGTTGTCTGGAAGAGACGACAAAAGAGTTGATGCTGGTTACAACTATTGATTCTTCAGTTGTGTTTGGAGTCGTAGAAAGGATTATTATTATCATCATTATCATTATTATTGTTTTCTCCTTTTTTTTCTACTTTGTTTATCACCGTTTTCATTTTGTTTTGCTATTCTCCTTTCTTATACCTCACTCAATCTTTATCTTTTCTTTCTTTTTCTCTCTGTAGACTGTGTAGTTTCGCATCATCATCATCATCATCATCATCATCATCATCATCATCATCATCATCATCATCATCATTTTCTTCTTTTTTTTTCTTCTTTTTTCTTCTTCTTTTTTTTTCTTCTTTTTTCTTCTTCTTTTTCTTCTTCTTTTTTCTTCTTCTTTTTCTTCTTCTTTTATACACTCGGTAATTTCTATTTGCTTCATGTATTTCTTACTGTACGCTTATCCCTCTATTTTTCCCTCCTCCTCTACTCAACATTTCTCTCAGTTCTTATTCCTACCTCCCCTCTATCATTTTCTCTTCTTTCCCTTTTAAGCAATTACGACCAGCTTCTCCCCCTTATTCCTCAACCCCTCTCCTGTTCCCTCACCTCTCACTTCAGTTCTATCTCCCATTCTCTCCATCATGCTTCTTTCTTTTCTTTTTTATTTCAATCGTTCGTTTTTAATTTCGTTTTTTTTGTTCTATCTAAACACACTTTTCGGTTCCAAAACTTCTTTTTCTCCTTCGACTTCTTTTGTCTTGCCTATCTGAGCAAATCACAGTCCTCCATCAGCAATAGGAGTAAACGACGTCTGTTATAACAGTCCTCTCGTTCGTTTCCGCAACTTCGCCGTCGACCATTTTCCGGCCCTCTTAGCAATTCCTTCTCAACCGCATTTACATAAGACATCAAAAGAGTTAGAGAAAAGTACGGCTTACTAGCTAGTTCCCACAGAGGGCATAAATGGTGCCTTTGGCCTCAATAAGATCGAAACTGTCATCATCATCATCACTACCACCATCATCATCATCATCATCATCATCATCATCATCGTCATTTTGTCGTCCGTCGTTGGACATAGAGCCTCCCTATGATTCGCCACATCTCTCTATCGTAGGTGTCGCGGAACCAATATCTTCTGAACCTGCTCAATTTTTCTTGCAATGCTATATTCTGCCAGCCTCGGTTCCACATTTGATCTCTAGGGATCCATGTTGTGAGTCGTGATGTCCATTGGTTGTCTTGAATTTTCCTAACATGACAGGCCCATTATCATTTGGGTCACATAATGATTTCTATGATGTCTTTGATTCCTGTTCATCCTCTGATATACTGTTCTGTCTTGTGGTCACTCCATGTGATGTTGACCAAGTCTACCTTAAACCACTACTCCTGGCTACAATGCACCGTTTCGGCAACTTAGATTGCATGCACAGGCATTCAGTATCAGAGAGATAGCTAGGCTGAAATAGGATCATAGTAATTGGAACGAACCCGAAAACAAATAAAACATTTCTTTTCTTTCCCAATTTTAAAAAATTAAGTTACTATAAACCTCTTTGGGTGTCCCGTTGATACACACGAAAAATTCAATTGAGATATGAATTGTCGTTTCTGAGTTTCACTGTCACAGACGGATGCCTTCTGGGAAATCGCCGATGGCAAAGTTTTGCGAAAAAAAAACATGCCCACAAATTACTTTGGATACATTCTGAAATACATTTAATAAATCATTGATACCCTCCCAAGAGATTAACCTCCTTCACGATTGCCCCCGTGCGTGACATTTTACAACACGGTCGTCATAATATTAGCAGTTGAACATTGAAATTTAAAAGACCAACTTCTGTAATCAGGTTTTGTCTCAAACCATTGAGGTCTTTGATCTTGATAATGGCTTATTGGATAGTCAGAAGAGCTTGATCAAAAACTCTTGAGGAGTTTTTATATACATAAATTGCTGACCTATCACTATGGAAGCAAAAAAGGTCAAGTGAAATGATCCCTGTCTGTGGCCTTGAGACAAACATGTATTACATGTGTGTGTGTGTGTGTGTGTGTGTGTGTGTGAGTGCCTGTTTGCTTCAGTGTATGTATGAGTTTCTGTGTGTTTGTGTTCGTACCAGTATCTAATAGTCCAAGTTAATCAATATGAACACAGATCATTGTTTGACTGGTCTATCATAGATATCTACAATGGCAATAAAATCAACCAAAACAATAGTAAACATGTCATGGGTGGCCCATAATGAATATACCCTATCTCCTCTCTCTCTCTCTCTCTCTCTCTCTCTATATATATATATATATATATATATATATCTCAAAAAATTAAAAAGCTTCACTGCTTTGAACACTTAAGATTAAAATAATTCAAGAAAAAAGATTAAC
>OY735215.1:20442767-20477767 GCA_963457665.1 Thysanoteuthis rhombus | reverse complement strand
CATACGCCGACAGTATGAAACATCAGTAAATTAGATAAGTTATGTGTGACAAATGTGATACTTGATTTAAAATAATGTATAAGGCGCTGATTCTACTTGGTAGCAAAGGAGCAGTCTCATATCGTCTTCACCGGTCATCCATTAATTTATCTACACGATAAAAGCGTTTCGAACTCTTACCTTGCCATGAGAACGTAGTTAACACACTCTATAAGAGCCAAGCCTGTCTGTCCCCTTTCTGTTCGCGTACGACGCTCATTCCTTTATTTACGTGATTTAAAGCCGCTGGTTGGCTACTGAGTAATATTGGTGCAAAGCAAATAGTTCCTAAGAAATTATCTTAATGATTATCACATTGCTACTGACTGATGGCCACAATGTTGGCGGCGGGCTAAATCTTAGACACCAAAAACGTGGAAAATATCTATTAGAATGACTTCATTTGCTTACAATGTTTTCTAAGATCGACCAGAGAATGTGTGCAACATATACATTGACATGGATTGAATTCCATTATAGTTCGACTTTTTGTCGACAAAGTGTAGTTCCTGACAGATAAGAATTGAAACGTACTCACAAACATCACAACTTCATATGTAATTAAACGCATAAATTCGACGAGTTATTGTTGATGTGTTTTTTGTTTCTAGCGAACCACAAAACAAAAAAGATGAAAATACATATGATTAGAATAAAAAGAAGATCCCACCTATAACAATAGACCTCCCCACTAAAATGTCCTGAATTGGAATCTAAAACGAACCGAATTATTCGCCGGGAAAAAACCCCAAAAAGTAGAAATATAGACGTTTGTGAAGCAAATCATTACTTATATATATATATATATATATATATATATATATATATATATATATATATATATATATATATATATATATTATTGTGTCATCCACAGACAGCTATTTCGATGGATTACATCTCTTCAGCGTGGCCATAGACTTTCAATTATCCCATCCAGTGTCGCGAGGCAGAATTGAAACTTTCACTTCGGACCGATATCCTACCTCTGGACTATGGAACTTGATGGTCAGTAAGACTGAATTTTAGCGATGTATCTATTTACACAGAAATTCCTCATCCATTAGGATGCTCCATTCCTATGGAAGAGCAATATATATATATATATATATATATATATATATATATATATATATATATGCGTACATACATACATACATATATATACGTGTGTGTGTTTGTGTATACATATATATATATATATATATATATATATATATATATAGGTGTGTGTGTGTGTGTGTTTGTGTGTGTGTGTGTGTGTTTGTGTGTGTGTGTGTTTCTGTGTGAATTGTAATTCACATATGTGGATTGAATTCAAGTTGTTGAATTCATTGAGATAATGTGGCAGATAATTATCCTCGCCTATCCTTTCATATGGAGCACCCAATGTTGATAGAGATCACTAACTGTAGCTTGTGAAGGTGGCACGCTCAATATGGGTCTGCTACGGGCACCCGTGAGAAGAGAAACTGGGATATAAGTGACATTCGATATTCAAACAAACGATAAAAAAGACAACTTACATTTAATTTTCTCTGTTACATTTGAAAAAGAAAATAAATTGACTGCTTTCACGTTATTCCACATCATAGTCTTATGTTTATAATTCTAAAGTACAAATGCCTGATGCCTGTTTGTTTGGGATCAGATTTTGGGGGTTATCTCGGTGTTTCAACCATTTTGGTTCCAAACGGTCAGTCTTGTACATCTTTTTGTTTAGGTTCGAGATCAGTGAAGTTGTTACACTTCCCGTAGAAGAGGCTAAATTAGACAAAAGTTTGAAATGAGGAAAAATAGCAATGTATATTACGAGTTTTGTTCCGTTTGTCACCAACAGAGTTCATTTCATATGTTGCTCCCAAAATTGGAGGCTGGCGTTGAGGTTTTCAGGTTGGAATTGATGACCCCCCCCTCCAGATTTTTGGTCATTTTCGCTGGGAAAAAAATGGCTTTTTTTCTTTTCAAACGCTTGAGAAATATGCAACATGCACATGAAAAAATTATGCTAGGCCTCACATAGAGAGACCACAAGACAACACAGTACTTCCAGGAAAAGACAAGAGTCAGGGACATCATAGAATCCATTAAAAAGCTCAAATGGCAGTGGGCTGGCCATGTTATAAGAATGGTGGACAAATGATGGACATTGCGACTCACGACATGGATCCCCCGAGATCACATACGGAACTGAGGCTGGCAGAATATTAGATGGAGAGACGAGCTAGACAAGTTCAGAAAGTACTGGCTCCGCGACACCCATGATAGAGGGCTGTGTGGACCCTAGAAGAAAACCTGAGATCAGGATTTTTGACGTCTTGCTCAAAGATATGAAATTCAAACTTGAATTGCATAACCAAGGAAGCTTTTCCTCTCTTCTTGAAAGCTGTTCTCAAACTCAAGTGCATGGACATCATTGCGTCAGGTATTAAATCAAAAAGTCCAAAGGAGAATTCTCAAATTATGACCGAATCACCAGGCGCTCAGTACTGAAGTCCTTGATACTTATGATAGAAACATTCGGATTGACACCGTAAAAAATTACACCTTCCAGGTAAACTACAGAAGTTGAATTTGATTGATCATATTCTTATATTCGCACTTTACACACCTGATATCGATCCAATGTATTTGAAAGAATAATTCATTATGTCAACTGAAGATAATTCATGATGAAAAAAAAGAAGCCATTCTTGAGACTGGGATAAAAAATATATCCTACTTCTTGTTTTTTTTATAGATTCAATTGTATCGCTTTAACTGAATTCTTATGTTGGTCTCTTCTACAATGCAAGAATTTCAAGAATTTCAAACAACATCAAGTCATCTTAATCCCCGCTTTTTGTTTCATCAGGGTTCTCTCATGAGACAGTAGTGAGCAGTTTTTTTAAGACTAGCATTTCTTTCATTGTAAATATCCTTTTTCTTCTAAGTTTGGTCCTGAATATTGTTGTTTTTTATTTTAAACGTCATTTAGTAAATAATCTCGTTAGGCTGTGGATTAATTTGTATTGGTGCAAAATATCAAGCAACAGTAAGAGTTTCAATTTTTTTTTAGAATACAATATTCCAGCTTAGTTAAGTTTTGGTTATCGTAGCACAGCTTGGCACCCATTACTTTTCAGCTGACACTCAGTGGGTGTTAAAATGAAGATATATGTGCATATAAACTCTTAAGCGAACCTTTTTAACCAGAAGCATTTCTGTAACCAGAATAATTATTGCAATCTGTCAGAGTGCCAAATATCTTTCGTGAGCCAGACGGTGACTTATTCACTGATATATTGTTGAGTGAAAGTCTTTAAATTCTTAAGGGTTTTAGCTCAGTTTCCATCTATAATAATTTTAGATTAAATCTCTTTCACATAGACATCTACCCAGCTTTTTTTTCACCCGTTGAAACACGGCGACACCGATATTCAAGGCATTGCTGGCATCTAAAGTGTCAAATATAAATAATTCTGTCAGTAATAACTTAAATTAACTAGATTAAAAGATACCACAGTGTACAGATTTTCAAGAAAGATAATCAGCAGACAGTACTTTTCATTTTAGTTAAACCCTTACGTCCATTTAGAAGGTACAGATTCTTTTATGTTGTACTGGAACTTCTGCTGATAATGTTATGTTAGTGAAAAATGATTACATTTTTTGTTTATTCAAAATTTGATGTGTATTTTTGGAATACACTATTATTTAGCTATGGTCATGTACCATAACGTTTTGAAGTTTGAATTTCGGTCTATTTATTCCAGCTGTACATTTTACTCTATTCACAATTTATTCTGATTTATTTGAGGCTGTCAAATCAAATATATATATATATATATATATATATATATATATATATATATATATATATATATATATATATATATATAAAAGAAAAAACCAAAAGCAAACAAAACGAGCACATTTGCTGTATGATTTCAAAATGTAAATCAGCGTAAACTGTTCGCTATATCAACGCAGTATCTGGCTTAGGCAAGGAGTGTTGACGAACATAATACTGAACATTGGTTCAAAACATTTCGAAATTGAGACAAGAACGGTGAAGATCTGAACGCCATTCTCTGATAGATGACATTCGATTGAGTGCCATTATTGTGGCAGACCCTTGCAGAACAACTCGAGATGGTTTGCAGAGGAAATAAACGTTGACCATTCAATAGTTCTTCGGCATATTCACCGAATAAGAAAAGCAAAGAAAGTCGTGCGAATGACCCCTGCAAAAATTGAACGATGTAATTACCATTTTTTTTATGCATTTCGACCATTTACTGGTCTGGGAGTTCTTCCACGACCAGACATCAGCCTAAAATGCTTTTGAAGAATTTATCGGTTTCAAAACTGCAGAAATCTATGCTTTGTGGATAAATGGACTTGTTTCTAGTTGGCTGAAATATCTAGATTTTGAAGGTTCTTATTTCGATTAATAACTTATATTCTGAGCTGAGATATACTCCTTCAAAAACCGCAATTATCTTTGCCCCTAAAAATCCCTTGAATGGACAATAATTTTCGTTTTCTACTGACAAATACAAGCCTCAAAGAAACATTTTCAATTTTTCTGGCCCAGGTAATCGAATGCCTATAATTATGCCTCTAATTTCTTCCATTTTTTAATCTGAAATTCATTTTTAATCAAGACTCCGGTAAGTTATTCAATTATCAACATATTTGAAGATCCTTTTATACATAGTCTCAATTCATCCTTGGTCTTAATATTTTGCACAATATCCATAATCCAAACGGACATACCCATTTCTAAAACTACCTTTTCATTGAGTAGACTTGACTCATTTTTTTTAAGTATATCATCCAACACAAAACTTGAAAGAATAAGTAACGAACTTTCTATTGGATTTAAGTATCAGGTGTGACTTTAACTTATCGCCTAGATATTTTAGTAGTGACAATTGGCGGTTATCTATGGGTTCATGGGTTCTTGGGAATAATCTAGAATAAATAACCTGCGAAATAAGCGTGGATGTGAAGACTTATGTAAATACAAGAAACCCACTTAATTCGAACATCGGATAAAAAGACAGTAATCAGATGATGTCTAGACTTGTTCAGTTACTGAGTATTTTGTGCCGACGGGGACGATCAAAACTTAAATGCAAGTCTTCCTATGTATTCCGTTATATTCGAGATTATGCATCGACGTTACGTTGAAAGTTTCCTGTTTCATTAATCGGTGTCTTCGAAAGTTCAAAGCCGCCATCCTTGAGAGGGAATCGCCGTCGGTGTTAAACATAAGAGGAAGGCAGTGATCTACACTCTCGTGCAAATTTATTGTAACAAGATGGGAAAATGTCAAAAATTGATGTTCTGATTTCACCCGTGATTACAATATGAATTATATCCAATTACACATATAAGTAGCTAAGAGGAGCTCCTTGATTTTCTAGGCGCGTCCGGGTGCAGTTTGGCATAGATTCCACAAGGTTTGAACAGCTTGTGATTATATTCAGATTCATGTACCAGGTTTTAATTAGAACCCGAAGAGGCTTCTTGTTAGTAAAGTTCATTCCATGAAGGTGAATTTTACTAACAGACCACATATTCTCAATTGGGTTTTAATCCGGTGAGTTTCCGAACCAGTCATGTACCTCTGAACGCTTCTAGTTCAGGATTAATTTTTGCCATTTCTAACGTATGCTACGGAGTAAAATCCAGCTGAAACATACCGGATCCGTCAAGGTGGGCCTGTTTCACATTCCTTTGAAAAATTATGAGGTATTGTTGTGAATGAATTATTCTCTCTCGACTGGATGCAAGTGCGTAATAGCTGAAACGCCCCCAAAATATCTTATTTTGTGAATGTTTTACGCATCGAGGAAGTTACGAAGTTTCTCTCCTGGTGACTTCTGAACATGTTGAACTCTTTAGTCTTGGACAAAGAAATGACTTTTTTTCACTTGAAAAAAAAAAACAAAGTCTTCTCCAGTCTTTCGATTTCCAGTTTTTGTATTCCAGACCTCATTTGTAGCATTTTTTCCATTGCCTTTGTTGAGTTTTGTTCATTGACCGTCTGACTATTCGACTTACCTCTAAGAGTCATCTGCAGATAGTAGAATTACGTACCTCTATTTCTTTCTCCTGTAAATTGTCTTCTGAAGGTCTTTTCTAATTTTCTCGAACTATGTGCGAGTCGTCCCTTGTGGTTCTCCTATCCTGACCACATTTTCCTTTATGTTCAAGCGTATTAGAACCTGTCTCAATTCAGGATTTGATCACTCGGCTTACTATCGCTAGACTTACACCAACTACATTTTCCATGCTCCTGAAGGTTTTTCCTCTTTTGTGCGTTCTCTGTGTGCCACGCTGAACGCAGAAAATACTTGCCTTACAACTAAGCAGGAGTTGAAAAAATGGATTTACCCTTAAAAAATCTAATGCAATACCAGCTGATGCAATAATCATGCATGCGTAATCATTCCATCAATTATTCTTCAAGCATTGATGAAATGTCCTACACGTGATGATTCAACCCTCGGCCTGTTTAAAAAAAAAGATATTCAAAAAAGATGAAAGGCGATTTATCGGCATTTGACCTAGAACTGGAGTGGAAAAGTAGAAAAATCTTGCTTTATTTCAATTATTTTGCACAAAGGCGTACCAGTAAAAAGGTTTATTACAAACTGGTTAGCATTCGAATTGATTATGGAGTCAGAATTCTTTGATGGATGAGGCTAATTTTACGGCATGATATAGATTTTTTTCCAATCAATGTATAATTATCACCTGACTAAATGCTAAGGTAGGGTGATCACTCATTAAATTTCTGAAAGAATATTACTGATGTGCCCCAGAGCGTTCCTATGAAACATTTTGTGAGCCGAAATTGTGTAATGTAACACAATATTTACTATTATTTCATATGGGAGATATTTTTTTAGCAATTTCAGATCCCAAAAATAACTTATATCACACTTTTATGCTTAGCGTAATGCATTTGAGAGCTGTCAAGGGCTTTTGTAAAATCTTACGATACAGTTTTCGAATGAATGCATAGATGAAATCAACAAAGAAGCATAGACACTTACAACGATATGGCGGCTTGCAGTCTTTCATAACAATGGAGTAAATCCGGGGAAACCTGTAATAAACAATAGTTTGAACAAATATCGTTAGACTTTTTAGCTAATGTTTTATAAAATCAAAACTAAATATTGTTCTGTGATACGTATATATATGAATAGCACGTATAAACAATACACGTACGAACACACATAAATGCACACACACATTAATATATATATATATATATATATATATATATATATATATATATATATATATATATATATATTCGTACATATAATACATATATGTAATACATATTCTGTCTCCTTCCATAATACGCCACATGATTTGCTCTATAGTCCGTCTGTAATATTTGCCAAGATAACTACTAAATGTAAATTAGGAAATAATGCCCCTAATTCATCTAATCATTTTGCAAATGCATGTGTGTGGTTTCCTTGCTAGTATACATGATTATTAAATTGTTATAATCGTAAAATTTGGAATTTCAAACCAGATATATATTCGAAAGAAAAGTTTAGTTTTAGGAATGTAATGACGCCCTGGTAGGACAAGGGGAATCATATGCGAGTGGACCTCAGTGATGCATTGTAATAGACTAGAAGATGGAGAAAGAACTATAAGGAAAGAATGACAGCATGAATAAGTTGTTTGAAGTTTTTATCGTATTTTCCAGGCTGTCTATTTTGTTTTTCTTTGTTGCACACAGCATCTTTAGTGGCCAAGCTTACAATGTATTCGGCGCCAAACATATGGGTTTTCTTTGAATTCTGAAGAAAGGGTTCCTTCTTGAAATATATTGTCATTTCTTATGAACATAGGTTTCTCCATCATCAAGTGCACAGTAAATTATGAACGAGGCAAAATTTTGTCAAAGTGAAAACGTTACTTAGCAGGGTGAAAGAAGAAAGTTTTTTTCTGCAAAACTTTTCGTGCTTACAGCATACATGATTCAAACTTAGTAGAAAAATGACTGAACTTTTTTTCCCTCTTAAAATGAGTTCAGCATTAGAGCCATTAGGTGGTGGGAATATATATTGAAGCACGTGATTCAACCTGCCTCTGTATCAAACTAACCTCCATTTCTCCTATTTAAATACATCAAAATGCATTATTTATACACATATTAAGTACCGAAGTAGCTGAGCACTGGTCTGTGGCCTAGATTCCCAGTAAGCATGACAACCAGTTCTGAAGAATACCCATTTTCTTGACCAAAATAATCAATAAGATCCAACCAAACTCAAATATATTCCTTCCTATACAGAAAACAGTCCGGATTCACCATAATAATCCTCCATAGATTTTCAGTTTTGTTTTCTCTTTTTGCTTTCAAATCAACGCATTTGATGTTGAATTTGTTTTCTATGGAAGCAAAACTTTTTAACCACTAAAAGGTATCACATACTACTGAAGACTGGAACCCTTCCCGAAACATATATAGCATACTAATTAACCAATTGCTCAATTAATTTATTAACTAATAAAGTTTCTATATGCTTTTACATCTGAGTTTGTTTAATTCCAAACAGTTCATTTGTACAATATATCATATGTATGCTATAAATATATCTGAATGTATATTTATAATTATGTATTTATAAATGTATATATGTATACAGAGAATCCATTGGTAACGATTGGATATAGACGCATATATACGCATAAAATGGATGTATAATCGCCTGTGAGGCAAGGGCCCAAATAACTGCTGTATGTCGAAATTCTTCCATTGTTCATTCAATCTACATATTTACTCAATTTGTCTCTCAGTGGGGACAATTATATCATAAAGAAATGGAAATATAGTCCGATAGAAATGATTATAAATGTGTTTTATTACTTTGAAACGGTATTCGAAATGACATCCTGTTAATACACGGTGAATATATCATTCTGCCTAGACAGTGTAAAAAGACTAAAAAACCGGAGAATTCGGGCATATAGCAGTTATTTGGCCCTTCGTCTCACCTGCGGGCTGTTTTGCTCAACGGTAAGAGCGAAGCTATTTTAAAGCAGCAACAGATAGGTTACAGGTTCAAAGAAGTCTGTTTACTACCTTCATTGAAAAATTCTGATCACCACGATCATATTTAGATATTGCACTTGAATAGGGCCGCAGAATGTATCGGCCGGACGATCGTGTTTACAACACAAACAAGAAGATGGAGTTTGGTCGTCCGAAAAATAAATCTTTGAACGATAAATATTACTTTGAGATAAACTAATTAATGTGCATGTAACAAATTAGAGTGATTTTTTCCAAGTTTTACAACGTACCACTTTATTGAGTGTCAGGTTCTGTACTCATTGACCCATCCTCATGAATCTCCGATCTTTGTTTTATGACCAGTTTAGCCCTGGACGAGGGATGGGGGAAGGGGGCTAAGATTACTTTCCTCTCTTTTTTCGTTTTAAGGGTTTAGTGGAATATTATACTTGAATTTTGTGAGCATTTAAAAAATTTCAAGCTCTAATCTTGTTTATACTTTTGACAGAAGTTTAGAGAAGAGAAATAAGTCTCTCTCACTTTCTCATAATCTGATAATAGCAAATCGCTGGCGTGTCATACTGAGTCTTTCTTGACATTTCTCGGGGGCCATTGGGGTTATTGGCAGTATCCGTCTCTTTTCCAACAAATTTGTCACCGGTTTCATGATATCAACAGCAAAGAGTAATTCACTGCCGTGCCAATTAAGAGAGATAGAATTTGTGCAAAGTGATCATAAGCACTACCCAAGTCAGAATTTGAACACTGTTCACCGATTTGATTTTCCGTGTTTTTTCAATAGTTTTAACTATACCGATATCTATATGCGTGTCATGAAAATATAATGGAAATAGAATATCACAGTCAAGGTATGAAAAAAACATTTTCAAATTTGCTGAGATGGAAAGTTTTTCAAATTACTCAATTTAAATAATAGACGGTTGGAACGCGCGAATATTTCCTACGGCGAGAAAATCTGTTTCTATTTTAGATTAAAAAAAAAGTATCATCCATAAGTAAATAGCATTAAATAAAACGAAGTCGATACAGCTTTAGGTGTTTAGACCTCTGTTTGACAAATCTCAGAGACAGGTCTGGTTAGTCACTCGATAGAAACCGCCGTGTGACCAGTATGTTAGCAGCATGATGTTTTAGGGGGTGATCAATGGATAAGTAAATTCACCCACTTTGTGTTGGGCAGTGATCACTAAAAAAGTCTGAAATTGAAAAAAAAAACCAATTTAGCATAAACCTACGTTGCCAATCGACCCTTCCCTAAAAATATGTTTAGGCGGGGGAATCAGGAAAAGAAAGTTTTTTTCTAGAAATAATGAGCAGTAAATATTTGAAATTTCAGCCCTCTAGCTCCATTAGTGCAGCCTGTAAGTATGATGCCTACATACATAGCCATCCAAGCCAAGCCAGCCAGCCAACCAACCTGATCAACGTGAAAAAAAAAACTGAAGAAATCAGTTCTGGTGACAGTCCCAGGAGACAGTTTCTAACATGAGTATAATAATTGGAAATTCAAATGATTAGCTGTACGCAGTGCTTGACTTCAGCGAGGGCGCCATGGGTTACGCGAAGTTGATGAAATTGCTGGCATTCTAAAGCTAGTTAACGAAGGAATGATTTTTAGTAAAGAAACGGCGCAAGTCGTGAGCAATAAAAACAAAGAAGGTCACTTAAATTCCAGCCTAAGGCGGTTCCGTCTAGACGTGGTTGTTATGGCTAGGATCGATTTACCTAAATTAGAAGATGTCTCATAATTTTTGGGCCCATGTGTACTGTTAGCAAATTGGGTGTATTGAGCTGGGAGAACGCCAACAGTTCGTTGCCCGACTGTCTGAAAATTACTTTAACGTCAGCATGGTATATACAAAGCAATGTTTGTTTACACATATTATAAAGCATAGCTTAGTTTTTGGCACAGACGGCATTTACTGTGGTTCGAAAACACTACCCAGCAGCAATGATCGGCGAGATCAGCTTCTTAACCATTATCCCACGACAAGGCATCTTCAATATTTGAAATGTATATTAATCTAATAAGCTTAGCTTAGTTTGGCAATAGGACACAAGTATTAAACACACTACACTAGAGGATATATATATATATATATATATATATATATATATATATGTTAAACAAATGTTACACAAATAGTTTTTCTTATTTCATCGTTTTTTGAAACTTGGCTTCGTCAACAGATGAGGAGGTTATGCAATCAATTGGTGTGTTTGTAATTAGTTTGTGACTCGTGGTAGGTGGTGGTAGTAGATGATTAAGTAAATAGCTGGGTTGAGGCATGTGTCAAGACCCTAGAGAATCCAGCGTTCAGGTTTGGAAGGCAATAGACGAATTAATGCCCTCGAGTCAATGTTTTTAGATATCAGTGACTATGTGTGTGAGTAAATCAGAATTAGAGTCGTTGATATTTGAGGTGAAAAGAGAATTTATTCCATTTCAATAGGTCCAGTGATACATAATGGACTGCAATGGTGTGGCGTACTAGATCGGAGTTGTTTAATATGAATTAATTAATTTGGGTGCGGTGATCTGAGGTAAGAAAAGTTCAGGTGATGGGTAAGGGTCAACATCGTAATGAAATTATGACCATGTGTGTTGGATGCTGTTGACTGAGTATGTATGTAGGTCCGCGTAACCCCTCTTTAAAAAAATTGATCCTTTTCTGAGAATAATTCGCACGTCAGAGCACACGATCAGATCTAAATAGTGTCCATGATTTATTATCGTGTTTTAGTTTGGGTTAACGTTAGGAATAGGGTTAGGGATTAGAGTTTCGGACACAGAAAAACAGGTTTAAGTGTCGGTTACAACAAGAGTCATGAAGAAAATACTGCTAAACTGGCATAAACACTACGAGAAAAGAGAAAATCACATCCGAGAATTCCTGACGACGAACATGTAGTAAATGTGTATTTCAGCTTTATCATTACATTGTAAATGGACCCTCATCTAAAATCTTTGATACTTCTTTTTCTCAAATGACAAATTTACGGAAGGTTTGGAGTTCTGATTGGTTACATGAAATAAAGAAAATTTTCCTCGTCATATTTTGAATTTGGACAAAATCCCATGAATCCATTCTTCGTCACATTAAAAGCAGAACCATCATAGCTACCAATGACTAATGTTTTTAGAAATAAATTAGAAACTTACAAACGTAGTTTTGAACCCTAATCGACCAGTAAGGACATCGAAGGTCAGCGAAACCTGTCCTATGATAATTCTGAGGTCATGTTATCACAAAGACGAATTTGCGTCTCTTGGGGTGCACTCTTATCAGAATATATACATATACATATACATATATACTCAAAGTAACAAACAGAAATTCTTTGGTTTTATGGTATTGGATTTATAAATAACATATTTGTATATAGATTCAAAAGAGAAATAGGTCTTTGCGAAGAGAGACGAAGCACTTTGATACAGTAAAGAATCTTCTGTGAATTCTAGGGGAAAATCTTTATCATAGCATAGTTTTTTGATGTGAACACATAATAAAAGAAAGAAATACTCAGAGTAGGTAATTTGATGTCTCAAATGGGCTGTAGCAGTGAATAGAGAAAGTTAAAAGGAAACGAGGGCGCCTGCTCTAGGGTCTAAGTCCACTCTTATATCTATTCCAACCGAAGATGAGTACTACGACCTCTGTATTGTATATGCCATAGATAAGTTTGTAAGTATATAAGAGAACCGACTAGCAATAACTTGGTCACATTTCCAAATCACGGCAGAGAAATGTTAATTTTATACAACGGTTTGGTTTAACAGTGAGGGATACATATACAGTGAAGAGTTCACTCCTGTAAATTCAGTGAAGATTGTTCTTGTTACGGGAGAAAGATAAAGTCAACTCCAATTCGAA
The DNA here is from genome assembly GCA_963457665.1 of Thysanoteuthis rhombus. Lineage (NCBI taxonomy): Eukaryota > Metazoa > Mollusca > Cephalopoda > Oegopsida > Thysanoteuthidae > Thysanoteuthis > Thysanoteuthis major. Next base: position 20,464,789 of record OY735215.1, on the reverse strand, counting down.
TTTGGAGTCTGATAAAATTGTCTGGATTAGAGTACTAACAAATTTATACAGAGAGCGACTTGAGCAAGTTAGGGCAGGAACGCTTTGCTATCACTACGTGAATTCACGTGAGTTCACGTGATCGTTCTGTGCTGCGCATGACAGTTTGAGGGTTATTTGGATTCCGAGGAGACACACTGCTGTAACGGCTGAAGTCACATGATATCACGGGTCTGCGCCGGTCTGCTCGTAAGACTTCACATCTCATATTTCCGGTTTTTGTAACGATTTGCAGGATGCATGAAAAAAAGATGCTGTATTTTCTCTCATCTAGACAAGGAAGAACTCTTTTAATACTTAGTAATCACATGTAAAATTGCGTGAGGTGACACAAATATGATTACTACAGTTGATTTTCATGGTTTCGAGTCCCGGACAGTTTGCATAAGTTGACGTGACGTGATATGAAAAAGGTTCTCGCCTTCAGTCTCAAGAAAATGTCATTGAGTTCATCCATGGTTGCTTCAATATTTTGGCCTTGTGCCAGAGTGAGATAAGTTCTAGGAAACTCTGCCCACGAATATACATAATAAAAAACGGAAAAGTGTAAGAGAAATATAGAAGCAAAATGAGAAAAATTCTGGCAGTGTATAGGAGAGATAAAAAAAAAATACTTTTCGCTCTTACCTCCGGCAATGGACACGAGGAACCGATGATGCAAAATCATATACTACAAAAAACATTGAAAATTGAATATTGGAACATACGCATACATACGCACACGTATACGCACACGAGTGCGCAAACACATGAATACTGTCACGAAAAAACACACAGGGAGAAGACGTCAAGAACATATACAAAAGTATGCAATACGAAGAAAAAAGATTGAAAACGTATTACTGCACACATGAATTCACAAACACACACATACACATAGAATAAACAAGCGCACACATGTAACAGAATAAGCTCATGCACACGCACACATACACATACACAAACTTATGCAACAAACCGTATGATAAAAATGCGTGTAAAAAAAAGTGCAAGAAATCACGTAATTATATTAAAACATTCATGGACGCATACACTCACAGATGCACAAATATACGCACACTCAAATGAACACACGCATATATGCATTTATATACACGAGCACACACACATACACAGACTGACGCACGTGCACATACACACACACACACACACACATACATAAGCACAAAAATGCACACAGATGAAAAAGTGTACAGGAAGAAATAAACGCAGACCTATATATATGATATATACAATCACATACACACATAAACGGATCATGAAACGATCATTATCAATGAAAATCAATAAGCTTTTTATTCAACCAAACTTTGTCTAGATTAGGGAATGAAATCGTACAATAGTTCAGTCAGTACTCATCAAAAATTTGTGACTCCTTACTCACGGGAGTAACAATACATATAACATTTATATACTACTCATGTATTCGATATCCTGTATGGGAGTATCACTCGTAACTGGAAGTTGCTATGTGAATTTTAGCAGGAACATTTTGTTGTGCCAATGAATGAAGTGCAGCATGAGGGTGAGGACTGCTTATAAAATCAGCATTCGATTGCCTTGCTTTTGAACCGGGCTCGAACATCATCATCATCGGGCAACGGAAAAGAAGTACGGAGCTCTTTAACGCAGGTTCAAGATATATATAAAATTTATGAGATGAAAACACCGAACAAATTTTAATCATGGGATTCTTTCGATAAATAATGATAGAAAATAAATAAATAAACATGTCTGGTTAGTCATCCAATAGGAACTAGCAGTATGCCGTGTTGGGGATGATCAATTATAACCTTGGAAAAGGGTTAATCAATAAATAATTTTTTCTACTACTTTTGTTGATTGGTGATCACTATACAAGGAAAAGAAAACAAGTGGACACAAAGAACGATTTAGCGTAAAATCGCATTGCAAATTGAACCACCATCCCGCAAAAAAATATTTAAAGGGCATTAAAACAAAGAAGCAACAAAACAAAAACGTTTTGTAGACAGATTTCAGCCCTCTATCTCTGTTGATGTGGCCTGAACGCGTGGGTCATACATACATATACAGCCAAGCAGTGAGACCAGCTTAAAACTGAAAAGTCCTCTTTTGACAGTTTTAGTGAGATTTTTCTAACGTCTCTAATTAACAGTTGAATGAGTAAAATGAGAAAATGAACAGATGAAAACATGAGTTAATGTTGAGATATCCAAGCAGCTATAAAAATGAATGCATTGTCAGGTTATATTGAATTCTCCATAGAATAGCTTATTTTTTTTTTTATTGAAATGAAACAAGGCGATTCGTGCAAAACAAAGATGAACTTGATTAGAGGCACCTGATGACACCTGCAATTAACCTTAATCAATTTATTCGCGTTGTTGCTTACTGATTCGATTAGAGGCACCTGATGACACTTGTAATTGACATTAATCAATTTAAGTGTGTTATTGATTTCTGATTCCATTGAGTGAGCTGGTGCACTGAGTGAGCATTGCATTCACAATGAACGAGCCTGTGTGTCCTTCATGTTTTGTGCAAGTTTTTTTTGCGGGGAAAGAGGCAAAATATTGCAGCACCTAGACCTATCCGTCCCCATGCAGTCCGACTACTGACTCTTCATCGCTGAGAAGTGGCCGTTTTCAGACCGTGGATGAGATGAAGAAGAACACGTGATTTGAAAAGTGGAAGAGATGCTGGGATGAAGTAGGCAAATATTTTGTTAATATCAAATGGGTGGAATCTTTCTGGACACACAAACACACACACACACACACATATATATACATATATATTAACAATCGTCAAAATTGGTGTGGTCAGTTTTGAAGCAGGTCTGGCGAGCTGCCTGGCTAGGTAGGTATCACGCGTACAGGCCGTGCCAATGGAGCTAGAGGCCTGAAAATTTAATGTGCTGCTTATTATACATCAGCAGATGGGGGTGGGTCAATGTGAATTTATGCTGAATCCGTCCCTAGTTTGTGCCCAGCTGCGTTCACGCTTGTTTTTTTTTGGGGGGGGGGTTGAAAAATTAGTCTTTTCATAGACCCAAGAAAAGGTTAGAGATGCCACTTATCTATTGATCACATGGAATGCTGTCAAAAGATGGTTTCTATTTCTTGACGAACCAAGCCTGTACATATATATTGTTTAATTTATATGTAATTGCGTACACTTTCAAACATTTCAAAACACTGAAAATTAATAACGGTCCCCAGTAGACACAACGTTTCAGCCGTGTACCGTCTAGCCTTTTTCAGGTGCCTGTTTTGTTCTCATTAGGGCTGGTCATATTCGATGATATCTTATATTAGTTTGTAATCATGTTATGCCGTCCTCTTGATGCTGTTCTGACAGAAATTATCAGAATGATAGCTCAATGAACATAGGTGTTGGTTGAATGTTGTAGTCACCTGGTTGTCATGATTTCAGGTAGCGAAATCTCATATCCTGTTTTAGCAGAAACGAGCAAAAACTGTATCATAGAGACAAAAAACACAAAAATGAACTAATATAAGATATATTAAGCATGGACAACCAAAAAGGGAATGAAATAGGCACCTAAGGAAAGCTGGAGGGTACAAGGCTGAAATGCTGTGTCTGTAACAGCATTTATCATGACTAAGATGAAAACCACAGATCCAAGAAATCAAAATATGACTAGAAAGCACTCAAAGAGCGCATATCTCTGTTACTGCCATTTATTAGTTTTTCAGTCGCCTATTGCCCACATTTCTACGAGATTCCATAGAAATTCATCGATAACTGCTGGAGATATTGTGTGGATAAATACATGAGAAAACAAAAGGAAAAAAAATCTGATTCTGCCCTAATTATCTAAATTTCATTCAGAGCTTTTGGAGATATCGTGTGGACAGTCAGAAAGATGTGACCAAATACATAAAACTGCCCAACTTCATAGACAAGGGTAGATGAGCGTATCTCAACGCGCTTGCTTCGTAGTTAAAGTAGAAATGTATTTCTATAGCTGTGTTCGAGCCCAAATAGAGGCCAGAATTTTGGATGCTGATTTTGTAGGCAGTGCCAAATATCAGGCTTATAGCCCAGAGTAGCAACGTGTAGGACTAGCTTAAATATCAGAATAATTATTGTTTAAAATTGGACTCGATCTCATATGATACGGTAAAATGATAGCGTGTTTTGAACACAATGTCATTACTATAAGAGTAACATAACAGCGGTCCCTATGGAGCTATGGGTAAGTCTTGTCTTTGCATCAAGCAATGCATTGATTTGACGGAGATGTGCCTAGGACCAAGTAGTTCCTGACCTTGGGACAGAAACCCCTCGCTGCACTAAAAGAAGTTGATCGGGCGTCACCCTGATGCCTTAGCGGTGAAGGCCGTGGGAAGTGGGAAGTCTTTGCTTCTACCTAGATATGCCCGTTGGCCGAACAATAAATTTGATCTTATGCCATATTAACTCTTATGGGAAAGCAAATAAATAACAACATCTTATCGATCTTAAGGAACAAGATAGTGTACAAAAGCAATGCTGAAGTGTCTGGTCTCTGGAGATTCCTGTACCTCTTCACCACACCGAAATGGCCACCCCATTGTTGTTACATCACAGGCTTTGAAGATTTGGCAATGATTGCCTCGACCCAAATGTGCACCTGGTGAGTCCCATCAAACTGACCATGGCTCATTTTTACCCTCGTGGGATGCTAATAGATACCACCATTCGAGAAAGCAAGCATGGAACTCAAAAAAAAACCTTTGATTTTTTTAACAAAGAGAACCAGGTTGATGAAATATTGTTTGTTAGTTATTAGAATACATTGACCATCGAGTAATAGATTGTTTAACAGGAAGCAATATCATTCACATTTATATTTATCAGATTATTTTTCCGGCTAGAATTTCTTACATCTTACATATTAGTCTAGCAACGAGGTACGGCGTGGTAAAAAAGGTTACGTCACTCGACATTTTTCTGTTAGAAGATCTCGAATCTCCGTGTGTACACAAGCCAGCATGGTGTACTTCAGGATACGTTTTATTCAAGTTTTACGAGAGGACTTCAGTACATAATGTAGCTAATATGTAAAACTCGGCGTTAGCTTCCTCCCATAGTTTAAAAAAAAATGATAAGGGAATAGTGATAATGCTTACGTCATTAAACAATATGTCGTCTAGTTGTTGTGCGTAATGGGAAGGAAAGAGAGATAGAAAAGGGTAGAAATAAAGGGAGAAAGAAAAGGGGAAGAAGAAAGACAGGAAGGAAGGAAGAAAGAAAATGAGTGGAAATAGAATATAGAAAAAAAGGAAGATTTATTGTCTATAACTTTCAAAAGAGTCATTTATATACTAACTTCATTTCAATAAACTTTACAGTGATGAATTTTTTCTTAGAGAATGATAGTTATACATTTGATAAGACATTATTTGTTGAAATGGAATTCTATAAAATGAATACATTTCACAAATTCAATTTATGAATAAACTGCATACCAAAAAAATCAAAAACCGGGAAAAAAGTTTATGATGCTGGAAGTTTGAAAAGACGAACAGAATCGATCAGATATCTACAAAAAGATTTTTTGATTTTACGAATTTCGAGAAAAGTATTTTCGCAAGTATTTTTTTGTATTCAATCTGTTAGACTATGGAGTATTCAGGGAAATTTTAAGTTAAAAAAAAAAAACGACGTTTTTGAAAGGTTTTGATAAGGTGTTCTGTTTACGGTGTAAACATAATGCAAAAGTGGGCACATATCTCCCGTCATAATTACGGAAGTACGGACGGAAATACGGCTCACATGAATTATCTCATTTTAAGATTTCAAGATTTTAATCTTTTTGATAATTTTGAAGTTTTGGCGGCTAGGTTTGGGATTTGAGTAAGGGTACAATGTGCAGACAGTGATAACGAATATGAGGTTTCACAACTTGACTCACTCTGTGTTAAAACCTGCACACAAATGGGAACGCAATAATATGTATTACGTATTTATTTCTGTTTTTCCTCCAGTGTATCTCTTAATCTTTTTTTATATTAAAAAATTTTTTTTTTCTATTTCGGTGCCATTTTAATATTGATTGAGCGAAGGTGTGGAACTTTACCATGCACGATCGGGACTAGCCTCCTTACATCATGCCAAAGTATTGAAAAATTTAGAAATTTTAGAATTTGTCTTTATTTTGCACCATTTTTTTAAACCAAGGGAGAGATTATCTATACAAATCATACTTCTGAAAGATAGCAGAGACTAAATGCCCACTTCATGCATATAGTTAGATAACAAAAAGAACGCCCAACCGAGACTCTAAAAAAATAACTTTTCTAAAAACTGAAAATTTTCCTGGATACCTCAGAGTCACATGAATTGAAAACAACAAAATTATATTTTTTTCGATTCCCAAAAGGCCAGAAACTGGGACGCCTTTCCTCAACAAGTGTCCATTATTTTCACTATTGCTCGAAAAAATGACACGGAAAAAAAAAACATGATTATATAATCTTGACACGAAAACATGTCCTATATTTTAGTTTTTTTTAAAAAGTTGTTTGAGTAATAATTGGTACTACTGGTTCTTGACCTTTTTTTTTTTTGTTTTTCTGGTTTTTGAAATTGAATATAGATTCATTTTTTAGCGGCACGCAAGTCTCCGGGAAGAATGTTCTTTTCTTTCAGGTTAAGATGGTTTCAATCCATTAAACCTTTGAACTGTCTGTAAATTTATTAATCTTTAGAAATGAATTTTTCAGGAAAATTTTAATTTGGAATTTTCTACTTACACTGTAACTATAATGATGAAGTGATCATATACTTTCCACCATTTGTACAGAGGTACTGCTTACGTGAGACATATTCTCTTTTTTTTTTTTTTGTTACTTTCTTTAATTCATTAAATCCCGACCCTGACCCTGGCACGATGTAGGGAAGCTGGTCCCGCTTGTTTCAAACTGTCGCTCACTCAATGTTAAAAAAACGGCAGACAAATGAAGACTCAGTAGGAAAAAATGGATGCAAAATTTTGCCCCAATTTGAAAAGGGGGCCTACCTTTTGAGCAAATACGAAATCGGTCTCTTGGTTTGAGTCCATGTTTGTTTTTCGGAAATTTTCCTGTGATTGCAACTCAAAAAAGTTAACTTATTCATAGATTACCCCAGACAAAAAGGAAAATCGTCGCTTGGGTAGGCAACTGTTTGTTCGTGCATCTATTTGCCTTTCATAATATCCCAACTTACCCTGGGTGTTTTTATTAGTAATGGAAGCATGGAGGTAATTACACATGTGAGAGCTTTGTCGGAACAAGAATTCTCGTTTGGGATATATTTATATAACTATGAAGATATATATATATATATATATATATATATATATATATATATATTATAAAACAACCGATATATATATATATATATATATATATATATATATATATATATATATATAATAAAACAACCGATATATATATATATATATATATATATATAATAGAACAACTGATATATATATATATATATATATATATATATATATATATATATGTATATATATATATATATATATATATATATATATATATATATATATATATATCAGCCGTTATAATTCCACTTCTCTATCTTTTGACCTTTCTCCTCATTATGTACCCTGTCCATCTCTATTTTGTTGCTTAATTACTTGTAAAATATTCTTCACCCGGGAACTCTCTCGGATTCATTTTCTAACGCTAACAGTTATACCTGGCATTGCTCTTTCCAATGCACTCAGCGAAGTTGGTTTTGAGTGGATTTGTAAGTTTATTAATATATCATGATTTCATGATATTATTTTGAAACTATATTTGAAATAATCTTCACATTGATTACACGGTGAACGTATCATTTAGCTAAGACAATTAAAGAAAATGGGGCTGTAGGAATCGTAACTGCAACCGATAGGGTAACCGCTTCAAAGTAACGTCGCTTTCACCGTTGAACTAAACAGTAGACGGGAATGCAAAGTCTAAATAGCTTGTATCATTATTAGCGATATATATATATATATATATATATATATATATATATATATATATATATATATATATATATATATGTACATATATATAACCCGACAGAAATGTGTAATGGTGTGCGCTGATGAAAATAAATCAAGCAAATATTGACAGTCAATGAACGAAATGAGAATTCGGATTCAAAGCAGTTATTTGGGCTGCTACATTATCTATCGGTCGAAGATTAGTTTCTCATAGTAGCTGCATCTTCTTTTTTTGTTTATCCTCTTCAAGCTGTCTTGGCCAAATGATACATTCACTGTGTAAAAAGGGTAGATTCTTCCAAATAATCTTAAAATAATAGTCTTAAAATAATATCACGCAATTTATAATTATTTCTGTCGGAATGTATATCCATATATATATATATATATATATATGTGTATGTGTGTGTGTGGTTGTGTGCAAGCGTGTGCCTGTGTACTTTTATCGATTAGTGGATTGATATGTTCAAATAGAAGTAATCAATAAATAGATTGCTGATTGGCTGATCAACGGATATATATATATATTATTTTTTCTTTTATTGATATCTTTGCTTTAGTTTTCAAGCGGTGTTTTCGTCCAGGTTTCTTTCTCGCTCTCTCCCTCTCGAAAACTTAAACAAAAATGACGCTCATATTTTTTTGTCTTTTTTTCCTTTATCCGCTCCAGACAAAACATATCGAACCACACCTCAGAAAAAAAAAAGAGTCTGAAAACGTTTTTGTTATTACAATGTTTTTCTTACAGAATTGTTTGCCTTACCAATTGATTGCAACTCTTTGTTATTTTTTCTGTCATTTTTTCTCGCAATGATTAAAGAGTTCCACTTGTTTCCTAACATAAGCCTGGGAGTTAAGGTGTAGCTAATTTGGTAAACAGCTTGCGTATCAGTGCAATCATATATAATTTAGTGTTCCCGATTTACAAGAACGTATCTGTCCATCCATCTATCTATCAGCAACTGTAAACCCAAACTGTCAACATAAGTTTTTTAGTTTTCAAGTGAATTTGGCTGGCTGGCTATGTATGTATATATAAAGCACATACGTAGCACCGATGGAGGGCGTCAAGTTCCAACATCTACTTACTCCCTATCAAGTTTAGAAAAATAGTTTCTTTGTTTTTTGACCCCTCCAAAGGGGTTTAGAGTTGAAGGTTTAAGTTGCAAAGGAAGTTCATGCTAAATTGGTCACTTATTTTGAATTCAGCAGCATTCAGGCTTGTTTTTTTTTTAATGAAAATCCGGACTTTTATCAAGTAGTCACTGCCCAACAAAAGTTGAGAGAAGTAACCGATTTATTGATCACCTCTTTTTTCCTCAATTTCTAATTGATCATCTTTAACACAGCATTCTGCAAAAAAAAAAAAGAAGAAAAAGTTGGTCACCTGACGGTATCTTATGAGTGATTAACCAGACCTGTCTATCCTTTGATCTTTTCATCGATATATGTATTGATTGATCTATTTTGGTGTTATAGTCTTTGTAAGAGACCGAAATACAAACTGAGATCAATGATGGAGTCGGTTAATTATTACTGAGGTTGCCTCCAGCGGCAATAATCGGCTTTGGAGGCTAGTGTTATTGTTGAAACGTAACCGTCCTTTGGTCACTTCACTGCAAAGCAATAGATGGTAAACTGGCTTCTCAGATCAAAATCAGTACAGTGACTGATTTGGATCCTTACTGAGTGCCCATCCAATGTTTCACTGTATCCTTCTTAGTCAAGTTTAGTTGATAAGATTAGTATATATATATATATATATATATATATATATATATATATATATATATATATATATATATATATATATATATATATATATATATATATACTTCTGTTTTATTTCATTTGTAATGATAAAAATCAGGGGCGTATATTAATTTTTATGCTGTTCATAATGAGGAATTATAAATCACCTAAAGAACAAATAGATAAGAAAAATGACTCAAAAATGAAATTCACAATGTAAAATATAAGTGAATATTTTCGAGAACAATGAACATCAGGAGGAAAGAATTCATGTATAGAGATAATAGAAATCTTCACTATGTAATATTTTCCAATGAATCTTCGATGCACAATAATCTTTACGCGACAGCGGGGGGCTCCTGACTCCTACTTAGAGGAGCCCTGTCCTATCCCAGGGCTCCCATTTGCTCTATTTCGGCACTCTCTGTATTGAACGAAAGAGGTGGGAAAGGGAAAAAAGTTTATGGAAGATCTCTTAACATGCTTCGAAATGATAAACATACATAATCATCATGCAATCATGTTAGTTGTTCAATATGATTTCTACAGTGAATTAAATCAGGATTGACATAAATGGATGTTTGACATAAAATAAACTTGACGTAGAAGAAAGTGTCATTGGATATTGTGTGGGGTTGAAAAAATTGTGTTACGACGGACTCGAGAAGTTGGGAACAAGCTGCCTGACTTGAAAATTTTGGTTTGACTTGACCTCAAGTATCTTTAGTTTGTAAAGGTGTAAAATACGACACAGACACATAGTACGTTATTGTTAATTAATAAGACGGATACTCGTCATACAGACGGATGATTAAGCAAGTATGTTATTGAACGGTGTCATATGTTTGTTTGTTTCTACGTCAATAAATTTGGCTTCACCTCTTAGTTTTGGTCACGTTGGAATCATTATAAATAGTATGTAATCTAGATTAAGTGCACTGTACCGACTTTGACTTACATTCTGCCTCCTCATTGGCAAAACATAGCTACATAAATGTAAGCAACATCTTGCCCAGGATAGTTCATTTGAATATATTCTATATAAAGTGCAGAGTAATTAAAGTCAGGTTTCATAAATACCATGATTAAATATGATTCGACTATTATGACTTATTAAAATTAGTTACCCAAGATAATTAAACTAATTGTCGACAAAGAAATTTTGATTGATTACACCACGAAATGTGAAGTCCACAACGATGAAGCAGGTACCCAATTATGAGGTAAAGTTTTGCTTACGCCTTACATAAAGATCATTAACAATACAAATTTGCATGAAGTGTGAGCACTGTGTAGTCTGCTTCCTTTCTTTCTTACTTTTTTCTTTCTTTATTTCTTATTGTCTATCTTTTTCTCCTATATTTTCTATCAATCTTTTCCCGAGAATTAATTTCAAAGAGATTTTTTTAGCCACTCTCTAAACCATATCTCTCTATCTTTACCAACATTTCCTCTCTCTTATTATCCCCTCCCTTATTACATGCGAGCTTTCTCTCTTTGTTACGGACGCTGTCTATCTTTTTTTGCCCCCCTCTCTTTCTCTCTCTTCGAGCCACCTACTTCCTTACAAACGCCGTTAACCTATTTATACGTGGTCTTGACATGGAATCTTTTACGTTCTTGGAACTGTTGACTTTTGTCGCAGTTGAATAAGTAAGTGAGAAAAATCTCAAAAGCATGAAATTTCCTTGGCAATTTCAGATAAGCGTAAATCTTTGATGCTACTTTCAAAGGATCTTCGTCCTTCAAATAGACTGGAAACAACTCTGAGAAAACGCCACTGGTTTCATTCCACGGTTCTACGAGTGATTATCTGAAAACCTGTCAAAATCACGACGAGAAGAAAAGGTTTATTCCCTTGTGTGACCAAAACAAGAGATTGCCGAAAACCTTCTTATTTCCAGGTATCAAATATCTTCTTTTCATCATAGAAAAAAAAAGAAAACTTGATATGCTTTTCTCTGTCATGTGTTCAATGAATTATCTTGTTATGTTCAAAGAGCAGAGTTTTTCGAGTTCTCGAATTGCAAAGAAAAAAAGCCTCACTTTGTTTGACAACGAATTGTTCGAGGACGAGCACCAGTGCATCTAATTACATCTCTTTAACACTCTTCTCTTTTAATATCCGATGGTAGTATTACTGACGCAGAGCTCTACACAATGGATTTGCCTTGACGCGATAGTTAACAGATTAGTCTCGTTGGCTATTGCCCCCGACTGCAACAACACAGTGTGTGAGGCTAGAGCTGCCAGTTTGGATATTTCTTTTCAATTTTTTAAAGGAAATCAATGCTCAATAAAAAAACAAAATCACTACGTCTAAATTGATGACAATGGACTCTCAAAATCGAAAGATAAAACAAAAATACTTCGCAATTCTGAGCTTTGGACTCACCGAGTCAAAAAATTAATTAGAAACAGTAGATAATCTTAACTAACCTTCACATTCACTTACTGAACAACCGTAGCGTCAAAATTAATTGTATTTATGACATCCCGGGGCATTTTCTATGGGGAAAATCTTAAATAGACAAAAAAAAGGACCATCTAGAAATATCAAATAACATTTTATAAAAAAAGTCAGAATACGGTCATAAACGACCAAAAGAGCTTTAAAAAAAAAAGAATAAAATTTAGAGGGGTCTAGTGTCTGTATTATAGTGACAATGAGAATGATGGTGTTGTTGTCAAGGAAATCAGTCTATATTCAGTGCCCGAATATATCTTGTCGGACCTGAACCAAATGAATACCTACATATAGTGCTTGCCGTGGAGCAACGATTATCAGGGTGATTCTGCTATTTCTGCTTCAATCCTTATCATGTGCGCCACTATTGAGACGTATTGGTCGTACAAAGCTAAGCTTAATAAATACCCACACAGAATGAATATTTACTGAGGGAATTGGTTGGCAAACTTGGCACATGGCTACTGAGCTCGATCCTCATTGGGTACTCCGATCCCAGTACCGTTTTTCTAGGGTGGTTTGAGTTTGGTAAATACTTACCGAGAGCGTCAGATGAAAATCCTGCTTATTAGTACTACTTTTCTCGTGGCCTTGTGCCCAACTAAATCATAATAAATATAAGTATAATAAATATATGCCTACATGATGGATTATTGCTACGAGATGCACGCATGATCCCCATCGCACTAACTCTTTTGAAAGCTCACAGATTGTAAGATTGGAAACTTTTCAAATATGTAGAAGTTTTTTTTAAGATATATATCAGTCCACATGATTACCAAGCCAGCAGATTTTTCGGGTAGAGCAGAAAGTTCAAAGAATTGCACACACAAACGCACATATGCACAAACATACAAACGAATATATATATATATATATATATATATATATATATATATATATATAGAGAGAGAGAGAGAGAGAGAGAGAGAGAGAGAGAGGGTGAGTGAGTGAGTGTGGGTGTGTGTGTTAGAGAGAGAAAAGGGAGTGAGGAAAGAAAGACGGTAGTTGGGAAAGTAGGCAAATTCCTTTTGGAAATGATTTATGTTGTATCTTCTAACGTTGAAGTCGTCCATTCAGCTTATTTCATTTTGCGTGAGAAAGATTTTAATTGAACACACATACACACATACACACACACACACACACACACACACACACACATATATATATATATATATATATGTATATATTCATGTAAACTCATGGTTAGTAGGAAGTCAAAATAGCGTACTTAAAACAAATACATTTATATGTTTGTGAGTATATGTGTGAGTATGCATTATAATCACAGTAATCTTGAATGCATGTACAAAACATGTTAAGTAATCTAAATAGAGAAAGCCGAAAATAGGGTTGAAGATGAAACAAAGACACAAGTAATGTTCGATGACAAACTCCCACAAAAGAACATTATAGACTGTGAAGCTTCAGAAAAGGTCGTGCGATACATTTATCCGTGTCAGGTGATAAGGCTTGAGAAAGACCACGGAAGTGAAACGTTACAAAACGATCGGTTGAAAAGGATTTATTATTGATAAATAGGCAAATCGCCAGTATTCTAAAAGTTTAAGTATACACTCAGTGCAAAATACCTGATATGACGTATGCTTGCAATACCTGAACTCTTAAGGAACCATTCGAGAATAAACTCGAGATAGCAAACCGAGCAATTGAAAGAGAAAAGTTAGGAATAAGTCTTAGAGATGTAAAAAGATCAACATGGATCCGAGATAAGGCTAGGATGAACAAAGTAACAAAAATGGAAATGGGTGGGGCACATAGCAAGAAGACGGAACAACAGATGGTGCCAATTATAAACTGAATGGCATCCATGGGTCGGTAAACATAGAAGGAAAATACCAGACACAACCAGGAGGGATGAGATAGATTAGTTTACCGTTGACACATTGATATTAGCGTATCACGCTCATCATATTATATAGATAAATAGAATTTTAGAGACATTTTATTATGAAACATATTTTTTCCAGCATGGGGTTAACCGAGTAGCAAATCAAACAGCCGACCACGTAAATGAAAAAAAAAATGAGCACCGTGCGAGATACGAACCTGCGTCCATCAGGAAGGAGTCTCAACATGATTAAGCTCCACCAGTTGAGCTCACAGCTGTTTTTGTTTGCAAAAACTCGAAATAACGAGATTAAACCACCCATCTCTCTACTCTGTGGTCGTGGGCATAAATCACGTGTTTGAATGTTCGATTTGCTACTTAGTTAATTCCAGTGCCAGACGGAATTAGTCCCCTCATAAAATGTCTCTACAATTATTAAATTCATATAAATATATATCATCACCATCATCATCATCTGCAGCATATACTGTCCGGTCTAGTATTATGTACATTATCGCTAAAACAGGAACACATATATAAGTAAATATTTATGCAAACGGCTGGACAGGAGGGAGATGGGAAGTTTAAGTGCGCTATTCAGAGCTCCTACTTACCAAGACTGCTGTTAACTCAGTCGGTAGAGGTGAGACGCATAGTCTAATATGTCTCCCAATAAAATGTCTCAACAATTATCACATTCTATTTGATATACAATGTCTAAATTAATCTATATTTGTATGTATGTATGTATGTATGTATATATATATATATACGTATATATATATATATTTCTCAGTGTTGTTCGCAATCATTTAGCTTTGATGTTGAATTTTTGACACCATTTTAAAACATAGAGATATTTAACTGTGATAGAATCTTTTTTTCATATTTTACATCTGATAATTATATAAAAAATTATTTGCACACAGGCACACACAAAAACATATATACAAGTATATATACATATATATATATACAAGTATATATATATATATATATATATATATATATATGTGTGTGTTTGTGTGTGTGTGGATATTTATTAGTGAGTACATATACATATACATACACACACACACACATACATATATATATATATATATATATATATATGCGTGTATGTGTGCATGTATGTATCTATGTATCTATATAATGAATGCGTATAAACACCTCAGATGTTTTTTATTCTTATACATAAAATGAAATCAACAGACTGTATATATATTTATAAATGTGTACACAGATATGAATATATACATACACAGCTGTGTCTATGTTCAGGGAAAAGATAAGGTACGAGATAATATCAGTATTGAAGTTTTCTAGAATACATAATGACAATTTTTTAGTTAACGTATGCTGAAAAATCCGCCACAAACACAAGCAGGATATATATATATATATATATATATATATATATATATATATATATATATATATATATATATATATATATATATACATATATATATATATGTATATATGTGTGTGTGTGTGTGTAATCTTCAAGCTTACTTATAATTGTATGTCCTTGTATGGAACATACATACGCACATATCTATATATAAGCGAAACGTAAGTTCTAAAGTAAAAGAAATTTCACAAAAAACCCTTTTTAAATGTTTTGGAATGGGACCAATTCTATTGACAATGTAACTATAATGATAAATTGGACTACTCTTTCGTTATATATATATATATATATATATATACATATATATATATATATATATATATATATGATTCTCCAGGAGGTCAAAACTGAAGATATCCCCCACCACATTTA
The DNA here is from genome assembly GCA_963457665.1 of Thysanoteuthis rhombus. Taxonomy (NCBI): domain Eukaryota; kingdom Metazoa; phylum Mollusca; class Cephalopoda; order Oegopsida; family Thysanoteuthidae; genus Thysanoteuthis; species Thysanoteuthis major. Next base: position 20,448,894 of record OY735215.1, on the reverse strand, counting down.
AGGGTTCAAACGTTTAGGGAGACTTCAAAAAGGGCCAAGAGTGAAGGTAAACTTGTTCAGCATTTAATGAGCGCAGAATCTCTTTTCGTCTCTTTTTAATCCTTTAATATTAATCCAGTGTTGACGTACCCGTCATCAGCTAGTATATATATATATATATATATATATATATATATATATATATATATTTTTGTATGTATATATAAAAATATATATATATATATATATATATATATATATATATATAAATATATATATATATATCTATATCTATATCTATATATATATATGTATATATAAAATTTCACACATGCAGCGAAAATCACTGACATTAAAAAAAAACTTCAAAGGAAATGTTTCTCTCCACCTGAAAAAAATCTGTCCTAAATTTATAAATGGCATATTTTTTAAAATTCTATTAGACTTAAGACAACGATTTGTCGCGCAGTTATTCTAAAGATTGTTCAGGAAATGACTTTGAGCAATAACAGTCAGTCCAGGTTTCAGCAGCTATGACTGTGTCAGGTTCGTTATCACAATCGAGTCGCCGATTCGTATGTAGGACGAAGGCTAGAGATGACAGGGAGACATGTTTAAAACTTAACAAGAATATTTCTAGTTTGTACGTTTGGACCAAACATTTATCACTAGAATATGCCTTAAAATCAAAGTCTTGCAATGAAATCATGTCAGGTAAATGATGGTGGAAGTTCAGTTTTTTTTAGCTGTGTGTATACATACTCAAAGACACACAGACGTATATTTGTGTGCCCGACTGTTGTATAACTAGCGATTTTGTGAAATTCGTATGGATTTTGTGAAATCCTTGACAATGTCAGTAATGTCATGAAGTCATTAATTCCATAACTAGTGTAGTAATGGTTAACAAGCATGTGATGCGGACCAGTGAGTTCAATCTTCAAGAGGTGTCCCATTACTATGGCCTTGTATCTTTTCGATAGTCAACAATGCAGCGGAAACATGGGACCTAACCAAAACATTGACCCTTAAACTGGGAACCATGCAACGTTTACAGGAAAAGGCCATACTCAGCATCACGTGGACAGCACAGCGTATTAGAGAAGAAATCAGTCAAAGATATCATTGAATCCATTAGAAAATACGAATGGCAATGGACTAGTCATGTTGCGAGAAAATCAGACAACCGGTTGACATCACGACTCACAACGTAGAACGTAGGAGATCACATGCGAAACTGTGGCCAGCAGAATGTAAAAAGTGGCCAGCAGAATATAAAAAAGCATGACGAACCAGACCAGTTCTCAAAGTATTGGCTCCACAACAGCAATGATAGCGAGGTCAAGTTGAATCTTAGGGAAAGTTTATGTCCAACGACGGACGCTAAAAGGCTGCTGCTGATAATGATGATGATGATGATAGTAATGTCAAACGGGTCACCAGAATATGAGAAGCTAGTTCAGATCTCAATGGAGGTTTCACCATTTCTATTAAATACAGCTTACTTTAACGGTCTTGAACCGAGTTCTATGATAAAACGCCACAATAAATTGCGGGGAAAAAACTAACTAAAGAATGAACAAACACCTTTGAACTCTGAGAACTATTTTGGGACATTAATTAATTATATTATATGTGGCAGTTTTGAGAACATTCACAAACGACTCAGCTTTCATGAAATCAAATGTCAAATCTGTGGTGGGTAATTTCAGCCTAACCCCACTCCCCCATTCTTGCCGTACATACAACCGCATACTTGTAACACGCACACGCACACACACACACACACACACACACACACACACATATATATATATATATATATATATATATATATATATATATATATATATATATATATTGTTCGACTTGAGGTATTGAAGCTTTTTCGCCAAAAAAACTAAATTCTATTGAAAAACATTCCTAAATCACATCAACAGATGTTTGGAATTAATTGACTGAAATCAATTTCGGAAATTAAAAAAAGAAATTGTTCAAAGCAGTGAAACTTTGTATATATATATATATATATATATATATATATATATATATATATATATATATAATTGGTATGGATTAATGGTTAATCAGACAGCATGTGAGTAAAATGTCAATATCAGAAGACAGATTGAGACAAATGACTTTATTTCAACGATTCGTTCATTTCGAGTTTCCCGTTGGAGTGTTTTGACAGATGTGTGAAATGGTCGGCAAGACACGTGAAATATTAGGTAATTTGACAGATGAACTGATTGATCAATCTGTTCAAATTATCCCAACATTTGAGTGTGAATTCCAATTTAGCAAATCTGTACGCACATGCAAACATCATATATATATATATATATATATATATATATATATATATATATATATATATATATATGCTTGGGGGTTTCGAACGGAGCGTGTACCAAATGTATAATGGACCTATACCGCTACTGTCAGAGAGCAGTATGCTTCTGTGAGATCGTTGTTTACATGTTTATAGGTTTAAAAAGGAGTAAAATGAAAGGTTGAAAACTAGGTGTTACGGTAAGTAAATTTCCATGATGTTACTTGTACATATATATAGATATATGTAAAGAGAGAGAAAGACAGAGAGACAGAGATAGACAGACAGATAAGTTCGTATGTATGCATATACTCTACTAATGACATGCTTCCATAAACACATTTCCCGATATATTCAAGTTTATATAGACACAGCAGACCTCAGCGAAAACAAAAATGACTCTGTTGTCATCCTACATGTGTTTCCTTCCGCCTCCAGAAAAAGACACGAAGACATATAATAATATAATGAGAACAAATTGCTCTAGCAACCGGAAGTGAACGTTTTCTGTTAGACTGCGCCATTTTTAGTTACAGTGAGTGACTGGCGATGTTCTCTTATTTCCACGTATAAAGTTATTGTATACAATTAATTATTGACAGTGAAACCACGGCTGTATATAACGGTGTTACTGTAGTGACATTTCTTCTTTTATTATTTGCAGCTGAGTTTTCACACCACTTGTAACTGGTGGTTTCTACTGGATATCAAGTGGCAACAAGTCTCTATTATACCCCTGCATTCTCCTCGATAGTCTAGTTGGTCTGATTTATACTGTTGTGTGGATGATTTGCATTCTCCCTGTGATTCATAATTCACCCTAATTTTTCTTGGTTGTTCCGAGTGTTCCGATACCGATGGGAACAAACATCGTTGAAGTTCCATCATTTGTTTCATTTCTTTTGCAAGATCTAAATATTTCTCCCGCTTTTGGATTTTCTTTCAATTTTACAAGAACAACAAAATCCAGTATCTGGCACATTTTCTCTCGTGAACAATGGTTCCAGTCTTGATTTGAGGGTCAGGTTGAATTTCACGTTTTATTTCTCAGAAATCTCATTATGATGACGATATATTTAAAGAGACTGAAATACCTGCCTAGATCAAAATTAAATGTACACGACTCGATCTTCAATGTAAATGCATGGGTCATTGTTCTGGGTTCAATACAGCTCATCAATCATCGATTGGGTCGTGGCAAAGACCAGGGAGTTAGATAGAATAACGAAGAAGCTAATGTGTGATTTTAAGACCGAGTCGACTTGCAAATCCAGCTCGGTTTTATAGCAGACAAAGAAACCGATGGCTTTGAGGACTCTCGATTCGAACTTGAATAAGAGCGAAAGGGTTCTTCACACTCATATTCACTAAAGAGGATGAGCTGTAAAAGGGGAGTTTTGAGGAGGAGAATGAGCTCAAGAAAGGATTGAAGAGAAGAAGATGGCGGTAAGAGAGATGATGGCACCGCAATGAGAGTTTGATAGAGACAATACAGATAATAAAAACAGACGACAATTGGACTTGGCTGCTGCTAGGAGATCTGAAAAAAGAAACGAAGAGTTTGACCAGGTGCTAAATATTATGCTAAAAAATATTTACAATCCAAGATATGTGGGCTGCACATTGAAACCGTCACTCGTATTATCAAAGTAAGATGTTTATTCAGAGAGAGAGAGTGAGGAGAGAGAGTGCGAAAGAGAGAGAGAGAGGGAGACAGAGACAGAGAGACGGAGACAAGGAGAGAGAGAGAGAGAGAGTACAAGTGCAGGCATTATAATATCTGTCAGAATCTGCAATGAAAATACAGCAAGAAATACGGATTTGGTATCACTAAGAACCAGTAACGACACCGGCCGGAGAGTGTGATGGAGAATGATATGGTCAAGATCTTATAGGGCTTCAACATCCCAACAGACAGAACCAATGAACACTGAACACCGGATATTGCGGTGTTGAGGAAAGATTCCAATGACTGCTTAATTGTGGATATTGCCAATTCAGACACAACACAAAGGACAAACTATTTGAAAAGATTGATAACTATTCCGAGTTGAAAGAGGAACTGAAGAGATTGTGGCAAAAAACAAACGACTGTTGTCCCGGTTGTCATCAGAATACTTGGTTCCATTCCAAAAATTCCAGAAAATATTTTGATCAAATCGGCATTGAGTGTAATCTGCTAATTTTACAGAAGTCTGCGCTTCTTGGCACGGCTAATGCCTTGAGAAAGATAATCTCAATCCAAAGTCAAGGAGACCTAACGGAGAGGGTAATTAAATCCATCTCCAGTGTGTTTCACTGTGTGATATAATAATAATAATGATAATAATAATAATAATAATGATGATGAAAAAAATGTGAGCTGCAGCACTGACTTGATGGGTTGGGGAGGGAGGAGGCTGAAGACCTGAGGAGACTTATTGTCACTCAGCCTTCAGCAATGACCATCGGAAAACCGGTGTGAAACTATAAACCACAGTATTACTGCGACATATGAGCACTGGGAGAGAAAGGCTGGAGACTTGAGGAGACTTGCTGTCACTCAAACTCCAGCGGATACCACCAGGCAACTGGTGTGAGATTGATGATTATGATACTACTACTTCTAATATTGACAATGAGAAGAAGAAAGAGACGAAGGAGAAGACGAAGAAGAAGACTTGGACAGCTGGAGAGAAGAGGAAGAGCTGAAACTATGCAGACCACAGCACTACTGGGGTCTGCACGAATACCAAAGAGAGTACTAGAAATATGAGCTCTGGTTTCGTCAGAAAAAAAAGGCATGTGAGAGTGAAGTGGGTGAAGGGTGTGACGGTACAAGCCACAGAACTGCTGCGATATGAGAGAATGATGAAAGAAAGGCTGGAGGTCTGAGTATCCAGCGGCAACCACCGGGCAACTGGTGTGAAACTGCGAACCAATGCACGGCTGTGGAGGGCGGAAGAGTTGAGAAGAAGGCCAGAGACTTGAAGAGCCTTGCTGTCACTTAGTTTCCAGTTATGACCATGATAACGAGTGTGAAAAATGAAGATGATAATAATAATAATAATAATAATAATAATAATAATAATAATAATAATTGACTGAAGACCTTAGGAAACTTATTGTCACTCAGCCTTCAGCACTGACCACTGGGCAACCAGTGTGAAACTGTAAACCGCTGTATTACTGTGGCCTATGAGAACTAGGAGAGAACGGCTGGAAACTTGAAGAGACTTGCTGTCACTCTAACTCTAGCAGTAATCACCAGGCAACAGGTGTGAGGCAGCAAAATAATAATAATAATAATAATAATAATAATAATAATAATAATAATAATAATAATAATGCCTATATGGGAGTATGTAAGTGCATACATAGATGTTCAAGTATATGTGTGTCTTACAAACACATATATGCACAGAATATGGAATACATTATATATATATATATCTTCTGTTTTTAGCCCAGATTCGCAAGTGTGCGTATGTGAACGTGAGTTGGGACACGTATCAGTGAGCGACAGTTAGCTGTTTAGACGTTGCAAGCCATTGCTAATGAGTTTTATTGTCAATAGGGTATTGTCATTAAGAAGTCTACTATTGTGGCCCCAGTGCTAGACTAAATCAAACATTGTAAATATGTATGTAAACGTTATTTAGGCAAAAATAACTAAGAAGAAAAAAAATCGATTGTTTCATCTTATTTTTTTTTTTCGCTCTGTTATGTCTATTCATTCATTTTATTGTAGGAAATTCCTGGACAGGAAGTGAGTGGACAGGAAGTGGACTTAATGGGAAAATGCCAATCACGTTCGACCGATCTTGTTGCAAA